>JAJSOF020000005.1:3730000-4275000 GCA_025594305.2 Periplaneta americana
AGTCCAAGAGATGTGAGACAGATTTGTCGAGTAATAATAATTAATACAGTAAATAATGTGAAATGATAATGAAATCTGAAATGAATATTTAGATCTTCCCATAATAAACGGATCAGTAACGAGTAACATTTTCGTTTGTATAAATCTGTGAATCGATGCAGATGTTATAATAATTCAATACAAAAACAAAAAGTTTCCAGAATTATGGCCACCAGTGTATGTATGTATGTATTTATTTACACTGCAAGTGGGCAAGCACCCGGTGGCAGTGGTATATACAATATTAACAATACACAGTTAAAATGATAAGCAATACACAATAAAATTTGCAATACATAATACAATTTACAACACATATACATTTTATACACAATACAATTTAACACAATAATAATAAAACATAAAATAAAACACCTAATTTTACAACAGACGCCTAATTTTACAACAAACACCTAATTTTACAACACATTAGTTTCGATAGAGTGAATGCCCCTATAAGCTATTATTAGTGGTGTTTTATTTACCGATATCTGAAGACGAAATAATCTTTAGAAATAATGTTTTCAAAGGATATACATAAAGCCATTATTTTATTACACAGTTTTCTACAATTCAGAATCGCCTGATATATCTTCTACCCGCGTACGTCGTGAGTCAGAGAAGTTGTCGCATAATGCAGGCGCTCTGAGAACTTTTACCAATCTTTTCTTCCGTCGAATATATTGGCCTCTAAATTAGAAGAAAAACTTACTTGGATAATTTGTGGCTTTATTATTCGTAGGTGAAATGATCCCTTGTTCTATTTTAGTGTAAGCGTTTATTATTATTATTACTATTATTATTATACTATAAACAATAACATTGTATTGCATATTTACTTCTTTACCAGGTCTCATCTTTGTTGGGAGGTATATTCTAAATGGTTCAATAATTTGTGAAAGAGTATATTTTCCTTCCTGGACCTCTCGCACATTATGGTGGTAATTAATAGATTAGTATGATCTAATATTAAAATGTATTTTGTCTGACAACATTAAATTCATTGCTTTGACTAAACAGTTTACGATTCACGAGACCTAACCTAAAATAGTAATATACGTTACAAGAGCGGTATGTTGACATTTTCATGGTCGAGGAAAAGATTGAAAAAGCGAAACGTAGTTGAGCTTTTTTAATTTCCGAGAACATGAAAACAAACATACCGCTCGTGTATCGTACATTATTTTGTGCGAAGATCGTTTATTACATACCTGAAAGACGAATTTCTAATTAGTTGCAATGAAATCTCCATGTTGGTTTCTGTTTAATGACGCCAACTTCGGAACACCAAAATATCTTTCTTCAACATTGTTGCTGTAAAATATTTTCTGTGTTTACTATACTCCAGCAGGCCGTGATATACGTCTGTCTTTTTTTTCCCCCAGTCTATAAATGCAGAATTAAAACAAACGGTAAGGTTATGTAATGATTTGTTTTTCATTTTAATGTTTTAACAATATTATTTATATAACATATTGCAGTAATAACATCGGCATCTGGAATCTTGTTGATTTTTTCACGGCTTCCTTAATGTTACTTGTATCAGGAATGCAATAAGTTTCGTGGAGTAGTAGACTTTACTTAATTTTTGCAAATATTTAAAAAACAATAATTAACATTGCAATTTAGGTGAAATTGCAGTGGTAAGTTTCCAATTTATAATTATTACTATGTTAAACGTCTCTAAAAATAATATGTTAAAAGCCTAAAGCAGTAAAATGAATGTCGCGCTTAAGCGGTAAGAAGAGGGAAACTGTTTTGTGTGTTACGTTGGGAATACTGAATGTGGTATTTCACACTTACCGCGTATTGGTTCTGTGCGGAAAACAAGCAAATACGCACGATCTCGCACAAATGTATTTTGTTTGATCACGTGAAACGATTAGTATGGATTCTGAAAACAGAATACCATTTTGAAATGTATGCCCTACTTAAAATACATACTCCTAAGTCTCTACCAAGCTATTTCCTCTCTTGGACATTTTAATAAAAATCTGAACACTAAGAAATATATTTCTGTCCGTTAGCCACGTATATGTTTCATACCAAATGTGCTTAGGTATATAGGTTATATCTTATTTAATTACATTTACCTGAATATAGTGTTGAATTGGAATCACAACGCAACACAACTGAATTACATATATTTTTTTTTTATTTTAGTAGGTTATTTTACGACGCTTTATCAACAACTTAGGTTATTTAGCGTCTGAATGAGATTAAGGTGATAATGCCGGTGAAATGAGTCCGGGGTCCAGCACCGAAAGTTACCCAGCATTTGCTCATATCGGGCTGAGGGAAAACCCCGGAAAAAACCCCAACCAGGTAACTTGCCCCGACCGGGAATCGAACCCGGACCACCTGGTTTCGCGGATAGACGCGCTAACCGTTACTCCACAGGTGTGGACAATTATATATTGTTATTAATATTAATACCGGTATTAATATCAAATATTAATTACGTTCACATTTCACAAGCCTAGTTACTTCAATTTCATCAGATGCCTAATGAAAATACTAGTGAAGTGCTTTGTGTGGAGTGTGGTAGTGTATGGGGCTGAAATATGGGTATTACGACGAAGTAAAGAAACAAATATTAGTAGCACATGCAATATCGCTATAGAGAAGATTGGAACGTGTGAAATGGACAAACAGAATAAGGAATGAAGCTGTGTTGGAAAGAGAGCGTGAAGAAAGAATGATGCTGAAACTGTTCAAGAAGAAGAAAAGGAATTGGCTGGGTCACTGACTGAGAAGACACTGCCTACTGAAGGATGCACTGGAAGGAATGGTGAACGGGAAGAGTTTTAGTGGCAGAAGAAGATATCAGATGATAGACAACATTAAGATATATGGATCATATGCGGAGACAAAGAGGAAGGCAGAAAATAGGAAAGACTGGAGGAAACTGGGCTTGCAGTGAAAGACCTGCCGTCCTTGGAAAAACTCTAGGAATAAATGTTCATATAGGCCGTATCATTTAAAAATATTTCGCACACAGAATGGAGAAATTAATACTTGTCTTTATGTTTTCTAAAATGTATGTAACTTCTGGTGGTGTGGAAGAGAAGGCCTGATGGCCTTAACTACACCAGAATGAATGAATGAATGAATGAATGAATGAATGAATGAATGAATGAATGAATGAATGAATGAATGTATGAATGAATGAATAACTTCTGTTCCAAATTCACGGCCTATTTTTGGTTCAGTTTTATATTTAAGGCATGAACTTTTTTGTTCTCTTCTTTTATACTGTATTATTTTGTATCAAGTTTGGTGAAAATAATTTTCATTTTACAGATCTTGGAGACGTAAAGATGAGGGATTAAAAATCTGACAGTGAAGGTTTAATTTGTAATCACCCGGTAGGATCGGATGCAGGACAGAGTCCGCGGTGAGTTTGCTCTGGTTTGTAGGACAAGACCGCCAGCACTTTGCATACACAAGTAGCCGGCCGGGCGATACAGCTATGAAATAAGCCAGTTCCGCGTCCCCCTCCTCCTGTTCACCCCCACCCCTTTTCCAGCAAAACAACAAATATGTCGTGTTCGGTATCCCCTGCTGCTTATAGATAACAAAACAGTGCGTATTATTAGATTGGTTTACAAAAAATTAACTTTCGTAAGATGTCATTATTATGCCAATGTCATTATTATGCCAATGTCCTTTATTTTGTTTTTCCATTAATATAATTTCCATTATTGGACATTCGAATTTCACCAATCTTATTTCCAAACTTACTATTTTAATACTACAAGGTGGGCAGCGGGAAATAGTACATTTTATATTGGTAATCATGCTGTAAATAATGTATTCTTCCGTCAATTGTTTTGCCCAAACAAAACAACTATTAAATGAAGATACACAAGGTCCGTCTATGCTTATCTTCAGAACAATTAACATAAAGTTATTTGTCACATTTTTATTTGAGTTTAACGTTTTCGACTAGATTCAGTCATCTTCGGAAGCTAAGTCCTTGAATACATAAATACATGTAGATTAGAGCAGCCGCGGCGAAAATGCGACTCACGAGCACATTGTGGCTCGCAGTGCATTTCCCTTGCTTCCTACCTACAACCCCCACCCTCTCACTCACTGGAGTCAAACTCCGTTCCATGTATATTTGTCTCTGACCTGCGAGTGGCATATGTCTCGAAACCATGTACCTCTATAAAAACGAAAGTTTCAAGTAGGATGGGAGGACGCATTTTTTTGCTTGCAGTATGATGACAATATTAAATGTATGATTTGTTCACAAGTATTACGAGGAAAACGGTTGTATAACATAAAACGGCATTATAAGTTACTACATGTTACTGATGAAACATTAAAAGGTTAAGTGTTGTTGTTGTTGTTGTTGTTGTTATCATCATCATCATCATCATCATCGCTGTACGTCGATCCTTTTTCAGCAGATGTACGAATAATGCGGTTAGATCTTCAATTTAAATTCACATATTTACAATGTAATGTTGAATGAAAGCTAGATGTAAGGACTTGACAAATGTTGAACTTTCAAATCTTTGGCAAAAAATAAATATTTCAAGCTTCGTTGTTTCGCTTGCTCTGTTGAAGCCATGTTCGCTACAACTTACGTTTGTGAAAAATTATTTTCAACAATGAAAATAGTAAAAATCAAATTTAGATCACGACTGACAGACAAATACCTTCGTGATCAACTACGACTGGCAGTAAGTGACATAATTCCTGATTTTGAAACTTTGTCGCAGAGACATTCTGAAGACAATTAATTTTAGGTTGTGATAATGTGTCCTATGTTTTTTTGTTCATTTCTTTCTTCGTTACACGTACTAAACATTAGTTTGTAACCTTCTACTGTATATAATTTTATTTAAGTGCTTGACGTAAGGAAAATTAAAAACCGTTAATGTCAGACAGTTGCTTCAATTCCCCTTCGGTTGTCCGCCTCCCTCCACAGGTGCTATGCACGTTGCAGCTTACACAGTGGCTCGGCGCACGATAGCATTTTCGCCACCGCTGGATTAGAGTGTGCATGTGTATAATCTTGATATAATATAATACTAAACAAGTTGCAAACTTCTATTGTAAAGTGAAATTGTAAAACTGATAAAATATGATTAAAACTAATGAAATGGTTATATAAGCTGTTACATCAACAAAATATTAAAATAAAGTGTGGGCTACAACTTGTTGAACAGTCTGTGGCAATGGATGGAAAACCACGATTCCAGTGTAGTATTTTGTGTGGAGATCAAACACAACTGCAAAATAATGAATATTGTTTAAGAAATACACTATATCAAATAGATATGCAAATCATATGGTGGGCCAACATCTATACTAATAATAAATCTGTACCCAAAATTTTTCTGGTAATTTTCGATTTTCCAAAAATAATTGGTGCTAACATGTATAATTAACCATCCTGAAACCGAAAATCGCTTCTTTGAAATTTTTGTTTCTATGTCTGTCTGTCTGTCTGGATGTTTGTTATCTTTTCACGCGATAATGGCTGAACTGATTTATATGGAAATTGGAATATGAATTAAGTTCGTTGTAACGTAGATTTTAGGTTGTACGGCATTCAAAATACTTTATTTAAAGGGAGGGTTATAAGGGGGCCTGAATTAAATAAACCGAAATATCTCCCTTATTATTAATTTTCATGAAAAATGTTACATAACACAAGTTTTTTTAAAAATGATTTCCGATAAGTTTTATTCTATACAAAATTTTGATAGGACTGATATTTAATAAGATAAATGGGTTTTAAAATTACAATAACAACGCCATCTAAGGCGCTGTATTGAAATAAAAACAAATGACTTCGTCTGTAAGGTGCCTTGGACAACAACAATCGAAAGCTATTAAACATAGCCTACAGAGAATGTTTCTGTGGTTGTATGAAGTAATATCGGAAGCTAATTAATTTTTTAATTATTAGTTCACCATTGGAAAGTGTAGTTTCTGTAGATGGACATAATTCTATATTGTTATTACAGTAACTTCTGAGTGAAATTTCAGGGTATACAAGACTTTTAAAATAACAATACAATACATTTTCACCGCCGCCTCAGATTATAGCGTTGTTGATCCTGCAGTAACTCCTATGTGCAAAATATAAAATTTTTGAGCAGGAAGAAAAAACACATTTATTCATTCCATGACAATGGTACATAGGACATCGTAAATTCTTACATTTTCGAAACAAAGAAACATAATTACATATCACTGTTTATGCTGTATCACTATTTAAGTTATTTGAAGGGTTCAGAACCATAGTGGGCCAAGCGCTATTTACTGAAGACGTAGAAAACAGGGTTAAAATTAAGTTATTACCATAATTAAATGGAAACATATAGCAAGTATTATGAAGTATACACATCAAAACTAAATGGTATGTCAATTTTCATTAAGCTATGGTTGCATGTAATAACAAATAAGAAACATGTTAAAGGAATTGTTATTGCACCAAATGAGTGTCTCTGGCCCAAAATGATCGCATTTTAATTATTTGGATGCAATTTAAATTAAGTAACATATTAAACGATTTATCCTTCTATCAAACACGAATGTTCCCTGGATCAAACGTCCTATTTTAATTATGTAATTACTTTATATTTATTTCTAACGGGTGCAGCGGAGCGCACGGGTACGGCTACTTAACAATAATTGTTAATTCATATACACAAGTTAGAAGTTACGAAATACAATAGTATTGTGTGATGAAGTTGTACATTAACAAATGCTTAGAAACTGTTACGAAGTATGGGTGTGATGTGATAGTTACATTGACTGATATACAGGGACATCACTTTATTTTTACCAACATTTTTAACATTAACCTGGCTATACTCGGAAACACTGTTGCCCCCTTCCATTACAGGAGTTTGATGTTACTAGTGCAATATGTAAACAAATCATTTTAATAGGTATAGGTGGAGAGAAAAGTAGTGTATTCATTTATGTTGTAGGGAAATACGATATTACGATTTTCAGTTTGATCATCACTTTTACGGAATTTATCAAAATACAGTAGAGTAGTAACATTTTTTTTTTCAAAAACTCAACTTTTCAGGCGGCTATGTTCGTTATGTAATGTCTACATTATTTAGCATATTAATTATTGGTGTTAACATACAATATAGAGAGTGCATTTAAATTTAGGGGCTCATAATTAAAGGGCTGTAAGTGCACTTAAGTTACTTTTGAGAAAATGGGGTTTAAATATTTAAGCTTTCGTAAAATCGGTGAAATTTTTATTTAAATTTTAATGTGTGATGCGATTAAAATATCCCTTTGCCACTAAAATTGTAGATACTTTAGCTTACACTGGATGCACTTAACTCATGTTATTACAAATGTCACTAGCATTCCTTTGCTTCTAGCCACCTCAATTAAAAAAAAGCTAATCTGAATTTTTAAACAAGTTGCTGAAAATGGTTGCCGTTCATTACAATGCAGGCTTCAATTCAGTACGCATATTATTAAAAACATTTTGAAGCATATTCTATGAAATCGAATTTATCGTTTCTTGAATATAATTTTTAGTACCATATTATTAATATAGGTTCTTTCTCCAAAAAAAAACGCAATCATATTTCTGAAACACACTATACACTGCAGTGTTTACTTCACTGCTTGAAGACTTCGAATGCAACAGCGGCCGTAAGTTTGTGTGTCTGACGGGAGCAAGGACATTAGTGAAGGGGTGGGGGTCAAGTACATTCAGAAATGCAGGTACAATAAAAATGCAAGTAAAAATAAAATGATGTCCCTGTATAATATTTTGTTACAGGCTTCGCATAGCGAAGTAGAGACGTAAGCGCACGAAACAGTTGCTGTTAAAAATCTAAGATGTGCGTGTATGAAAGCTAAAATAAACGCATTGTAAACTGAAACTATGAAATGAATTATTAATATATAGAAAAATATTGTCTCATGTCTATGATAGAA
Organism: Periplaneta americana; assembly: GCA_025594305.2. Classification (NCBI taxonomy): domain Eukaryota; kingdom Metazoa; phylum Arthropoda; class Insecta; order Blattodea; family Blattidae; genus Periplaneta; species Periplaneta americana. The sequence goes on from JAJSOF020000005.1 coordinate 3,737,981, forward strand.
TAAAGTTTGCTCATTTCATTTATTTATTATTCTTATTTACTTATTTATTATTTAATTTAGCCAACATCTAAGTTTCCAAATGCATAATGTTGTTTGTTAAAAGAGCAGATTTCCTAAACTATTTCCAACTAAAGTTTAAAGTAGACGTAAACAAAACCGAAATGTATTACTCCGCATTCGCAAGCTACCTACCAAAGCAGCCACCAGGGCGCATTATTTTCAGCAAGTGAGCACGCAGGGCAGCCAACGTCTGATATATTGCAGACATTTCAACACATTCATTGAACTAACCCGTAAAATGCTCACACAGGGTTAATATTTATTATTTCTCTACTGGGAATAATGGATTTTCTTTTTCTGTAGATTCCTGATTAAATGCTATTCTTTGAAGAGTGGAGAATTTCTTCAATTCTACAGAAATTTATTTGAGGTTGGCAACACTGAATCCTGCACTGTGTTTACCAGCTGTGCTGATGTGCTCTGAGAAGCTGCAATTCATCTTGGGAGGGATTTAATGCCTATTACGCATGCGCGTTGCCATAATACACGTTACAATGATTTAACATGCAATGTCTGAAACCACTAATATAAACATGTTGTTTAAATCGTAAGAAAGTATTCTTATAAGCATGTTTAATTCATTCGTATTCCATGTATATTATACATTTTATTATTTTAGAAGGAACTATTTTAATGTGAGGAAGAAGTTGACAACCATGAGTTTGGAGGCATTGTGCGTTCAATAGCCAATCAGGAACCATTATGCCACGTGTATTTATTTACATTTACTTCAATCTTTAGCTGGAAAGAGAGTACACTACTGTCCTTTTAACAAAAATCGCGATATTGAATGCCGTCTAGTTGCCACATACGGTGGACATTTGTCGGTTCTTGTAACATAAATCAATGTCTCTATGTTCAAAGAACATTATAAGCTAAGAAAGTAATTTTCCAAAAAAAAAAAAAATTGACTTTTGCCCTTTTAACAAATAGCTATTCAATTTAATAATGCTATTTCTGGACAAAAAATACTCTGGTTGTTTTCGTGACTTGTATAACATCGTCTGCTAGATAATATAAACCCTACATTAGTGAAGGTTACATTCTGCTTAAAGACGTGTCCGTCTTGTGCAAGCTCACATTGTTTAGCTGTTGTTTTTCAAATCACGGATGCTTTTGTTTTCCTTGACGACAGTTTCACGCTGTTCTTTCCTGCACAGACATAGAATATTTGAAGGAACTTTGGAAGGTCGTCCTCATCTACCATTGGCACAACATAAGAAAAGAGTTTTATGGGGAAGTCATGCGTCTGCCAATTTATGTGATGCACAATTCGGGAATAAAGCCCGTGATAAATGGCTTGCCTGACAAAGGCGCGGCTGAGCACGTATTGTGTGGCGGGATCGCAGCAATCAGGGGCCCCCGCACGCACAGTGGTTGCGTCCCAGAGAGCCTTAATTATTGAATTCTAACACATCGCAACACGATTACAAATGAACAGCCATTGCACCCATTTCCAACTTAACTCGCTCGATCCCAACTAAACTCATTATGAACACTGCATGAAATGCTAAGGTTCTTTTGTCCTTATTTTCTTCTTCTTCTTCTTCTACATCATATTGTAAATTTTATACTAAACAATAACGTAGTTTTATTCTTCCAACAATAACTCTTCACCTTCTACAATTTAATTCCACTCCCGTCAACAATGGGATTTGCTCTCCACACAGCAACACAGTATTCGTTATTGCATTCCACAGACGACAATGACAATTTACTTGGAATATTGAGAACAACAATAAAGTGTTAATTTTAACTAATGTTCACAAAGCACTATTTATAATAATAATAATAATAATAATGATTTATTTTAGCTGGCAGAGTTAAGGCCGTAAGGCCTTCTCTTCCACTCAACCAGCAAAAAGTGTATATACATATGCATGAACTTACAAAGAATCCAACAATTTGATTTAGATGAGAGTTACATGTATACAAAAGTTATTTACAAATTAAATAACAAAATACTATGAACTATTAATTAAATACAGAAATAAACTGTGTAGCAGAATTAAGCTAAAATACATAGAATGTTAATATATTTAAAATAATATTAGATAATAGAAAGAGATTATTACGAGACAATTAAAATACAGCACAATCAGGATGATGTCTAAAAAGAAAAAAGTAACAATATAGTCAGTGATAGTTTAAATCAGTATGATTGGAGTGAAATGCTAATAAGGTTATCTTTTAAGCTGTTCTTAAAGGTGTTTATTGTCTTGCAGCCCCTAATACTTTGTGACAAGGAATTCCATTGACGCGAGGTGGATATTGTAAAAGATGATGATTAACAAGATGTTCTATGAAGAGGTATACTTAGCGTGCCACAGATAAGTGATCTGGTATTTACGTCGTGGTTAGAGTATAGATAAGAGAAACGAGACGAAAGGTAATTTGGTGTTGAAGTGTGCAGAATTCGAAAGAGTAAAGACAAAGAGTGTAAAGTTCTACGTTCTTTAAGTCGGAGCCACGAGAGACTTGCGAAGGACGGTGATATATGATCATACCGTCGGATGTTGCACACGTATCTGACGCACATATTCTGAGCTCGCTGTAACTTGACTGACAATTCAGAACTTAGGTCACTTAACAAAACGTCACAATAATCGAAGTGCGGCGTTACTAGGGTTTGCACTAGGGTAAGTTTTAGTTGCTGGGGCCAGAAGTTTCTCAAGCGACTCAAACAGTGAATGGAGGAACAGATTTTTTTTATCGTTTCTTTAACTTGAAAATTCCAACTTAGATTATTATCAAAAAAGAAGCCAAGATTTTTTACGACAGATGAATAAGGGATTAGCGTGTTGTTAAGGGTAACAACTGAAAGATTACTGTTATTAAGGGAGTTAACTAAACGCTTATGTCCAATAATTATGGCTTGAGTCTTACTTGGATTAAGTGCGAGTCCGAAATTGGCCGCCCAAGTGGAGACAGTGGCTAGGTCACAATTTAACTTGTCAATCGATTCATTGATCGTATTGGGTCTGGAATGTATGTAAAGTTGTAGGTCGTCGGCATAGAGGTGATATCGGCAATACTGTAAGTTCTTTGATACGTCATTTACAGATCAGAACTGTGAGTTCTCAGTTCACAGTTCTTCTAGCTCAGTCACTCGAGTTCACAGTATCTCGAACCCCAGACCTTAGAGACAGTACACTGAACTTCGAACTCTGGTCCCTCCAACTGCGGTTTACTGCACTCGAACTCAGGTCTTCGGATGCTCACACAGTTGCGGACACACACTCAAGTCGAACTCCGGTACACAAGACTGGCTTGCTGTCCACTGACTGTAACAACACTGGCTTACTGACTGACTGACTGACTGACTGACGTTCACTTGCGTCTTCTCTTTTATAACCAAACCATAGTTTCTGGAGGGTTCGCGATCTCGAATAATCTCGATATCTCCCTATCTGCCGCGGTCGCTCCCTCTCCTCTCTCCACCACAGCACATGCCCCAGGAAGCAGATGCGCGCGCAACCTGCCCGTCACGGCCGACCTTGCACTTCCTTCTGCTGGTCTCGAGATCGAATCTCAAGTGGCTGTCACAATATGTTAAGGCTAGACAATGTCTTGTGCCATCAATATATTATTTGACCTTTCCATATATTTCCTTGTCTATCTGTGTTTCTTTTTCATTACTGTTTCATTAGAGCAGCGATGTCAGACATGGGCTAAACAGAGCGGAGCGCTCCACTAGACTGGTTGCGTGCTCCGGTGTTTCCACAGACATAAGCAAGTTCAAGCTCCGATCTAGCTCCACAACCCGTTTTGGAGCTTACAACTCTGACACTACTGCTCTAGAGAGTGTACTACGTATCCAAAAATTTTTAGTTCTTTTCTTGGTCGATCTGTGCTTCCTTTCTAACATTAAAATGCTGGAAAATAGGAAAATATGCTATACATCCAACACAATTTGACTTACACATCTTTTCCTTGGTCCACCTGAGCTTTTCAGCGATATATTACGATTCTAGAACATGTGCGTATATATATTTTTTATTGGGTTATTTTAGGACGCTGTATCAACATCTAGGTTATTTAGCGTCTGGATGAAATGACGGTGATAATGCCGGTGAAATGAGTCCGGGGTCCAGCACCGAAAGTTACCCGGCATTTGCTCGTATTGGGTTGAGGGAAAACCCCGGAAAAAACCTCAACCAGGTAACTTGTCCCGACCGGGATTCGAACCCGGGCCACCTGGTTTCGCAGCCAGACGCGCTGACCGTTACTCCACAGGTGTGGACATGTGCGTATAACAACTAAAATATTATTAATGAAGAAAAATTTGATCCGGAGCCAGGGATCGAACCTGCAACTCCCAGTTCTACAGACTGGACGCTCTAACCACTGAGCTACGCCAAGCCACAGCACCGGATCGAATCTTTCTCCTTTGGTATTTTCCCTTAGTGGTCTTACTCCGTGTTTGAGATATAACTGACATATAATATATTACACTGTGGCGCCATGTTAGAAGATTCTGGTAGCGTCAGGGAGTTGCGCACGCATCTAGCGAGAGGGAAGGCGCGGGGAGACGGAAACTCGAGCTTCTGCAAGCGCTGTACCGCGGCACGGAGCGAGGGGAAAGAACTACACGGAGAGAAGAGAGGAGGGGAGACATCTAGAACCGTATTCCTCACTAGAGAGTGTACTACGTATTCGAAAATTTTTAGTTCGTTTCTTGGTCGATCTGTGCTTCCTTTCTAACATTAAAATGCTGGGAAACATGCTATATATCGAACAGAATTTCACTTACACATCTTTTCCTTGGTCCACCTGAGATTTTTAGCCATATATTGTGAGTCTAGAAAGTGTGCGTATAACCACTATATATTATAATTATGAAGAAAATTCGCTCCGGCGGCGGGGATCGAATCCGGGACCCCCAGTTCTATACATTGGGCGCTCTAACCACTGAGCTACGCCAAGGCTCAATCCACAGCACCGGATCGATTCTTTCTCCTTTGGTATTTTCCCTTAGTAGCCTTACTCCATGTTCGACATATACTGTTTTCGCTGTAAGAAAAATCCTAATGTAAACACAAGCACGTTGCTGTCATACCCGTGATTGGCTCCTACACGAAACACTCGCATGACGCAGGAAATATAGTTCGTATTTGGAAACTATCATCTTGTATTATTTGAAAATAAAATATTGAATTCTAGTTGTTAAATACGATGAAACATATAACTTCACTCATATGTAAAACGATATGAAAAAGAAAAGCTACGATTATATTTTGTTATGTGCTATGAACGCGGATGAATACCAACAGTAATACCGAGGTAGTCTGTTCTTGTAACAAGCTGACGTCACTTGAGCTCACGTAAGCACGTGGTACTGAAGTATAGCTTCTGCATCCTTGGTGTGTGTGGTTATTAAACATACGAGTGGAAACCGTCTCAAAAGAGGAAAAAACAAATAGTCTTAAATGTATATAATAAGTTAAATGAGTTTTAATTGCAATAATTATAAAGTAAATGTTTCCTAAGCAAACGAATGCATAGTAGTGAGGTTAGGCCTACTTGACCAGTAACGGGAAATGTTTAACATGAAACAGAATGTACAACAGTACGCGGGAACACGTACTGAGAATCTATGGCGCCAAACAGCGGCCAATGAAGCCTCACTTCAGTCACGTGATATTGTTTATATTAGGATTTTTCTTACAGCGAAAAGATTATAGATGAAGAGTCCACTGCAAGAATGATGGATGTCATTTGGAATACATTTTGCAGGAGAAGCAATTGAAAGTTTGAAATGCTTAGTGCTCAAAGCTTAACTGTGATTTTCCGATCATTACTGGACAATGACTATCAGTGTTAATGCCATATAACTCTGTATGTACATTCTATATGTCTTAAGCTATGCATTGACAGTCTTGGTTCATTTTCAACAAGAAAGAGACATCCATCATTCTTGCAGTGGACTCTTCATATATTGACACATTTATTAAATTAAGTCAACTGTCATCACACAAGGAGCGCACACATTTGAGTGACTTGGTGACTGGGATTCCACTGTATATATGCACTGTTGGGCGAATAATATACGGGACTAATTTTTCTTCATTAATAACCAATGGTAACAATAATAGCTGATTCTGTAGCACAAGAAAAAGAATAATCTTTACTACGCTAAAATATTATTTCCCTCTTTTTGGTCCATGTGATTATTTGCCAACATTATTATATTACAGGGACATCATTTTATTTTTACTTCAATTTTTATTGTACCTGCGTTTCTAAATGTACTTGACTCCCACCCCTTTCACTAATGTCCTTGCTAACGTCAGTCACACAAACGTACGGCCGCTGTTGCTAGCAGTGAAATAAACAGTACAGAGTACAGTGTGTTTCAGAAATATGTTGCATTTTCTATAGAAGAAAGAGCTTATATTATTGAAGTTTATTTTCACACAAGTATGGTGTGTAGCATAACTGAATTTATCTGTGTGGACTGAACACAAGTGAAGATTAGAGTTACCGAAAGTACGGTACCCTATAATATGGTACGGTACTTAACAGCATTATTTAAACAAGAGTTTTGTTTTACTGTTTGTAGGTATGAAGGACGATGATGGAAACTGGAATTACAATATAACCGAATGTGAACAACAGTTTTTTTCACAATTTCCTGATTATATCATTACGGAATATTTTCGTAGAAATGTTATTAATCTGGTAGATAAATTTAGAGCAACAGAGTGTACAGAAAGGAAGAAAAGTGTATGATGGCCAACAAAGGTCACAGAAGATGCTGTAGAAGATGCTAGAGAAAGGATGCAGCGAGGTCGTAATAAGTCGGTCAAGAAGTTAGCTGTAGAATTTGGGGTTTCTTACGAAAGTGCTCACAAAATTCTCAGGAATAAATTAGGTCAGTAATGTGCTGAATAAAGTAGACATTACATAATGTATATAACCGCCTGAAGAGTGAGTTTGTGAAAAAAAAAAATTGTTACTATTCTACTGTTTTTTATAAAATACTGTAAAGTAATGACCAAACTGAAAATCGTAATACTATATTTCTCTGCAACATAAATGGATACACTACTTTTCTCTCCTCCTATAGCGAGTAAAATGATTTGTTTACATATTGCACTAGCAACTCCAAACTCCTGTAATGGAAGGGGGGTAACAGTGTTTCCGAGTATAGCCAGGTTAATGTTAAAAATGTTAGTAAAAATAAAGTGATGTCCCTGTACTAACTGTGCTATGTATCCAATAAAATATAGATCCGTTCATCTACTTCCTAGTCTGTGCCTAAAATACCCAACACAAAAGAAAGACATGTCGATCTTTCGAGGGATCTATCCCATGACCTCGAGTTTCACGGAGTGTCGAAACTGCGCCTTCACCGCTGCGTGTGCAAAGGCAGGCCCTGAATTTCACGTCACATTTACAAGAGGGGGAAAATCACAATGTTGGAAGAAAGCTGACTATCGTAATGGTGGAACTGTGCGACACTCTGAATACAAAGACGAGGAAAGAATTTATATTGAAAATGAGAGTTAAAGGCAGAATTTATATCTAAAACACGAGGCAACAGAAATGGAAGAAATTCAAGAGACAAGAAACATAATTCGGATATAGAGCTTAAAGAGAGAAGAGAAATAAATAATTGAGATAAAAAAGAGACAGCAGATAAACTAAAGAACAATAACTCTCGGCAGTATCTTTGACATTTCAAAGTGAAGTACACTTCCTACCTTTAAATTAACACAAGAGTCATAACAGCCTTTCCACGTAAACATCAGTACACAACAATCCACTCCCGTTCTCACGCAGACGATTTCGAAAACAATTTTCTAAACAATACACTATTCAGCTCATCACATAACCAGCCTGCTGTAGTCAGCTCTCTCCCTTCCTTCCTTTTCACGTTGCCTGACTCACAGCTGCTTTATCACAAGAATTCTTTTCTTATTTCATTTTCGCCCCCTGCACACGAGATTCAGGGCTATTTCTTTCTCCTTCCTTCTGAAATTCTCTTTCTCCTTTTCCTTTTGAAGTTGGTACAACCGACTGAGCAATTTGTCTGGGCCACTTTGCACTTTCAAAATAAGGAAGAAAAAGTTGCCCCCTTCCCCCACTACCAAATCTTATACTGCGACTTCGAATGTTGATAGAATGCAGTTCAAAAGCCTCTCCTTCGCTCCCCATCTGCACGATGTGCTAAATCAGAATAGGAATTCAATAGGAGTCGCTAAGTTTTGGACAGTTTCAATGCTGCATGTTGCAGTGCTCAAAGCAGGGCATGCGCACAATGGATGTTCAGCGGGATAACTTACTCCGGCAGATGACTGCTGATCATCAAAGGGATCAGAGTCCGACACCCGGTAAATTCTACAGATTTGGAGTGGAAAAGCTCTTTTGCCTTCCCGTTCACACTCTTCCTGCTCACTTTCATTTATACATTCCTCTTCCGTCTTTCCCATCCATTTTCCATATTCTATTTCTTTTCTATGGTATGTAAATCTCACTAATACAACTTAAGTAATGCCTAGGGACCGTACTTTGACCCAGGAGGTTACAAGGTTAAGGCCCAGTTTCACCAAATTTCGTTAAACTAACGCTAACAGCATGTTAACTAACGTGTTGTTAAAAATTAAACACCCTGTTAATATAATAGTGTTTCACCAACCATTTGAGGTACTATGGTTAGATACCATGATGTTAAGGCCCAATTGTATAAAACTCCCTGACTAAAGATCAACTTTGGTCGAAGATCGAAAAGTGAGCCGACTTCAGACACTTCTTCTATTGTATAAAACTTTTCTGCGATCAAATTACCTTGGTTCAAATGCAATCTAAGTTCACGTGAAAAGGATTTGGCAACATCGCATAAACAGGTGAAATACGTGATGCGCGGACCATGTTATACAGGTTTGTTCAGTGTTGCCAATCTAGTGACTTTAACTCTTTTTCAACAACAATTTCTTTTAACTTTTATATTGCTTAAATAGGGATTTAGTGACCTTTTTAGCATCCCATAGTGACAAAATTTAATCTTTCTTTGTTGATAATGAGAAATCTAGCGACTTTACAACTACTTTTCGGCGACTTTCCGTATTACACTCTGTTGGAGACACTGGTTTTTTTGGGCAATGTAAATAATGGCGGACAATAAGAACACTGTTCTCCAAGTAGTTATCATGTTATAGTGATTGATACTGCTAAACATAATAAAGATTTATAAAACGACAATTTTCGTTTAGTAATACAGTTAATTGAACATTTTTGAATGTACCTATCATATCCATTAATAATTAATGGTTGTTATAAACATAATATAATTATAGGTTATGTTATTTGATACTGCTGAACACGATAGAGCCTTATAAAATATAAGAATGTTTGTGTATTAAGGCAAGGAATTGAAAGAAATATGTATAAATGTACCTAACATATCTATTAATATTAATAATAATGGATATTTTATTCGCACAATCTGTCACTCTTATATTTCAAACAGAAAAGAAATAACTGAACTTGGATCATCTAACTTAATCGGAGAAATTTCTTCAGTCTAAGTTGACTTTAGTTTGAGACAAATTAATCTCAGATTAGACTTTATACAACACAAAATTCCAAGTTCAGCTGAAACAAGGATCAATTTAACCTCTGATCTAAGATTAAATGGTTTATACAATCAGCCCTAAGAGTAATGTAACAGGAATCAAGGAAGCAGTGATTGTATGAAAGTTTACTGAGGCCCGATTGTATAAACCATTTAATCTTAGCTCAGAGGTTAAATTGATCCTTGTTTCAGCTGAACTTGGAATTTTGTGTTGTATAAAGTCTAATCTGAGACTAATTTGTCTCAAACTAAAGTCAACTTTGACTGAAGAAATTTCTCCGATTAAGTTAGATGATCCAAGTTCAGTTATTTCTTTTCTGTTTGAAATATACGAGTGGCAGATTGTGCAAATAAAATATCCATTATTATTAATATTAATAGATATGATAGGTACATTTATATATATTTCTTTCAATTTCTTGCCTTAATACACAAACAATCTTATATTTTATAAGGCTCTATCGTGTTCAGCAGTATCAAATAACATAACCTATAATTATATTATGTTTATAACAACCATTAATTATTAATGGATATGATAGGTACATCCATAAATTTTCAATTAACTGTATTACTAAACGAAAATTGTCGTTTTATAAAGCTTTATTAAGTTTAGCAGTATCAAACACCATAACATGATAACAACTCGGAGAACAGTCAACCTTCTTCTTATTGCCCACCATTATTTACATTGCACAAAACACCAGTGTCTCCAACAGAGTGTAATACGGAAAGTCGCCAAAAAGTAGTTGTAAAGTCGCTAGATTTCTCATTATCAACAAAGAAAGATTAAATTTTGTCACTATGGGGTGCTAAAAGGTCACTAAATCCCTATTTAAGCAATATAAAAGTTAAAAGAAATTGTTGTTGAAAAAGAGTTAAAATCGCTAGATTGGCAACACTGAACAAACCTGTACAACATGGTCCGCGCATCACGTATTTCACCTGTTTATGCGATGTTGCCAAATCCTTTTCACGTGAACTTAGATTGCATTTGAATCAAAGGGAATTTGATCGCAGAAAAGTTTTATACAATAGAAGAAGTGTCTGAACTCGGTTCACTTTTCGATCTTCGATCAAAGTTGATCTTTAGTCAGGGAGTTTTATACAATTGGGCCTGAATGTGCCTTTAGTTGGTGTAGTCATTTGTTTTAGCGCAGAATTGTATTTTTTACATTATGGAAGTATTGGAGACTAACATAATTACAACGGAAATCGAGAAAAAGAAAGTGTAAGGAGCAGTAATTTTACCTCATATGAGAAATATAATTATTTTAGTAGATCCAGCAATTATATGAATGTAATTGAACTCAAACGTAGTGATGGAACTTTCATTAGGAAAAAGGAACAAGCATGGGTCTCTTTAACCAAATATTTTCAATTGCCATTTGAATGTGAAAACGCAAACTATGAAACAAACCAATGTTATGAAAACATTAAAAGAAATGCTAAGACGGGTCATGCACAAGATACAGTGGGACATTTGAAAACTGACGGTGGTACTTTCACTCTCAAAGTTGATATCTGTACGAAGATTCTTTCAATTATCCAGGATCAAGTAGAACCAATAGAAATTGACAATAATTTTATTGTGATGCTGAATAAGCGTTAACATTATTTTCATATCTTATATATCTAACATATCTTCACAAGTCATTGGTCATAATTACATGTGAACTGTTAAATCAATGAAATAAAGAAATATAGTTTTGAAAATCTGCAATTATATCTAAGTATTAATACGAAATAATGATCACAGAAATGCTTACGTTAATAGGCACGTACTGTATCTTCTCTTTGCTGTGGATGCAGTGCTAATATTAATATGAATCATTTTAGTGTTTATGAACATATCTATTCTGAATAACTAAAAATGCTGAAGCAGTGATTGCAGCTAATTGTTTTCACTGAAATATATCTCGATATAATAATGCGGCATGTAACATATGTTCTCTGGCAGCCATGATTCACGCTGTAACAGGACGTTAAGGATTTAACTGCTATGATAATTTAACAGTGGGTTTAACATGGTGTTAGAAGTAACAACAGTTGATGAAACATCACTTCCGTTAAGTTTACTGTTAAAGTGCCTTAACGACATGTTAAATATTTAACAAGGGTTGGTGAAACTTGGCTTTGTAAGTGTTACTTGAGTTTTTTTTTTTGTGTCTGCTCATGCGACTCTTCTTTGCTCAAGTTGGACAGAACAAAACATAGGTCACTTTAACAATTACACTAATATTTACAATTTAAATTATTTAACTATGTAAACTAGAGTACGCTATTTTTACTATTTACACTAATGGCCGGTTTTTCCTACTATTGTTAGAAAATTTAACGACTGTTAAACTCTAAACAGTTTGTTAATTAATAAAATTGTATGTTTTCAACACCAGTTTGGTTTAACAGATTGCTAACAGTTTGTTAATTTTAAATGTAGGATTTCGGGCAGTTAACTCGTTTAACAGTTAGTTAAATATAGCCGATGTCTCCACAGCTGTTCGAACAGAAGTTGCGAAATTAATATTTTGTGTCTCTCCGTAGGGAATGTTTAGCATATGACTGGTAATATAACATTTAAAAAATACTTTGGACTGTTTAAATACATCAGTGTTATTTTATTTCTTTCGTATTTCGTATCCATAATAGCAATGAGGAAATATAACCTTACTTTGTAATTATTATTCACCACGTCACCTACAACATTCATTTGTCAACTGTTTGTTTATGGAGCGTGGCCTACTATAACAGGTTGTCATTTTATGCAAGTTTCATGACTCACTCTACAATATAGACTTTAAAGATTAATTTTAGCCAATCAAAAATTGTCTTACTTGTGTAGAATCATTACCAACTGCTGTTGAGTAGTTAAAATAGTGCTAACAGACGTTATAGTTAAGTGTTGGGTTGTCTTAAACAAAATTATGTTGAACAAATGGAAAATACATTAACAAAGCGTTAAAAATAAACAGACTGTTAATTTAACATTTGTTAAGCAAAATTAAACATTACTTGGACAACCTGGCCGTAAGTATGATAAAGAATGTAGGTCTACATTGATCAAACATTATTTTTGCACGATAGTGTGTTTTTTCGTCGTTATAGCAACAGTCGCCACTATTGGACGTTTATTCTACTGAATTCAGAGTTGCCAACGTAGATACGTTATGCTGAAATATTACAAATAACTGCTCTAGGGTTGTATTTAAAACTACTGCTTCCATCTACCGACACCTATGACAAACTTCTTACTGAGAATCAGTCAGCTGTTCATAGTCTAACGTACATAGGTACTGTATATTAATATTTTTTTTAATATTTTGAAAATATACTCTCGTGCAAAAATACTATACCTTACAAAACACGTTTGTGAAGTGCATTACAAAATCTTCGAGATTCAAAAACGAGCGAAGCGAGTTTTTCAAACTTTTCCTGGATTTTGTAAAAATCACTTCCTAACCTTGTATCGTAATATACTATTACACTATTATGTAAAGTGTTGTGTATTGCAATGAAAGGTATTTTATTCTATAGCCTACTTATTTTGTAAATATAGTGTATAATAGTGCGTGTGAAGGAGTTTCAGACACTGATTACTTTCAAAAGCCGATAATAAAAAACTGCTTTTCGTCTCTAGACTATGATCTTTCTTCCAATATAACTTTTGTGGAATATGATTGTTATTTGTTATACCAATTTGTCCTTCATTGTGAAATATTTCTTTGACACAAATTGTCTTATCTAATACTTACTTACTGGCTTTTAAGGAACCCGCAGGTTCATTGCCGCCCTCACATAAACTCGCCATTGGTCCCTACCCTGTGCAAGATTAATCCAGTCCCTACCATCATGTCCCATCTCCCTCAAATCCATTGTAATATTATCCTCCCATCTACGTCTCGGCCTCCCCAAAGGTCTTTTTCCCTCCGGTCTCCCAACTAACACTCTATATGCATTTCTGGATTAGCCCATACGTGCTACATGTCCTGACCATCTCAAATGTTTGGATTTAATGTTCCTAATTATGTCAGGTGAAGAATACAATGCGTGCAGTTCTGCGTTGTGTAACTTTCTCCATTCTCCTGTAACTTCATTCCTCTTAGCCCCAAATATTTTCCTAAGAACCTTATTCTCAAACACCCTTAAAAGAAAATAACACAGATTTAATAAATTGTTTCAAGTATTTATTTATTGATAACTATATGGAATAATTAAAAATTAAATGTAATTTTATTGTAACAAATTAGGGGGCACCAGGTTTGAACCGAAGACCTCTGGATCTGCAGTTCAACGCCGTTTTTTTGCTATTAGTGCAATAAAGTTTACCTAGTAGATAAGAGAAATATAACAGTGGAAAAGTTTTGGAAATTGTCTGTACACCAATACAGACGAACGACTGTCTAAAGAATGTGTATGACACACATGTTAAAAATGATTTTATTTTGCATGTGGCCTTGCTTTGTAAACTTCCCCACTCACAGAATAAAATGCCATTTTCAACACGAATAGTACACTGTTAAACCTTACATTGGCAAAGCTTCATTTCTCACACCAGTTTATTAAACCGTGTCGGACCGTAAAGAAAACAACTATCGCAATGTCCATATTTTATATGTTGTACAATATTATAGTATTGTGAAATTTTAATTCTCCTACCAATTTTTTTCAATTGTACTATTAAAATTATAGCATATAGCCTATTAACCTCCTGTACCCTATAGGGTACTTTGCCAATTTAAGGGTTAACGAGTAGGCCTAATCTTATGTTCTCTTTTTACTTTTCTATCTTTCGCCCTCAGTTTCTTCCTTGCTTCTGTTCATTTCATTTCTTCCTATTTTGTTCACTTCTTACCTATTTTCCTTACGTTATTTATTTTCTAATTATTCTTCTCTTTTTCCTTCTTATTCCTTGTTTCTCTTCTTTTATTCTTCAGTGCTTTCCTTCCACTTTGTTTTACATACTTTTCAAAATTCTATTTATTCTTACTTTTTTATTGTTTCTTTCTCCCATATTTTCCTAATACTTTTCTTCTAATTATACTCAGAGAAATGTCCTTGACTGTCCTGTAACAACTCTGATGTACTGTAGCGCATATTAAACTCAACTTGGTGATAATTACGAATTTTTTTTACCAATTTCGTAATGATTGTACGCATAGAATATGAGGTAATATTATCCCGCTAATGATTCATACATATGTCACCACTTTTCATTAATAAATACAAACATGCATTACGTCCGAAAATATAACGAATTCGATAATTAGATTTTCAATAATAAATAATCTATAAACAACTAAATAACTTAATATAAAAATACGTAACAAATTAATACAAGAGAGAATATTTAACAAATATTACCACTTACTTACTTACTGGCTTTTAAGGAACCTGGAGGTTCACTGCCGCCCTCACATAAGCCCGCCATTGGTCCCTATCCTGAGCAAGATTAATCCAGTCTCTACCATGATATCCCACCTCCCTCAAATCCATTTTAATATTATCTTCCCATCTACGTCTCGGCCTCCCCAAAGGTCTTTTCCCTTCTGGCCTCCCAACTAACACTCTATATGCATTTCTGGATTCGCCCATACGTGCTACATGCCCTGCACATCTAAAACGTCTGAATTTAATGTTCCTAATTATGTCAGGTGAAGGATACAATGCGTGCAGCTCTGCGTTGTGTAACTTTCTCCATTCTCCTGTAATTTCATCCCTCTTAGAACCAAATATTTTCCTAAGAACCTTATTCTCAAACACCCTTAATCTCTGTTCCTCTCTCAGAGTGAGAGTCCAAGTTTCACAACTATACAGAACAACCGGTAATATAACTGTTTTATAAATTCTAACTTTCAGATTTTTTGACAGAAGACTAGATGACAAAAGCTTCTCAACCGAATAATAACAGGCATTTCCCATATTTATTCTGCGTTTAATTTCCTCCCGAGAGTCATTTATGTTTGTTACTGTTTCTCCAAGATATTTGAATTTTTCCACCTCTTCGAAGGATATATCTCCAATTTTTATAGTTCCATTTCGTACTATATTCTGGTCACGAGACATAATCATATACTTACTTCTAACCCAATCGCTTTACTTGCTTTAACTAGAATTTCCGCGTTTCCCCTAATCGTTTGTGGATTTTCTCCTAACATATTCACGTCATCCGCATAGACAAGAAGCTGATGTAACCCGTTCAATTCCAAACCCTCTGTGTTATCCTAAACTTTCCTAATGGCATATTCTAGAGCGAAGTTAAAAAGTAAATGTGATAGTGCATCTCCCTGCTTTAGCCCGCAGTGAAGTGGAAAAGCATCAGATAGAAACTGGCCTATACGGACTCTGCTGTAAGTTTCACTAAGACACATTTTAATTAATCGAACTAGTTTCTTGAGAATATCAATTTCAATAAGAACATTATATAAAACTTTCATTTCTCACACTAGTTTATTAAACCTTGTCGGACCGTAAAGAAAACAACTATCGCAATGTTCATATTTTATGTTGTATAATATTGTAGTATTGTGAAATTTTAATTTTCCTACCAATTTTTTTCTATTGTTTTTCTATCTTTCGCCCTCAGTTTCTTCCTTGCTTCTGTTCATTTCATTTCTTCCTATTTTGTTCATATCTTACCTATTTTCCTTATGTTATTTATTTTCTTTTGTTCTTCTCTTTTTCCTTCTCATTTCCTTGTTTCTCTTCTTTTATTCTTTAGTGCTTTCCTTCTACCTTGTTTTACATACTTTCCAATTATATTTATTCTTACTTTTTATTGTTCCTTTCTCCCATATTTTCCTAGTACTTTTCTTGTAATTACTCTCAGAGAAATGTCCTTAACTGTCCTGTATCAAACCTGATGTACTGTAGCGCATATTAAACTCAACTTGGTGAAAATTACGAATTATTTTTTTTTTACCAATTTCGTAATGATTGTACGCATAGAATATTAGGTAATATTATCCCGCTAATGATTCATACATATGTCACCACTTTTCATTAATAAATATAAACATGCATTACGTCCAAAAATATAACGAATTCGATAATTAGATTTTCAATAATAAATAAGCTATAAACAACTAAATAACTTAATATAAAAATACGTAACAAATTAATACGAGAGGGAATATTTAACAAATATTAAAATTTAATAACTAATAAAATAATAGGTCATAATAATAATTAAATATAGACAAAGAGAAAGAAGACAGTAAATAACTAAGTAAGAACCAGCGACTAAGTTCCTGCAAGGTGTATTTTCTGCACATACTAGTTGCTGCACGTTCGTCCCGTCGTTTGAATTAAGTATTCCAGCCGATATTTCATCTCTCCGCGTATTATGCCCCCCTCTTCACGGCGCGCATTAACTCGAGCAGTTCTCATCACCCTTGCTAAATAATTCGTCTCACGTAAACCAAATGATCAAACGGAGAAGAAGAAATCTCCCCCTGTATCTAAGCACTTGACAGTAGCGACAGACGATTGGCACCCGTCGCTTTCTCAGAGAACTATGGGTACAGATTCGATTTCTAACATCCAAATGCAGACTACAGTATACAGACTGTCATCACTACCATTTTCGACGGCATTAAAATCGTCATTATCATTGGTGTTTCATTATCATCTTCGTTGTTGTTGACGTGGTAGTTTCTGTAGTAGACTCTAAGAGTAAAGAGGGGTAATTTTAATAATTTCAAAGATTTTCACATTTTTCTTGGAATGTACCCACCAGAGGTCTGCATCGGACGTTTTCGCTCGAGCGCCAAGTAGTTCATAGCATAATCCGATAGGTAGCGCACATGCCTGATGGGTAAAATTGTCACGAGCGATAAATCCTCGAACGGTATAAGCCGAGCGTTAGACATTCGTTCTTGTTACAGTGATGAACTGTGTAGTAATATCATAGATGTTTATCATTTCAAAACTTTGCAGTGTTTAACTAACCCCTCCATAGTACAACTACAAAACTTGCTTTAAAAAACTTAAATGTTGTAGGTATATGTTTTTTTTTTTTTCCACACAGGAGTGATTTTGTTTTTGCCACATCTAATAGATGTTTTTGAATGTAAATGTAATTATTATAAACGGAGAATACAATCACGATAATGCAAGAAATGTATCACGTTTTCTAGTAGTAGTAATAATAATAATAATAATAATAATAATAATAATAATAATAATAATAATAATAATCTCTAATAATTAGTGTACCAATCTTTGCGTCTGTAACAGTTGTGCAGCATGATTATTCGTTTTATTATATTTTCTGTGACGTTATCTCTGTACTAATATTGTTATTAATCTACTGCTATATCAATACTATTTTGTAAAACATTTCTACATTGTCGCAGTATATAAGCGGAACACTATGTATGGTACATCAAATATTGAATAATTATTAATTAGCAATAATAACTGTATATCGAAGTTTTTCATACTATTTTATTTATAACTTCATGTTCCTGTTTTGGTACGTTCCATTGACTGTTCCATTAAACGTTTGTCATAAACGCACAAAATAAAACCTTATTTTTGCCGTGTGAGCAAAACATATGTGTATCTTATCTGCCGCCTTCCATACAAGATAAGACATGTCGGTGAGATGACCTTGTACTGTGCTTCTATTTATTACGAGCGTATCACGACCGATCGTATCTCACTCGAGGGTGCGACACTCGACCGAGTTCAAGCGAGCGATTTAACTCCAATGCAGCACTCTGGTACCCACATTATCGCTAACATTAATGTGAACTACATGTTTCTAGAAATTTTATAAAATGAAAATAACTACCACTGAAGCCACAATTGAGCTATCCGACTTAACCCCGAAGTTGTACAGGATTTTAAAAATGTGGGGTAATTTGGCTATATTGTGGGGCAATAAAATTAAAAAATGTTATTCACAAATGGACATAAGGCCACATACTAATGATGGATTTTGACCTTGCATGGACTTTCGCACAACGGATTTCTATTTGTATATTTCATCACAGCTAAGCTTATTCTAGAGCCCGGATGTTAGGCAAAATGTCTTTTTTAAACAGGTAGGTAGACAGATTAGGTAGATAGGTGGATAGATAGGTAGGTAGGTAGGTAGGTAGGTAGGTAGGTAGGTAGGTAGATGGATAGGTAGATAGATAGATAGATAGATAGATAGATAGATAGATAGATAGATAGATAGATAGATAGATAGATAGATAGATAGACAGACAGACAGACAGACAGACAGACAGACAGACAGACAGACAGACAGACAGACAGACAGACAGACAGACAGACAGACAGACAGACAGACAGACAGACAGACAGACAGACAGATAGACAGATAGATAGATAGATAGATAGATAGATAGATAGATAGATAGATAGATAGATAGATAGATAGATAGATAAGTGCTTTTATTGATGCATAATAAATTATACAAACTCATGTACACAAGATCCTTCGCACGAGCCCGTACGGCCATCCGTGCTGTAGCTATGCACAGTTTGAATCTTGAAAACGAAAATAATACTACTAATAATAAAATAGTAAAACAACAGTTATTATTATTACTACCGTTATCGTTGATTACCACTATTATAACTAATTTAACTTTACACCAAATTTCACAAAAATAATACAAATAAAATAAAAGGGAGATATGAAAAACACACACGCACATTGAGACACACACACACACACACACAAACACACACACACACACACACACACACACACACATATATATATATATATATATATATATATTGAGTGCATGTATGAAAGACCTATTAGAGATAAACACGTTTCCACACATTTGGTGACGATAGGCCTAATTTTTATTTTACCTTTCTTGCCTATTTTAGCTCCCGTTTGCTATTGTAAGGTTAAATTCCTATTTTTTTAGCCTTTTTACGTCGTTGTACATTTTCTATATTTGTAATGTATTTAAAATAAACTGCATATCAATCATATCAAAAAAAGAAAAAAGAACGGTTGTACAAATTAAAAATATACAGGATGTTTCCGGGCTAGTGTTACAAACATTTAGGGATAATGGGGAAGGACACATGTATCAATTTGAGATCAGGAACCCTGGTCCGGAAATGACCAAGTTGAAAGTTACAAGCAAAAATAGTTGTGTGGAAACGAAATAATTTTATTCCTCTGTACACCTTATTTATGTGTATTTATCTGTACATCTTACACATACTGTATTCATCTGACGTTGTTTACGTTGTCTACATACAGTATTCCATTCAATGCGCTGTCTGAGGGGTGGGGACAGGAAACTACACTAAAGCAATGCAGATAGTGTAATGTGTAACGGACATGGTCGGTCCTGATATGCACGTCTGTAGACAGCAGTGTATGTGTACAAGTTGCAATGTCCAGTCGATCAGTCCTAGTGAAATGGAGGAGTACACGAGAGCGAAATATGCAGACCTGATTTTCGAATACGGATGAGCCAATGGGAACAGTAGACAAGCTCTCAGATTGTATCGGGACAAGTACCCACGTAGGAGACATCCGACCCATACCATCTTTCCACGACTGTTCTAAAAGTTAAGGGAAGGAGGGCACGTGGTGCCAAATTACAATTCCATTTCCACACAACTATTTTTGCTTATAACTTTCAACTGAGTCATTTCCGGACCAGGGTTCCTTATCTCAAATTGATACATGTGCCCTTCCCCATCATCCCTGAAAGTTTGTAACACCAGCCCAGAAACACCCTGTATATTGACCTCATACAAATATTTTCTGAGAATCTTATTCTCCAGCAATACATGTGTTTCCAAGAAGTTGTAAGCTTTTCTCCCCTACCGATTCTATCTTTTATGTCACTTAACAAAGATGTTTGAACAGTATAACCACAGTCTACTATATACAATCACGAAGCTTTAGTTTTGAGAGTGCTAGAAACAATAGACTGCGCCGGTACTATTTTGCATTGCCTGTAATGAGGCGATATTAGCGATCCTAGTGGTGAGTAACTATCTAAAGTTTGCATATTTACTACGTATTGAGCTTCGTGACTGTATATACTAGATTGTGGTATAACCTTCAGTGCTCAGGTCACTTCGGGGTTTACCAGCGAAAGAAAGGGGATGAGGGAAGTATTAAAAGCAAGTCTCCAGGTCCCGTTACTGTTGTCGCTTGCACGCACAAGTCACGCGTACTTTGAAGTCTCTAATCCCTTCTCACACCCCTCTTTTTGACACAATACACAGTCGGTTTTTCCCGATCTCTGAAAGAAAGTAGAGAGACAGTCCTTCTGAAATAAATTGTTTTAAGTTTGCTCCAATCACTTCAGTAGAAGCAGAAAGATCTTTTTCCACCATGAAAAACTTTCTCTCTGACAGGCGGCTCACTATGACAGTTGACAACTTAAAAAGCATCTTGTTGTGACATGTAACCAAGGAAAGTGAGTACCGTATGGGATAGTTTATTAAGTATTGTTTTCTATTCTCACTGGAAGAAAGATAATTCGTGGATCTCAACCAAAAAAGGGACTTTCGAGCAGTCAGTGGACGCAAGCCATTAATATGAACTGTAATACAGGGACACCATTTTATTTTTACTAACATTTCTGATATTAACCTGGCTATACCTTTGGATCAACGGTTGCTGCCCCCTTCCACGACTGGAGTTCAATGGCGTAATATACAAACAAATCACTTTACTAGGTACAGGAGGGAAGAAAAGTACTTCATACATTTACGTAAACTAGGAAATATCACGCTTTTGAGTTTGATAATATTCATTAGGTTTTTGTTTTATCAGAATACAGTACAGTATTAACAATGAGTGTTTTTACTCACGAACTGAGCTGTCCATAAGGACGTATTCATTATGCAGTGTATATTATACTGTCTACAGCACATTAGCGTACAATATAGAGAATGAAGTTCAATTAAAAAATAATCATAATATGGATATTTAAACACATTTTTCAAAATGGTGGCGGTTCATTTCGATACAGGCTTCAGTTCTAATGTGTGTAATTCCAATTACCAGTTTCGTCCTTCGTACTAGTAACTCATGTTGAAATAATTCTGTACCTACTCTGTAAAAGAGTGCCTTATGTACTGTAAATTAAATCTTCACTTCTGCTCGATCCGAAAAGATAAAATTACTCAGACATGCTATCTACTGTCCGACCAAGTGGTTATGTCGCAGGATCGTAGAAAGGAGAGAAATCATGTGACAGTTAATTACTTAACGAGGCCCTTTTATTTAAGTTATTTTAAACAGTTGTAAGGGTATAATATTACGTAGATAGCCAATTCCTAACAGAAATCAATGTTCTCAGGAAAGACTAAGACAGCCCAGCCACTAGCCTTCACAGAGAGGCGAATAGAAGCTGGTGGGGAAAACCGGAATGCGACGTAGGCAAATGGACGACAGTACCTGTGCGAAAATGATACAATATTGAAAGCTCTTTCGTCATTGGAAAACGCAAAAGACAATTTTCATTTGCTTTAATAATTTAACAAAAATAATGGTCTTGTAAAACAAAAATAAGGAACACCTTTAACATATTTTTGGAACGTACTGTGACGGTAAGGCTACTATGACTGTATATGCGGTCTTGGATCTGGGTGGAGGACGGTTGAACTTCATTAGTAGAAGAGGTGGGAGTGAAGTACATTCAAAAACTCAGGTAAAATAAAAATTGAAGCAAAAATAAAATGATGTCCCTGTACATTACATGTACGTACTCTCCCTGGTAGAACTCTTGACTCAACCCGTTGCAGAAGATGCGACGAGCAAGAAACGCTTCCTCACGTCTTGGGTTTCTGCCATCATGGAGAATTGCTCCGAATCAACAGACATAATACGGTTCGTTCTCTCATCGCAGCTTCAATCCGTCAGAATGCTTCCTATGAGGTTTATGAGGAGGTTGGTTGCGTCTCTTCTGATGGCTCTACTAGACGGGCTGATATCATCATAATTGATCGGCAGAAGGATAAGGGTGTCATTCTTGATCCCACAATCCGTTTTGAGATGCATGAGCAACAGCCACAAGAGGTGTGTCGTGAAAAACAAGTCATATATGAGCCTTGTTGTCAGCATCTCGGAGCACAATACCACATCACACATTGGAGAGTCTTTGGGCTCATGTTCGGTGCCCGTGGCACGATCCCACGAGAAACTTTAAATCAACTTAAACAATTTAAAATTTCTAATGCAATGATTGATGCCATAGGATCTCATGTGTTAAAATCATCCTTAGCTACGAGAGAGATCCAGGAAATAACAACCGTTTTGTAGTAATAATTAAAAAAAATATATTTATTTGAAAAAACAAAGTCTGTTACATAACTGAAGCTTCTTTTACTTCTCTACATAATCACCACCTACATTTAAACATTTGTCGTATCTGTTCACTAGCTTTAGAATTCCCGTGTTATACTCCTCTGCCGCCAGTTCATTAAGCCAGGTGTTCACTGTCTTCTTCAACTCTTCATCACTTCCAAAACGCGTACCACCCAGAAAGTCTTTCAGCTTAGTGAAAAGGTGAAAATCGCTAGGAGCAAGGTCTGGACTATAGGGCGGATGATCAAAGATTTCCCAACCGAATTGATCCAGCAACTCTCGAGTTGAAGCAGCAGTGTGCGGGCGGGCACAGATTTTGTGGTAGCCAAGATGTTGCGACACAATTTCACCAAGCAAAGAACGAGAAATGTCAGGAAAGGCAATATGCAATTCGTCGAGTGATGTGCGCCTGTCTTGCAAGATTCTATCGTTCATTTTTGTCTTCAGGTCTTCTGTGATGAGTGATGGGCGTCAGGGTCGAGTTTCATCGTGGACATTTGTTCGCACATTGTTGAACATTTCGCACCATTTTCTCAAATTTCTTTCATTCATTACAGTATCACCATACACTTCTTTCAATTGCCGGTAAATTTCTGCAGGTTTCAAATGTCGGGCATTCAAAAATCGAATCACACTCCTCACCTCACAGTCGGCGGGATTATCAATCACGTCGTTCATTTTGAAGTAACACAAAATGCACAATGGCGACTTGTTGCAACCAGTACTCACAACATTATGAGAACACATGTTAAGGAAGCCAGTTGACCTTCAAACAAGGAAGGGGAGTCAGCTGCGCGGCGGGTATGCGCGAACGGTCGTTATGTCCTGGATCCCCCTCGTATAAATAGTAATCATTTGTACCCAACAAACTTTTATTGTAAATGATTTCCTATGTTTTCATATAATTTATCTTAATGTTTTCTTTTTCCTTTCAAATTGCCACACAATTGATTTTAATGATTATTCTTTATGAATTGATTATTAGGCCGATCTATTCGAACCCTTATTTAGGGCGGCTTTTTTATTAAAAAAATTAGTAGTAGTAGTTTTATTTTTTGTCTGTTTCCATGAATAATAAATACCTATTTCACTGGCTATTTTTAATATTTTTGTGCCTATATGCCTGCCTATTTTAACCAATATAAATGCCTAAACATCCGAGCTCTACTTATTATACTGAATTGTTTTCCTTCCTCTCACTTCATCTTACAGCGATCCAGGCTAAGTAGAATATGGTGATGATCTTGTGAGTCCAGAATAGGATTTCTCGACGAAACACAGATTAAGATAGACGCTTGGGTTTCTTCGTCCCCCACTTCAGAAACGAACTTTCCCAGCTCATACAGGTCATTAGCGAAGTCGCGGCTAAGATAAACAGAAAGCTGTTAAAAACAGAGAGGACGTCTGAACTGTAATCCACTCATTTCAGAATCATCTCTATTAGACAGCAGGCAAGATAAGACCCGCTAAAATGACATGTAATTTTGAGAATTCTTAATGTTATTTACTTTGCTAACTCCATATTCCCTCCTTCCCGTCTGGCAATTAATTAAAAAGGCACACCAAAATGTTTAATTTCCATTCTAAATGTCTGCTATCCCCTCTTCGCTTTATCTCCTCGTATCCCCTTCTTTTCACTTTCCTTTAGATTATATTAAATTGGATCAAACATTAGAGTCCTCCGCAGGCTCCTCCTAGCATTTAAAACTGGAATCCTCCACCCACCTGCTTGTGTTACTATATTTTGTCGCTTTGTTTCGGAGACAAGAGATTAATTAACGCAGAGAATAAGGCTCGCGGTAAGATGAGTCCAGATAGCACGAGACGTACAGCAAAGCCCGCTTATTGCAACACAGATCTAACGCTAACAAAGCTGAGGCGATTTTATTTACCTTACAGACAACAACAATAAGTGATTTTATTTTACACTAGCCGTACCCGTGCGCTCAGCTGCACCCGTTAGAAATAAACATAAAGTAATTACATAATTAAAATAGGACATTTGATCCAGGGAACATTCGTGTTTGATAGAAGGATAAATCGTTTAATATGTTACTTAATTTAAATTGCATCCAAATAATTAAAATGCGATCATTTTGGTCCAGAGACACTCATTGGTGCAATGACAATTCCTTTAACATGTTTTTAAATTTTATTACATGCAACCATAGTTTAATGAACAATGACATCATTTAGATTTAATGTGTATACTTTATTTTACTTGTTATAGGTTTCCATTGAATTATGGTAATAACCAGGGAAAGGATTTATATGTAAATACATATTTACTTATAAAGCTAATATAATTTATATTTTGCATTATCTTTATGTTTCACAATGTGTAGGGTTGAAAAATCCTACTTTTATTTTCCATATTTTTCCATATTTTAGAGTTTAGTACATATTTTCGTTAATTTCCATATATTTTCCATATTTCATATAAAACAGTCCATATTATATGAGGTTTAACAATAAAACAAAACAAAATTCCATTAACTTTTAAAAATACATTTCAACAATAGAGATTTAAACACATGTTCAGTAATCCCTTTAACATCAGAGTTATTTGAAAATTAGCAGTCCTATCAACAATGGGAAAGTAAGTTACAAAACTGTATTAATTTAATTTAAAATTTTTAACAGACTTCAGTTGTGCAGCTCAACAGTTAAATGCCAGTCAGAGTACACATAGGTTCAGTTTTGTAAATCATACTATAAAGACGGTAAATATGCCAAAAGTACGTCATTCAGTCAATTTAAAATCAAAACTAACAAGTTACATTTCAGAATTTAAAGAAGATGGTTTATCAACTGACAATAAAATATTATTTTGTAATTTGTGTCAGTGTGCAGTATCATCTACACAAAAGTTCCTGGTGCAACAACACATTACAACTAGTAAACATCAGGCCAACAAACAACTAAATTCCAAGCAGAGACAATTGTTTTTAACACAACCAACAACATCGAATGTAAGATCTGAGTTTAACATCGACCTGTGCCGTTCTCTCATCTCTGCTGATATTCCTCTCTACAAACTAAAGAATAAGGTCTTCAGAGAATTCCTTGAAAAATATACTCAACATACAATCCCGGATGAGTCAACACTTAGGAAGACGTATGCTCCATCCATCTACGATGAGACAATACAGAAGATAAGAGATGAAATTAAAGATAGTTCAATTTGGGTTTCCATTGATGAGACTCCCGACAAAGAAGGTAGACTTGTTGGTAATGTAGTTATCGGTTTGTTAAGTGAACAATATTCTGAACGAATTCTTTTACATTGTGATGTTCTAGAAAAGTGCAATAACAAAACTATAGTTAAACTGTTCAACGAAGCTATGGGTATCCTGTGGCCAAAGGGTATTATGTACGATAATGTGTTATTCTTTATTAGCGATGCTGCCCCTTATATGGTCAAAGCTGGACAAGCATTATCTGTTGTATATCCTAAATTGACTCATTTTACTTGTGTGGCGCATGCATTTCATCGTGTGGCAGAAGTGGTCAGAGACAATTTCCTAAAGTAGATTTGTTGATTTCATCAGTGAAAAAGTATTTCTCAAAGCTCCCAGTAGAGTTAACGTGTTGAAAGAAATGTACCCTGAAATTCCATTGCCACCAAAGCCAATTTTAACTAGATGGGGTACATGGCTAGAAGCAGTTGAATATTATGCCGAACATATAGACTCTATTAACAATGTTCTCCTTGCATTGGACTCTGAAGATGCAGTCTCAATTGATACTGCGAAAACAGTTACCTGTGACATAAGTGTGAAGAATGACTTAGCTCACATTCAGCATACATTTTCATGCATCATAAAAACGCTCAAAAGTCTCCAAAATAGGCACCTTTCACTATCTGAAAGTTTTGAAATTATAAATAGTACTGTGGAACAACTGAATCGTGGTAGAGGTAAAGTTGCAGATGCAGTAAGAGCTAAGGTGGACACTGTACTTTCAAAAACCCTGGATATGAAGAACTACAAAAAGGTTGTTGCTGTGATGAGTGGTGAATCAACAGTGAAGATTAACTTGGACTTATCCCCAGCAGACATTGTGAAATTGAATTATGTACCAGTTACTTCTTGTGACGTCGAACGCTCTTTTAGTCAGTATAAATCTATCCTCAGAGACAATAGAAGAAGATTCACTTTTCAGCACTTGAAAGAAATGTTTGTAACCTATTGTTATGGTAACAGACAATAAAAATTGTGTTTTGTTGAAACTACATTGGAAGATAAGGTACGTCCATTATATTTTTGTTTAGTTTGATTAAAATGTACCAATATTTAACGTACATAGTCATTTTTTTATAATTTTAAGTCCATATTTAATTCCATATTTTGGTAAAAATCCATATTTAATTCCATATTTTGGTAAAAATAACTACATATATATTTACATATTTCATATATTTTTAGTCCATATAAATCCGTTCCCTGGTAATAACTTAATTTTAACCCTTGTTTTCTACGTATTCAGTAAATGGCGTTTGGCCCACTATGGTTCTGAACCCTTCAAATAACTTAAATTATATTATATAATATTACATTACATTATATTATATTATATTATATTATATTACATTACATTATATCAGAAGTTTCTGTAATAACATTATAGCATTATGTCCATCTAGAGAAACTACACTTTCCAATGGTGAAATAATAATTAATTATACAAATCGGTTAATTTAGCTTCCGATATTACTTCATACAAACACAGAAACATTCTCTGTAGGCTATCTTTCATAGCTTTCGATTGTTGCTGTCCAAGGCCCCTTATAGACGAAGTCATTTGTTTTTTATTACATTATACGGCCTTAGATGGCAGTATTTTTAATTTTAAAACTCATTTATCTCATTAAATATCAATCCTATCAAAATGTTTCAAGGCATAAAACTTATCGCAAATTATTTTTAAAGAAACTTATGTTATGTAACATTTTTCACAAAAATCAATAATAAGCGAGATATTTAGATTTATTTAATTCAGGCCCCCTTATAACCTCCCTTTTAAATAATGTATTTTGTATGCCATATAGCCTGAAATCTAAGTTACAACGAACGTAATTTATATTCCAATTTTCATCGAAATCCGTTCATCCATTATCGCGTGAAAAGGTAACAAACATACAGACAGACAGGCAGACAAACAAAAATTTCAAAAAAGCGATTTTCGGTTTCAGGGTGGTTAATTATATATGTTAGGACCAATTATTTTTGGAAAATCGAAAATTGCCAGAAAAATTTTGGCTACAGATGTATTATTAGTATAGATAATATAATCTGCCTCAGTGGCTCTGAGCTAGCGTGCACTCTCCCCATCCAAGCGGTCTGTGGTTTGATTCCAGGCATACAGAGTGGAATAAATTTATCTCCTTTATACCTGATTGAATTGTTGCCCGTGTCTATAATGTCTCTGCGGTGGACCGGCGTAATATCAATCCCACATATAAGAAAGCCCATATGGTGCTGCATGT
The DNA here is from genome assembly GCA_025594305.2 of Periplaneta americana. NCBI lineage: Eukaryota > Metazoa > Arthropoda > Insecta > Blattodea > Blattidae > Periplaneta > Periplaneta americana. The sequence continues at coordinate 3,766,415 of JAJSOF020000005.1, forward strand.
TGGGATCCTTACAGATTAGAACATATTAAGACACTGGAAAAATTAAAAAACGGGCTCTCAAGTTTGTCGGAAAAATTCACCATTAAAATGGGACACACTCACGGACAGGAGAACGCGAATTCGATTATGCGCACTGTTCAAAACATGCAGAGGTGAGCCTGCCTGGAGAGAAATAAAAAATAGGTTGCAGCCGCCAAATTACTCTTCAAGTAACGACCACTCATATAAATTGAGGGAAAGAAGACAGAGGACGGACACTGGAAAGTTTTCTTTTCTCAATCGTACTATCAGGGACTGGAATACTTTACCTGCAGACTTACTAAAGGCTTTGCCAATAACAAAAAATGTATTTAAAAATAGGCTTAAGAACTTTACTAATAGACGGTAGGATATTATACACATTACTTAAAGGGTGTAATTGATATCTTATTTGAAGTGTTCTATCAGTGAGGAAGTGTGTTGTGTCAGTGAAGTGTGTAGTGTCAGTGAAGTCTATTGTGTAAGTGAAGTGTGTTGGTGTCAGTGAAGTGGCTGTGCAATGTATTTGAACAGTGAAATGTTTATAAGTGTTAGTGAAATCAGGTAGAATCAGTGCAGTGAGTGAGTTGACAGCGAAATAAGTGTAGTGCCGAAAGGTACTTGTGCAGGTATGAACCTGTCACACTCGTGGGTCTTAGTTCGAACTTAGGGTTAAGATACAAATTAGATTTACTTTAAATGTTATTTTAAGTGACCATGCTTCATTTAATTTAGGATGCTCCTTGTTATTATTATTTTGTTACTATTATTATTATTACTATTATTATTATTATTATTATTATTATTATTATAATTAATTATTATTGTTTTTTATTAGTTGTGTTTATTATTGTCATTATTGAGTGTAATTAGTTACCACTGCCACCGTGTATATACCCATTTTCAGTGTGAATACATACATACATACATACATACATACATACGTACGTACATACATACATACATACATACATACATACATACATACATACATACATACATACATACATACATACATACATACATACATACATACATACAAACAATATGTAGATGTATAGCGTTGATTCTGCTCTAAATCAATTACATGCTCTCAACAACGACACTATCACAAATGGCTTTATGGTTTGAATCTAATGGTTTCTTGCTTAATCAAGAAAAAACTATCAACATAACTTTCAGCCTAAATTATCTAATAAATAAGGACAACAGACTCAACTACACAAAATTTCTATGACTTTTTATAGACTCCAGTTTAACATGGGACAAGCACATCGAAAACATATGGACAAAGTTATCAAGAGTTTTATATTTGTTAAAGAAATTAACGACTTGCATTTCTGAAAATTATTTAAGATGTGCCTACTTTTCTTTCTTTTAGTCGATAATCTGATATGCCCTAATTTTCTGGAGAAATGGAACCAAAATTGGGAGTGTCTTGATTTTACAAAAGAAAACCATTAGAATTTTATGTAAATCAAACTATCTGGAACATTGTCGGCCACTTTTCAGACAATCACGGATTTTAACAATCATAAATTTGTATATATATATATATATATATATATGATCTAGTACTTTACACTCGACAAAATATCGACAATTACTCATTAGTGGCCAATATACATGATCATGAAATTAGAAATAGTGAACAAATTAATATTCCATACTGTAGATTACACAAGAGCAACACAAACTTTTTAATTATGAGGATGAAATTATACAATAAGCTCCCCAGTGAATATTATAAATTACCATTCAATAGCTTCAAAACTAGATTTTACAATTGGTTACTAAATAATCCTTTTTATTCTGTTGCTGAGTTTTTCAACACAAACTTGTATGAAATTGCATTTTAATAAATAATTTTAATTGCAATTTAGTTAGTTTTCTTTAATTTAAAAGTTTCATATTATTTCATGTTTTCATTGTATTATTTAAACTTTACTGCTTCTTTTATTAGTGTTTTTTTTAAATGTATTTATATGTTTTTCAATGTATTCTGACGAAGCCTAAAACTGTATGTCTAATGGCCAAATAAATTGAATTGAATACCCTCAAACCCCCATACCGCAGTGCTCTGTACAGAGAAGGTAAAGCGGGTAAAAAAAAAAAAAAGAAATAAAAACAAATAATATAACGTTGAATCTATCACTGTTACTTGCGGGAAATCAACAAACAACGGCCTGCCATTTAAAATCCCAGCGCGTAGGCCATCTAAAACTCGCAACTAATGACGTCCAATCACGCAAGATGGTCAATAAAATAACATTACCGGTAAAATGTTTTCTACACATATCAAAGAACAGTTTTAGGCAATTCCTTTTTTTTATTTTTTTTTTGCCAAATTTTACCATCCTCTCCCCTTACAATAGGGTAAACATTGGTAATTTCGTGGCAGTGGTTATTTCGTTATACTTTTTCTTTGCTCTTTCGTGAACTAACCAATGGTGTTACGAAATTCAAATTTCCGCCAGGGGATTGCATATGTTTTCCAGTTTCCAGAAACATACAGCTACGCTTTGTGTGACTATTGTATCCGCTTCAGTGAGCTTTTATGTTTGGAGAGAGCAAGTTAGCGTCGATTTCTCAGGTGTAAAAATTTTGTGGATGCTTGTAATTACATTACAGGCTATTACTAAAGGTAAGCATATGCTGTTTAGTACGAAGATTTATTATATCATCATGAAATTTTAAGAAATGTTTTTGGAATTTCGGATACAGCTGTAGTCGCCATATAGGCTTAGCTTTACTGACAGAAATCGTAGTTGTTTGAAGCGAAATTTTGTTGAGCATTAAGCGTTACATTTTAAACTATTTTAAAAATTGTATTACAATACGAATTTTAGAAATTTTAAGATAAGATGTGATAACAAAAAAGAAAGATAAGTGCTAGATGACTTACTTGCAAGAATTGTGACAGAAGATGAAACATGGCTCCATCATTTTGGATCGGAGACAGAGGCATACAATGGAGTGGCATCATGCAAATTCAACAAAGAAATAGAAATTCAAAAGTGCACCTTCGGCAGGAAAAATTATGGCTACTGTGTTTTTCGATTCGGAAGGACTCTCGCTTGTGGCCATCATGCCACACGGAACCACCATTAATTCTGACGCGTATGTGGCAACTCTCAAGAAACTTCAAGCTCGACTGAGTCATGTTCGACGACATCGGGAGAAGCAGGATGTTCTGCAATTGCACGACAACTCACAGCCATATGTCAGTCACAAGACCACAGACCAGATCAGAAAATTCGGATAGACAACACTGAAACAGCCGCCTTACAGTCCTGAACTGGCACCGTGCGATTACCATCTCTTTGGTAAACTGAAGGATCCCTTCGAGGAACGAGGTTAGAAGATGACTCCCTTGTGCACGCTGCTAAAGAGTGGCTCAGACGTGTTGGTCCAGACTTTTACCGTGCTGGTCTACAGGCCCTCGTTCCTAGGTTACGTAAGGCAGTTGAAAGGGACGGGGATTATGTGGAAAAGTGACATTTTGTTCCTGAAGGATGTATCTACATTCTGTGAAAATAGCAAAGCTGGAGGATAAAAATATAATGTTTAAACAAATGCTATGCATTTCTTTTGGAGTTACCCTAATAATATAGGCTATAGTAAAGTCCGTAATAAAAGTGTTCACCCTTTTAGGGCAAAGAAGATGCCTTTTCAATTTCAATTTTTACTTTGATTTCATTCTTATTATGTGTTGATATGTATTTCTATGTTTTCTTGCTATGAATATTAGACGGAATTACTATGTCTGAAGTATTGTAACAATAAATGAGAATTTCATTTGACTTTATACACAATTCTTCTACCTCTCACGAAATTATCAATGTACGAGTAATATCACGAAATTACCAAGGTTGTCACGAAATAACCAACCTTTTCACTTAAGTTATAAAAGTGGTTTTTTGGCACTTGTTTAAGAACGTGTCCAATCTTTTATGCCTCCAGATTTGTACAGCAAATTGTCGTCTTTTAGATGGAAAAAATTGGAATATGGATATATTTACACATTTGCATTTTAAATTAATTTTCATGAAATTATCACGAAATTACCAATGTTTACCCTATATCTACTTTATAACTCAAATAACATTCATCCATTCTTTGTTTGGTATCCCTTGCCTTTAGGATACGAAAAAAGAAAATGTGATTGTATTCCTACTCCAAATTTCAATTTCTGATGATCAATTCGTTAATGAATGACATCACATTAAAATAACGTATATTCGGAACTAATTTATAAACTACTGATGAAATGTAACAATCCATCAAGTTCCATTCAAATAGCGAACGAAATTATTAAAAAAATTATATGACATTTCATCATTGTTTTATGAAAGTGATCCGTCATTCATTAAAGTGATGGAGTGGCTTACTTCAAATTCCAGAAACTTTATACATCGTCATTATGGGAGTCATTCCAAGTTTTATATAAAAATTGACTAAATGAGATTAGTACGAATAAAATGTGATAACGAATTATTACATACGACTCCAAAAAAATAAAAATGAATGTATGACGCATTCCACTGCGTTATTTAAACATGAAAGATTACTACATGAATGATAGAGGAATTCCGCGCCCCTTTGATTCTGTGTCACAGCGCTCGGGTCTCTGCCTATTTATATCCCATTCGGTACATCAGTCCATTTGCCTATCCACATTCTTCCTTTGACTGGAGTGCTCTGAATTAAGAGAGTCACGCAGCATTCAATACTGTGAGTTTACAGATTAAATTTCATCTCTTTTAACCTACCAGTCATGCAGGATCGTTTACGGAGTCCTTGTCTATGCAGTAAATCAGAAGAGGCCAAGAATAAAATAGACAGGAGTAACATTGGCAGATTTATAAGGATATTACAGAACAAATGAAACGAGAGGAGAGAACGCTTAGACATCTGAATTTATTTGGGATTACAAGAGAATGAAAGAAACTATTAAAGATTAAAAATACAGAAATAATTGGAGAAAATACAAAAAAGAGAAAGAAACATAAAGAATAACAGTAAAAGGGAGAAGAGAAGAGAAGAGAAGAGAAGAGAAGAGAAGAGAAGAGAAGAGAAGAGAAGAGAAGAGAAGAGAAGAGAAGAGAAGAGAAGAGAAGAGAAGAGAAGAGAAGAGAAGAGAAGAGAAGAGGGATATGGGAGTAGAGAGGGAGGGAGGGGAGAGGGTGGGGAGCGGGAGGGAGAGGGAGCGGGGGAGCGGGAGGGGAGCGGGAGGAGGGAGGGGAGAGGAGATGAGAGGGAGAAGAGGAGAGGAGAGGAGAGGAGAGGAGAGGAGAGGAGAGGAGAGGAGAGAAGAGAAGAGAAGAGAAGAGAAGAGAAGAGAAGAGAAGAGAAGAGAAGAGAAGAGAAGAGAAGAGAAGAGAAGAGAAGAGAAGAGAAGAGAAGAGAAGAGAAGAGAGGAGAGGAGAGGAGAGGAGAGGAGAGGAGAGGAGAGGAGAGGAGAGGAGAGGAGAGGAGAGGAGAGGGGAGGGGAGCGGGAGGGGAGGGAAGAGAAGAGAAGAGAAGAGAAGAGAAGAGAAGAGAAGAGAAGAGAAGAGAAGAGAAGAGAAGAGAAGAGAAGAGAAGAGAAGAGAAGAGAAGAGAATAGAAGAGAAGAGAAGAGAAGAGAAGAGAAGAGAAGAGAAGAGAAGAGAAGAGAAGAGAACTGAAGAGAAGAGAAGAGAAGAGAAGAGAAGAGAAGAGAAGAGAAGAGAAGAGAAGAGAAGAGAAGAGAAGAGAAGAGAAGAGAAGAGAAGAGAAGAGAAGAGAAGAGAAGAGAAGAGAAGAGAAGGGGGGAAAACGAAAGAACAATAGGAAAGTTGGGAAATATAGAAATAATGGTAAAAAAGAAAAAAAGGAGAAAAATTTAGAAGATAAAGAGATAAAAAATGCAAAAAAAAGGGATAGAATTATGAAGATGAAAGTTACTTGAAAGAAAGATAGAAACATTTGAAGGGAAAAAATGACAATAGGCTAAAGAAAAGGGCAAAGAAATAAAACGTGCGACAGCAAGACAGAAGTGAAAGATTAAAAACAAGTACAAAATAAAATTGAAAAATACGAAGAAAGAAAGAACAAAAGACAAGGCAGAAGAGGAAAAGAATTGTAGAAAGGAATAAAGAAACAAGACAATGTAGGAAAAGTGAATAACAATGAAGGATAGAAAATAAGAAGAGGGAGATAAGAACATAACAATGGTGAAAACTAAGAAATTCTTGAAAAAAAATTGACAGGGAATTTAAAGAAATCCAATTTTAAATTTGTTTTCTGAACGATAAGCTACATTAGTTCGGACCAAATTTTTGCACCTTTAAAGAACGAAACTAAAATTCTTTGAATCTTTTATTATCTAACACACCGCGCTCTTAAATTTAACGAGCATACTGGGAATTAAATCCATGGCTCTCCCAGAACACGCTATGAAATGTTTCATATCTCGAAAAGGAAGCAAAAACGAGCGAAATTGTATTAAATTTTTAGGTTTGAAATGTCTCAAATAATACTCTGAAATTAATGACACTGCTTACGGTTCACGCACGCATGCACGCACACACACACAATCTTTACACACATCATTTCCATTATTAACGTTTGTAAATATAGAATGGAACGAGACGGACTGTGTGGGAAATCACGAGAAATGAAGTTCATCTTACACTCCTCTTTCTACCACGAGTAACGTCATAGTAAACTTTTCATGTCAAAACGTTACAATTTTTTCCCTTTCGTACATCGGACATTAACGTGTTCACGTCAAAATTGAGGTATATAATATGAATGAAACAAATGGAAAGGAACAACAGTTGAAAGGCAATAAGTCATATATGAAGGGTTCATAATCATAGTGGGCCAAGCGCCATTTACTAAAACCGTAGAAAACAAGAGTTAAAATGAAGTCATCAACAGTAATCTCACTAGAGGTTTTGATTTATCTAGAGAAAGTCAAAACTCGAGTGGGATGTAATTGACTATTACACGATTAGAAGAAAGTATATAAAGATTAGAAGTAACGAAGTACTCCAATACAATAAAATATTAATTGACTTACGGAAATACAAAACTTTCTTCAAATTTGTACCATCTCAACATTATAAATATTACGCTAGTAGATGGCAGTAGTGTGTCACGAATAGCTGTTTTATCAGTTGTGCCAACTATGGAATCTTAATTGAACTCTATGGACGGTTACTGCCAAGAAGGCTTTGTTGATTCAGTTTCATTTTTATTAAAACAGTTGCATCCCACTTCAATCATTAGGATCCCAGTAATCAACGTAACTTTACAGATGATTTTCAATAAATCTTAGTATTAAACAATCTCTGATACGTGACTATCCATAACATCATATAGCAGAAGCTATAACATAACCTAAATAATATAAACGAGTGTTAGAAAAGTTTTAATTAGGGATGATGAAATAAACAAGAAACGTTTTAATTAACGATGATGAAATAAAAAATAAACATGAATAATTTTAAAAGAAACAATTATTGAAAGTACAATTTTCAAATTTGAATGTTTTAGTGGTTGGTGGTTCAGTTGATGTTATATTAGACTATTGGACGTGTGCGTAAAAGGAATGGAACTCGTTGATGTACATGATGTATTCTTCAACTTATTCAGGATTTCCGAATGGTGCTCTTCATTTATTTGTAAATAGGATTTCAGGGAAGATGCATAGCTATGACCAGTGATCTTTATTAATTCTTGTTCTTGAATGCCAATGTGAGTCATATTTGAAACTGCTGTGCATCGACTGGAGTGGTTTGTAATTTTCTGTTTTTTGACGTCCAGACCAGTGCAGTTTGAAATGTTGGCAAACGAAGAAACAAATGCTAGGGTAGTGATAAAAATAAACAAATACTGGGGACGCGATAAAATTAAACAAATGCTAGGGACGCGATAAAATTGTGCGATAAGCAGCCATGATTGGTTGAAAGACGTCCTTCCGTAGCGTTTTATTGGTCAAAAGTAGTGTGACGTAGTAAAAGTGTAATAGTCACCATAATTCAATGGAAACATAAAACAAAAAGCATACACATTCAAACTAAATTATATTTGTCAATCTGCATTAAACTATGGTATTCACTTAATTTTAACCCTTGCTTTCTCCGTTTTTAATAAATGGCGCTTGGCCCACTATGGCTCTGAACCCTTCATATGTAAATAAATAAAGAACAACAAGGGAAGAAAATATGAGAGAGGAGAAAGAAAAAAATACAGAAATGAATACTGAAGTCAAGAATGGAATGGAACATTCAGCGAAATCTGAACGTTCCTGTTCTCTATGACAATTTCACTTAATTCTGTCATATTCTCTTCCTTTCTTTCATTCGATCGTTTTTATTTTTCTTTCTTCTTCCTTCGTACCTTCACTTTCTTCCTCAAGTCCACACCTGTGGAGTAAGGGTCAGCGCGTCTGGCCGCGAAACCAGGTGGCCCGTGTTCGAATCCCGGTCGGGGTGTTACCTGGTTGAGGTTTCTTCCGTGGTTTTCCCTCAATCCAATATGAGCAAATGCTGGGTAACTTTCGGTGTTGGACCCCGGACTCAATTCACCGGCATTATCACCTTCATTTCATTCAGACGCTAAATAACCTAGATGTTGATACAGTGTCGTAAAATAACCCAATAAAATAAAAAAAAATCTTCAATACTTTACCTTATTTCCATCATTCTTTTGTTCCTCATCCTCTTCTTTCTTCTATTCATTTCTCTATATCCATTTCATTCTTTCCTTTTTTCGATAATTTCTTTATTATTTTAGTTTCGTTTCGCTTTCCTTTCTATTTTATTGTTTTCAATTATATTTCAGTTGTTTCTCTTTATGTTGCTGACTATATTTCTTTGACTTTCCGCCTTTGTCCATTCTTACTTTTCTTTTTATTGCCTTTTCATAACAGTGGACTCTCCTAAGTTCGACAGAACAGAATTGAAAGTTCTGACCAATAAGGGTAGTGGGCGTGGCAGGTGAAATGAATACAAATTCTTATTGGTCATCCATCAACGAATACAGTACTGTACTTGCATTTCCTGCCCGCCCCGAGACTTGTGTATGCGCTTCTAGTACCACAGTGGGTTTCGACAGTTCCGTCTCACAAACGGCACAATTCTCAAATAGAAAAAGAAGAGTTCATTAATTTAAAATCAGTGATCAATATGGATGTCCTAATCAATAAAATATTCTGTTTTCCTTTAACAAAAGTATCACTACAAGACACAGGACTAATTTCCATTCAAATGGCAAACCCATTTCTAAGTGCCCGCATAGGGGCGTGTCTAATTGTCCTACGTAAGCAGTGGAACTATTGGATGTCGATCTTGATTTCTGTCGAACTTAAGAGCTTCCACTGTACTTTCCTAATGTCTGTATTTCTTCATATTATTTCCTTCAGTTTTCATTTCTTCTCATTACTATCTTACTTCTTTTCGTACTAGGTTCTTCTTTCCGTTTTTTGTTGCAAAGCTAAAAATCATAGTCTAAGACAGTGATGTCAAAGCAAGTGCATTTTTCTGATCTTGACGTCGTGCGCGGGCAGCAAGCGCTAAGTATGGAAAGAGGAAGGGTTGTGTATATGAATAAACAACCTGTTGGATTAAGAAAACAGTGGTGCACAAACTTCAAACGGAACGTGAAATGTTATGTCGTTATTTTTATATCGCTTCTTTCTGTTTAATATTATCTATATTGTCTGTAAAACAAAAGTACTAACACTGATTTCTTAATATTGCACTTGTGTTTTAAATCTTAATAACATAATAGAGAGTTAAGAAGGAATATTCACTTAAATTCCATAGTAGTATAATATTGTACTGTATTAAGTGGATGAAACACATCATTCATAAAGAAAGCGATATTCCAAAGAAAGAGATTGAGTATGACATGATAAGTTGGAATTTATATTGGTGGTATCTTTAGCCTTAAAAAAGTAATCAATAAACTAATCAAAACAATATTACAGTACAAAGCAAAGTTACCTAGGTACTGTATCTGTTTTAAGTGTAACTAATATTATATAACAAAACTCTTATCCCATTATGCGTTTAAGGTGATATTTGTGAGCAACTTCCTATCATCAGAATATTAAATTATTTTCTCGAAATCTGCTGAAGCTATAGAGCTGACATTTTTACAACACATGGCCACGTATCTTTTGCTTATGATGTAACAGTAGTTGCTTTGTTAATTCATATCCATACAAACAATTTTCATGCGAATATTTTCAAAATTTTCAATACACTATCTTCAGTAATACGTATATACTGTATATTAGATTTACGAAAACATTCTGTAAGGCTACTAAATAAATAGACCTATACCTGAAAATTTCACTTTTCTATACGAAAAGTTGAGAAAATATTTCTTTTAAATAAAGAAAATCAAACTTGTGAAAATGAGCATTAAATTTAAAAATTACATTCTTATAATGCACTTATACTTCTCAGGCAAATATAAAAATTAACATGGATACAGTTTTAATAAGTTCTCTTCCCTTTATCTATTGAATTAGTGCTGGCCATCCCTGAATATAGCTCGACCAAGCGGCATATACCACCTCTTTCGTCTGTCTCTTTCCTTTCCGGTGTAAAGCGTTCAGGCTCTCCTGGGCTCTAAAGCGCGCGCTTGCTCCTGTGGGCATCAATTGACATGCCTGGTCTAAGATCTCATTAGCTCTACTCCAAATTATCCATTCAAGAAATGTCCATAAACATAAAAACTGTTGTAAGGGATGTTAATTCGTTATTTAACATTTATTAGAGTTTCTTACAATAGCGAGAAAACTACGTAAGAAATTTTACGTCTGACCTCATATAACTGATTACACCTTACTGCGAATTTACTTTCCTGACACGATACCAGAATCGGGGTTGTGCACCCTAACTCCTTTCACCCCTCCGCTTCCATGTAAAAGATTAAGGACGAATATCAAAAGGTATGGTGGCTCTCTGGCTTTGATCTCTGGCTAAGTCATTCCCTCTTTCTCTCCACGTCTTAAGCAAAGTGCCAAGAAGCCGATTACAGCTTCTTAATTAGGCAAAGTCTAGGAAGGGGCAAGAGGGGAACAGAAAGGTTGGTTGTCTGTGTTTCAAGAGACAATAGACTTCAAACTACCTACAGGGTGAGGATGAAGATGAGGGCAGATAGAGCAATCTCTAAGTTATGCAGCTTCCATCTCTTTCTCTCTCTCCGTCTTTCTTACTCTCCTACGTCATTTCCTTTTTCTGAAGTTTTCCGCTTTAAGTCTTGATCTTATTTCTCATCACACCAATTTTGGTTACGTCTTCTATTGAAAGAGGTAAGAGAATTGCGTGACTTGGAAACTCAAATATCACAACTTTGCACTCTGATAGAAATTTTCAAGATAAAACGACAGTTATGATGGGCACGGCAGATCAGGAGAGCATTCGTTCGATACCAGACAATAAGAGACAGATTTTTTTTATTTTTAACCGAGAAAGCGCAGTTCTGACGCTTCGGAGAAGCCACGTTATAGGTTCGAAACCCGAGATTTTATAGTCTTAATGCGATGTTTTGTGTTTGTGTACTTAATACTCATCAGAATCACGAAATGAGACAAAGAGTCCCACAGGACACAAAAAGTATTGCCCACATGTTGGCTCATCATATAATTATCGATAACAGCTTAAGGACGCGTTTTCGACCCTGAATTATATGCAAGCATTTATACACGGCAGTTTATTTCAGCCTGACGTACACGTCATACTCTCATGAGTGTCAGCACAACCTCGGGACACACAATATTACATCGAAAATGGATAAACGTCCGTCACCAAGGCGGGATCGAAGCCACGACCATGATGCCGACTCAAGTTTTGTGATTTCTTAACGAGTGTGCACGCTTGTGTGTGACCTCCTTTGAAAAGCCGCAGTAATTGTGTGAACACTACCCACAGAGATTTCGACTTGGATAGCAAGTTGTTTGGATGTTACTCGCCTGTCGTCCCGAATATCCACTGCTTGATCCCCATAGACATGTTGCAAGCGTCTGTGAACGTTGTTGTTGTTGTTGTTTTCTAATGCCAGGCATTTGACAATAAAGTCATTTGACCTTTTGCACTCCAACAGTTTTCAAAGATATTGTCATGGTTAGCCACTGACGCACAGATTTTGAGATGTTCTGAATCCATTTCTTGGTTTGAGTTGCACAATGGGCAGTTAGGGGACTGATATATTCCAATTCTATGCAGATGCTTGGCCAAACAATCATGGCCTATTGCCAATCTAAATGCAGCTACAGACGATTTGCGTGGTAAATCGGGAATTAACTGTGGATTATGATGCAGAGAGTTCCATTTTTTCCCTTGAGATTGTATTATCAAATTTTCTTTGTTTAAGTCTAAGTATGTAGATTTAATAAATCTTTTCACAGAGTAATACGTAGATTTAATAACAGGTCTGTAAGTAGCAGTGCAGCCCTTCTTTGTTAAAGCATCCGCATTCTCGTTTCCCAGGATTCCATAATGGGATGGTATCCATTGGAATACAATTCTTTTATTGAGTGATATTAATTGAGAGAGTATTTTAGTTATTTCTGCTGTTTGAGATGAAGGTGTGTGTTTAGAGACTATTGATAGAATATCTGCTTTGGAGTCTGACAATATAACTGCATTTTTAAATTTATTGATGTGGCATAGAAGATTCCTGAGACTTTCACTTATTGCAGTGATTTCTCCATCAAAACTTGTTGTTCCATATCCAAGAGATCTATAAAGTGAGAAGAGACAGCACGTAACACCTGCACCTGCACCTTGTTCCCTGGAGATCAAGGATCCATCGGTGTATAAATGAAGCCAATTTTGTGGAGGGTACCTAATATTAATTGTCTCTAAAGACAATTGTTTCATTATTTCAGTGTTTACTTCTGATTTCAGTATTTCTTGTGTTAAATTTCGATTATATTCTATATTTAATAGTGTTAAAGGGTTTGGTTTAATTTGTAAGTTTTCTTTTAAATTCGGGACGTTGATTTTCTGTTTTAATTCTTGAACCATGGATATGAAACTTTTTTGAGTTTTTAATCTACGGAGAGGACTGTATGAATGCCAATTGTTTCCTGGTAATCTGATAAGTTTTTCATATTGAATCAGTGCTTTTTCTTCTATTATCATTTTGATGCTGTTAATATTAGTGAGGAATCTCATAGAATCTATTGGAGTTGTTTTGATTCCACCAGTGATGAGCCTGAGAGCTTGGTTTTGAACACGTTCTATTTCGTTTATGAAAGGTGAAGTAATTAAAATTTCTCCGCAGTACGTCAGCACTGGCTGTATAAACATTTTGTATGTAGTGTTGAAAGTATTTCTAGAGCAACCCCATTTCTTTCCTGCTAGTCTTTTTAGAAGGGAGAATCTTTTACGGGCTTTTTCAGAAATATATTTCAAATGATTGTTCCATGTTAACTTACTGTCGAAAATAACTCCAAGATATTTGGATTCATAAGTCCTAGGGAGGTGTTGGCCATTGTATTGGATATTGAATTCTCTTTCTTTTTTATCAAGTGAAAATATTTGGTAGTTACTTTTGCCTAATTTGAGTGTCATCAAATTTGATGTATTCCATTCATGTAGCTGATTTAGAGTTTTATGAGCAGAATTTTGAATTTTGTCTCTATGTCTGTGAGATCCGGAAGTCCACAAAACTATATCATCTGCAATTAGTATTGTTTTCATGTTTGATTCCTGTAATAGGGAGGGTAAGTCATTTATATAAATATTGAATAAAGTTGTGCTGAGGAGAGCGCCCTAGGGCAGACCTCAATATGTTTGTCTGTAACTAGAAAATGAGCTATTGAATTTAGTAGCAATGAATCTTTGACTAAGGAAACCGACTGGTCATGCGTCTGTGAACGTTTGCAATGGTTTCCTGCTCCTCAAAGAGAAATTCAATCACAGCTCTCTGCTTTGCACGTGTTTCACGTGCAGTCGCCATTTTAAAACATACATACATACATACATACATACATACATACATACATACATACATACATACATACATACATACATACATACATAGAATATATTACGAAGCCATCGGCGTGCCTCAGGGAGAAGAGCGTATGCCTGCTGATTCGGAGTTGCGCTCGGGTGTGGGTTCGATTCCAGCTTGAGCGTGATTATCTCGTTGGATTTTCCCCAACCGTAAGGTGAATGTCAGGTAATCTATGGCGAATCCTCGACCTCATATCGTCAAATACCATCTCGCTATCACCAATCTCATCGACGCTAAATAACGCAGTAAACGTCGTTAAATAACTAAGTAATATATATATATACATTACATACGCACCCAAAGTACATTACATACCTAGAGTGCATTAAGTAACCTACTTAGATTACATTATTTTGCAAACATATAATACTTATATGCATTCACTTCTCTATTTAAGCATTCAGTACATTACATTTTATAATTATACTAGTGGCTTGTGCAGCAAATGCTGCAAACGAAGTTCATTAGACGTTCAAATAAACATTTTTCAGATTTATTTTCAATGAAGAATACCAGACATTCTGAAAGTTATTTGCTTCCATAACGGCATAACAATGAAAGATACTCTCTCTCGAGCCAATGCTGAAGAGAACCACGCATGTAAATGTCTACTATCTATATAAAAAAGACCCAACCCCACTTGATTAATGATTATAAAAATATTTGATTTTTAATAATATTATTATCTTACGTAAGTTTTATAGCTTTCAGTAACATATACGATATAGCCGCCACTCAGTAAAATACAGAAATCAAAATCTAATTTAAGTTATTCTCTACATCTACTTCTATAACCCCAAAACGTTTCACTTTCATATCATCAATATAGCATTAATATGTATAATTAATGAAAAATAGTCACATCATGGCATTAACTACAATAATATTTCATTTCTAATGATAATAATGTCATCAAACCACCTCAAGTTTTGTAGTTTTTAATATCCAATACACAGCTGTACTCAGAAAATTACACACCACAGAATCGAACCTGTAAATTATTTCTAATCAGTTAAGTTTTCAATAACCAATTTAATTTGAGCTCTAAATATGTCAGTATTCTTCCAGATCATGGCCTTCGTGTAATATTGTTTTGTTTTATTTTGAAATGCAACACGGCCGACTTGATGCTCGCTTCACTTCTACTTTACAAAAATTCGAAGGCTATATCAAGTCGGCCGTGAATGCTATTAGCTAGTTCTCAAAACTGACGATAGATGGATTTTGGAAAATAGGAAAATTATGTTTAAAAATTGACATTTCACTGAAAACTACTATTTTTCCGAAAACTTTGAGTTCCAAGCTTCAAAATGAGGGGTCATTTATTAAAATCCCTCCAGCCGTTTTCCCGTAATTTCCATTACCAATTCCAATTACACATATATATGTATATATATATATAAAGTATATTACATTACATGACATACATACATTACATACATGCATTACATATATTACATTACATACATATGCAGATAAAAAATGTGCCCATTATAATCGGAATGTGTTACCTGATTAAAAAATTGGATTATGTTGTTAGAGTGGATTTCTTACATGACGTGATGTGGTAATAAAACCGCTGTACTATGTCACGACATCCAGCCAGCCGAAACCGTGGGCTGTGTGCCAGCAAGACCTGCAGCCGGAAACAGAATTCTGCGCCGGACAAAATATATCTCCCCGCACAGCCTTCTAAATGAAGATGCACTCTTACAAAGCTTGAGGCACGCCGACAATATGATATGCATTCACTAGTCCGGAGTCTTTACAGAGCATATTTCAGCGTTTTGAACAATAGGACGTGTTTTTTTTGTATTCTATCTTAATCTGTTTTCATTTCGGGGTCACTGGTCAGAAATGGCATCTTTGTACAGGGACATCATTTTATTTTTACTAACATTTTTAATATTAACCTGGCAATACCTTTGGATTAATGATTGAGACCGGGAAACACCGTTTGCTACCTCCTTCCTCGACAGGAGTTCGATGATACTGGCGTAGAATACTGTGACAGCGACGTGAGAATCGAACTCACGACCAGCGTCCCGCAAGAAAGCAGATCGCACAGGCTCCACGGAACATTGAGTGACGTCGCGCGGTGGAGAGAAGAGAGAGGGTGTATTACGTCACGCGACGAGTCTGCGCGCGCAGCTGCTACTTGACGCAGTGAATGTGGAACGACCTTCTCGACTATTCCAGACGTCTGTCGATGTAGAGATATTGAGATAATTCTCTACACACCTGTAGAAGGTTCTCGCAACTATGATTTTGCTATAAAAGAGCAGGCGCCAGCGAACTAGACAGAGTTTTCAGTTATTCAGTCAGTGAGAAAGCCAGAGCAAGCAAGCCAGCCGGAGTTCGACTCGAGTGTGCGTCCGCATCTGCGTCAGCATCCGAAGGCCTGAGTTCGAGTGCAGTGGACCGCAGTTGGAGGGACCTGAGTTCGAGTGCAGTGGACCGCAGTTGGAGGGACCCGAGTTCGAGTACAGTGAACTGTCTCTGAAGGTCTGTGGTTCGAGATACCGTGAACTCGAGTGACTGAGATAGAAGAACTGTGAACTGAGAACTGGTAGTTCTGATTTGTAAATAGTGCTTTGTAAATATTAGTTTAGATTAACAGTTCATTGTTGTGCGTAATAGTCCAAGTAAATTGTCATTGTCGTCGGTGGAGTGCTATAACGAATACGGTGTTGAGTGGAGATCCAATTGTTGACGAGAGCGTTTAAGGTGAATTGTAGAAAGGAATTATTGTTGTGACGAATAAATTACATTGTTGTAACTAATAAAATTCACAATACAAACAAATCACTCTACTAGGTATAGGAGGGAAGAAAAGTAGTTCATCCATTTACGTAAACTAGGAAATATCGCGATTTTGAGTTTGATAATTTTCATTAGGTTTTCGTTTAATCAAAATACAGTACAGTGTTAACAGTAAGTGTTTTTACTCACAAACTGAGTTATCCATGCGAACGTATTCATTATGTCTACAGCACATTAGCGTACAATATAGAGAATGAAGTTAAATTGAAAAATAATCATAATATGGATATTTGAACACATTTTTTTAAATGGTGGCCCTTCATTTCGATATAGGCTTCAGTTCTTTTTGCCTATTATCGCACTATAGACTATTGCATCTAATTCCAATTACCAGTTTCGTCCTTCATACTTAGTAACTCATGTTGAAATAATTCTGTACCTACTCTATAAAAGAGTACCTTACGTACTGTAAATTCAGTCATCATTTCTGCCCGAATCGCACAGATAAAATTACTCAGACATGCTATCTACTGTCCGTCCAAGTGGTTATGTCGCAGGATCGTAGAAAGGGGGAGGGAATCACGTGATAGTTAATTACTTAACGAGGCCCTTTTATTTAAGTTATTTTAAACAGTTGCATAATATTACGTAGACGTCCAATTAATTCCTAACAGAAATTAATGTTTTCTGAAATGAGCTAAGACAGCCCAGCCACTAGTCTCTACAGTGGAGCGAGCAGAAGCAGGTGGGGGAAATCGGGATGCGACGTAGGCAAACGGACGACAGTACCTGTGATTCAATATTGGAAGTTTTCGTCACTGGAAGACGCGAATATATTTCTGACACGTACTATACTCAATAACTCAGTACTGCGGCCTTGGTTCTGTGTGGAGGACAGTTGGAACTTCGTTAGTAGAAGGGGTGGGAGTGAAGTACTTTAAAAACTCAGGTACAATATAAGTTGAAGTAAAAATAAAATGATGTCCCTGTACATTTATCCACGTTGGTGGCTGGAAAAAGAGACACCATGTTGTGCTCTATAACCTCTGCAATTTTTGTTGCAAAATATTAACACTAGGGGTCAAGAGTGCAGTTTAAAGGAAGTAGTGCATAGCCGCTTCCTGCATGTGTCATTATCTATGTGATGTAGCCAAGTACTGGTGAGTACTAACTCGGATGTAATTAAAATTTAACTACATAACGCATAATTTGTAACCTCTCAAATATAAAAAATACTAATTAGTGTTTTATGAAAATAATATGTAATACATTAACTCTCAACTTATTTATTTTACAGGAAATAGAAGTAGATTCTCACGAGAACCTTTCAAATGGATCGTGCAATCATTCTGTGCAGACTGGTGGAAGAAAGGTTGTAAGAAGAGAGTCTAAAGTTAAGGAAAAATACATAGCACAAGAAAACGGATACAACCTCAACATAATAGACAACATAATACGTAAGACAAAACAAAACCACACAAAACAGAAGAATACAACACAAACACAAGAACACAAAAAATACATCACACTAACATACGAAAACAAAAACACATAAAATTGCAACCTCATTGAAGAAAATAAATTACAACATCGCATACAGAACAAATAACATTCTACAAAAACATCTCAACACACAAACATCACAAACAAACAAATACAACCACACAGGCGTATACAAACTAAAATGTAATACCTGCAACAACTTCTACATAGATCAGACAGGCAGATCATTTCAAATATGTTACAAAGAACACATTACAGCCATAAACATTTACAAAACACCTCCACATATGCAGAATACATCACAAATGCCAACCACACCTACAGAGACATCACCACAGACATGGAAGTACTGTACATTCAACCAAAAAGCCAGAAACTCAACACACTAGAACAATATGAAATATACAGACACACGAAAACACACCCCAACGATATTCTCAACACACAACTCAATTTCAAAACACATACACTCTTTGACTCTACACTACGAACGCACCCTCACAGGAAACAAGAGGCGCCAAGACCAACAACGACCAGTTCCGAAGATGACCGAAAATAGGTCGAAACATGCTAACAAGGTACGTTAAAATTTAACACAAGGAAGTCTTATAATACATATTCCGAAAAAAGAGAGATAGCAAGAAATTCTTAAGCATATTTAACATGTTGTAGATATACAGGGACATCATTTTATTTTTACTTCAATTTTCATTGTACCTGAGTTTTGGAATGTACTTCACTCTCACCCCTTCTACTAGTAAACTTCCAATCGTTCACGACACAGAGCCGAGGGCGCGTAACCAGTACTGAGTTACTGAGTATAGTACGTTTCAGAAATATGTTCGCGTTTTCCAGTGACGAAAGAGCTTTCAATATTGAATAATATTTTCGTACAGGTACTGTCGTCCGTTTCCCTATGTCGCATCCCGGTTTCCCCACCTGCTTCTGTTCGCCCCTCTGTAAAGTCTAGTAGCAGGGCTATCTTAGCTCTTTTCTGAAAACATTAATTTCTGTTAGGAATTGGACGTTTGCGTAATATTATTCAAGTGTTTAAAATAATTTAAATAAAAGGGCCTCCTTAAGTAATTAACTGTCACGTGATTCCCCCCCCCTTTCTGAAACCCTGCGACAAAACCACTTGAACGGACAGTAGATAGCATTTCTGAGTGATTTTATCTTTTCGGATCGGGCAGAAGTGAAGATTGAATTTACAGTACGTAAGGTACTCTTTTATAGAGTAGGTACAGAATTATTTCAACATGAGTTACTCGTACTTGGAATTAGGTACAATAGTCTATAGTGGGATAATATGGACAAAAGAACTGAAGCCTGTATCGAAATGAACGGCCACCATTTTCTAAAATGTGTTTAAATATCCATATTATGATTATTTTTCAATTTAACTTCATTCTCTATACAGTACGCTAATGTTCTGTAACAGTACAATATACACTGCATAATGAATACGTCCGAATGGATAGCTCAATTCGTGTGTAAAACACTAAGTGTTAATACAGTACTGTATTTTGATTAAACGAAAACCTAATGAAAATTATCAAACTCAAAATTGCGATATTTCCTAGTTTACATAAATGGATGAACTACTTTTCTTCCCTCCTATACCTAGTAGAGTGATTTGTATTTTACGCCAGTATCATCGAACTCCGTCGTGGAAAGGGTAGCAAACGGTGTTTCCTGTTTCAATCGTTTCAATCAAGGTATAGCCAGGTTAATATTAAAAATGTTAGTAAAAATAAAATGATGTCCCTGTATTAATTTGCTCTACAGAATTTATCTGTAATATTGACACTTAATATTTTAGGAGCAAAATTCACTCCGGCGCCGGGGATCGAACCCGGGTTCTAGGTTCTACGTACCAAGCGCTCTGACAACTGAGCTACGCGAAATTTTTCTCCTGAAATATTAAGTGTCATATTACAGATAAATTCTGTAGGACAAATTAATATATCTATAATATTCTCTCAGCTAGCAGTGCATAATAACTGCGGATTCCCGACCAACAAGTCACTCAGCTGAGTGCGCTCCTAGTATAATGGGAGTTGACATTGGACATATACGTCAACATACATGCCTAACTTGGAGTCAGGCCACAAAGGGAAACATTGAAGGAGGAGGGTTCGATCCGGTGCTGTGGGCTGACACCCTATCTCCCCATCCGATATAAAATATTCTACACAGAGTTCCACCAACTTTTTCTCTAGAAGAAAAGTAGTGGTTATTATTATTATTATTATTATTATTATTATTATTATTATTATTATTATTCGATTAGGAAAACACGGGAATTTTACTTGAAGCAAGTAAAGAGATAGGTTTGGAATTAAATCCCGAAAAGACAAAGTATGTGATTATATCTCGTGACGAGAATATTGTACGGAAATGGAAATATAAAAATTGCAATTTATCTTTTGAAGAGGTGGAGAAGTTCAAATATCTTGGAGCAACAGTAACAAATATAAATGATACTCGGGAGGAAATTAAACACAGAATAAATATGGGAAATGCCTGTTATTATTCGGTTGAGAAGCTTTTATCATCCAGTCTGCTGTCAAAAAATCTGAAAGTTAGAATTTATAAAACAGTTATATTACCGGTTGTTCTTTATGGTTGTGAAACTTGGACTCTCACTTTGAGAGAGGTACATAGGTTAAGGGTGTTTGAGAATAAGGTGCTTAGAAAAATATTTGGGGCTAAGAGGGATGAAGTTATAGAAGAATGGAGAAAGTTACACAACACAGAACTGCAAGCATTGTATTCTTCACCTGACATAATTATCAACATTAAATCCAGACGTTTGAGATGGGCAGGGCATGTAGCACGTATGGGCGAATCCAGAAATGCATATAGATTGTTAGTTGGGAGGCCGGAGGAAAAAGAACTTTGGGGAGGTAGAGCCGTAGATGGGAGGATAATATTAAAATGGATTTGAGGGAGGTGGGATATGATGGTAGAGACTGGATTAATCTTGCCCAGGATAGGGACCACTGGCGGGCTTATGTGAGGGCGGCAATGAACTTCCGGGCTACTTAAAAAGACATACGTAAGTTATATATTATTATTATTATTATTATTATTATTATTATTATTATTATTATTATTATTATTATTATTATTATATAACTACCCGTACTATTACTATCATTAGTGTCGAGTTTTAAATATAACTGTCTGCACGTCTAAGAAGAAACACGGCGACGGCAGAAATCATCTCCGTCATCCACTTTTTACCGCTCGCAACAAAGCATAATATAACATTATACAGATATGAGAACGGAGCAGGTTCTGTCTTGGAAATAGATTGCACAAAGCGTGTAACAAGAAGAAATGCTGGCAGGAACGAGACAGAGAGAATGGATGGAGGAAGTGGTATGCTAATTATTTCAATTTTAGTTGTACGTGTCCTTAACTCCCCCTTTATCTGAGTACTTATCTGTGAAGACTGATTCTCCTTCTTCTTCCTTCACTTCCCCATCCCATCTCTCCGTCTCTTTCTCAGAGATTTATCTCGAGTTTCATGCCACAACTCGCTTTCCATCTCCCTCTATTCGCCTCTCCGTCCTTCTCCTTCGTGAGATGGCGCATTGATTCGTAACTCTTTCCCACTCTTCGTCCTGTTAAGTGATTTCATAAGAACTAAAATATATTCTCTGCCATTTGTTAACACTTTACAGCCGTGAGGGAGCTTCTGCTGCAAGAACAAATCGTCATGTTTTGAAGAGAAAGTCAAGGTTCAATCGTAGGAAGATAATTTGTAACATTCCTTTCAAACTACAGATTATTTCAAGATCGTGTGGTAATACTGGTGCAGCGTTGCCTTTACAATATCAGGGATAAACAAAATACTTAGATAAAATGTCATACATATCCTTTTATAGTTACTTTATTATTGTCGTCATCCCGCGCCGTGGCGTCGTGGTCTAAGGCATCCTGCCTAGGACTCGGGTTACGGAATGCGCGGTGGTTCGAGTCCTCATGGAGGAAGAAATTTTCTCATGAAATTTCGGCCAATGTATGGGACCGGTGCCCACCCAGCATCGTGATGCACTTGGGGAGCTGCGATAGGTAGCGAAATCCTGTTACGCAAACCAGCTATAACGGCTGGGGGGCTCATCGTGCCAACCACACGATACCTCCATTCTGGTTGGATGATCGTCCACCTCTGCTTCGGCATGTGGCCGTGAGGCCAGCAGCCGGCTGGTAGGTCTTGGCCCTTCATGGGCTGTAGCGCCACGGATTATTATTATTATTATTATTATTATTATTATTATTATTATTATTATTATTATTATTATTGTCGTCAGCATTATAACAAAGCTATAGACATAGACACATAGAGGGTGCGCTTTCGAGCAGGTGGAAAGCGACCGGCACGAAAGCAACGCAAAAAGCTGCAAACCGTCTCCCGTACGAGCTATTTCATCTCAAATCGACCGAAATATAGAGAAAATTGACCTTACAATTTCTAAATATAATAAAACTTTTTTCGTACGTATAGAACTGTGATACAATGCATTGTGCAAAGTTTGAGGCATCAGAACTTCATAGTGTTTCAATTAAAAATATTTAAATTTATCGTATTTTCATAATATTAGCAACTTTAAAATGTTGTATCTCCGAAACCCTTTCACTCAATGATCAAAATCATGGTTCATTTTGATGCTGAGAAATTAAACTTCATACTGACATATAAACAGATTTTCTTACTTTTATGGAAATGGAGAAATTTAGATTTCTCCTCATTATGACGGCCATTGCGAAGTAAAAAATATTTAAAAAATATATAGTTAGATTCCTCACATTTTTTACTGAAGGCACGTTGATAAGAAAGTATTGAAAATATCAAATAAAGAAAATAAAGAGTACGCGCGTGAACTAACCAGCTGACTGTGAGGCGGGAGCTAGCTGAGGCAAGCAAGGCCAGGAGACATAAACACGTGATGTGTCGTCTAGCAGCGCATGGCTGTGCTAGCTTTATCACAGGTTTTCATAAACACAGGAGTAAAATGACGCCCAACGCTCGCTTATCTTCAGCTCTCGGCCAGTGCGTGCGGTACTGCGCCGTTCAAGTCTAGGCGTGTGAAAATAATTTATTTAATACCCTCGAAACTTATTGCCGTACCACTAAGCAAACAATGCCGAATCCCTCTTAATAATGCAAGGTTTTTTCTCAATATTTGTTTACATTTTTACAAATGGGCAAAAAGCCTAAAAGTAAGTAAAATCAGATTATCTGTCTCTCTGTGTACAATAAAAATAAGGATTACTTCTTAACATAACCTACCAAATGTCAGCTTCAAAATGAGCTCTCGTTCAATGTTCTGCAGTAAATGGTTCCAGAGTTCTGAGTGCTGAAAGAGGCTTGTTTTTATAAAATACGCTAAATTTGTCGCTCAATAATACGAAAACCGTTTGACTTTCGATAGTATATTTTTGAAAATACACTCTCCTCAGCACCTTGTATAAGTAGGGAAAAAATCAGAGTATAAAAAATGCGAGGTTTTTTACTGATCGATTTCATATGGAATGGCCCGTACGCTCGGCAGTTCAGTTTCTCTGCAGGGGTGGTCGTGTTAACGTTAGACTGCGTGTTATTGCTGATTGTGTTAGTGAAATGTATAGATGGTTAGGTTTCACCCTTAGGGTATGAAGTAAGCTGATCTGGAATATATATAATGGCTAAAGCGTACAGCTTTAATGTTTTACGTACGCGCTTTGCATGAACATTGTGATTACAGGTTCGAATCTCCGTTAGGACTTTAATTTTTTAGTTTCTAGCGTGACAATTGTGTTTTTATATCGAAGTCATGTTCACTTCTTGGCACGGGAATCACGCCACATGTGTCCGTCTAGTGTGATGATCAAGAAAAAAAGTATACATCCCGACAGTAAGGTAGGAGAAAACAGAAGTGGATATAACCAATTCTTAGGGCAGAGTCATCAGCACAGTGCACCTTCGTGCTAGCGTCCCTTACCCGCGGATAACATTGTCCTATCGTGCATCCGTGGCTGCTAGCCTCTGCCTTCTGCACAAAGGTGCATATTTCGATGCACTGCTTACCCGTTACCCATTTCAGAGTGTGCTGACGACCACTAACTTAGGATATTCAACCTCTCGACACAAGCTATGTGTAAGTCTGAAATGATATTATACAGACCTATACAGGGAAGGATATCGCAGGCCCTTCGAGAATGATCGGGAGGCGCCAGCCTATATCATAATTTCCATAATCAAGTTGCCTGCCCTTATCTGAAGGGATGACGGCGGAACGTAACGGCGCAGGCAGAAACTAACTGCAGATAAACCTGTTTGCTCGCTAGCTAAAGTGCGTTCGCGGTGAACTCTGTCTCCAGACTATCCTTTTATCGAACCTGCAAACTTTATAGAGTACACTCGGCTTTCTGGGAACTGGATCACAGACCTGCCACAGCAGATAGGAAGTACGGTCAGTGTTGCCAATTCAGCGGTTTTCCCGCTAAACCTAGCTTTTATTGGATAACCGTCTCGCGGGTAAAATTATACACGGACATCATTTTATTTTTACTTCAATTTTTATTGTACCTGAGTTTTTGAATGTACTTCACTCCCACCCTTTCTACTAAGGAAGTTCCAACTCCACACAGAACCAAGACCGCAGATAGTAAGCAGTACTGAGTTACTGAGTATAGTACGTTCCAGAAATATGTTCGCGTTTTCCAGTGACGAAAGAGCTTTCAATATTGAATCATATTTTTGCACAGGTACAGTCCGTTTGCCTACGTCGCATCCCTATTTCCTCCACCTGCTTCTGTTCGCCCCTCTGTAAAAGCAGGGCTGTCTTAGCTCTTTTCTGAAAACATTAATTTCTGTTAGGAATTGGACGTTTACGTAATATTATACAACTGTCGCGTGATTTCCCCCCTTTCTACGATCCTGCGACATAACCACTTGGACGGACAGTAGATAGCATATCTGAGTAATTTTATCTGTGCAGTCGGGCAGAAGTGAAGATTGAATTTACAGTACGTAAGGTACTCTTTTATAGAGAAGGTACAGAATTATTTCAACATGAGTTACTAGTACGAAGGACGAAACTGGCAATTGGAATTAGATGCAATAGTCTATAGTGCGATAATATGCACAAAAGAACTGAAGCCTGTATCGAAATGAACGGCCACCATTTTCAAAAATGTGTTTAAATATCCATATTATGATTATTTTTCAATTTAACTTCTTTCTCTATATTGTACGCTAATGTGCTGTAGACAGTATAATATACACTGCATAATGAATACGTTCGCATGGATAACTCACTTCGTGAGTAAAAACACTTATTGTTAATACTGTACTGTATTAAGATTAAACAAAAACCTAATGAAAATTATCGAACTCAAAATCGCGATATTTCCTAGTTTACGTAAATGGATGAACTACTTTTCTTCCCTCCTATATCTAGTAAAGTGATTTGTTTGTGTGTTACGCCAGGATCATCGAACTCCAGTCTTGGAGGGGGGAGCAATCTGTGTTTCCGGTTCTCTAAAGGTATAGACAGGTTAATATTAAAAATGTTAGTAAAAATAAAATTATGTCCCTGTATTAACCCGCTTAGCGGGAATGCTAGCGGTTTTTAATCTTTAAAGTTTCTGAAATGAAATTCGTATTAGCATTAAAAGCGGCCTTCATAATTACATTTAATTCGTTCAGTGTGTGATTTGTGAAATAATGGATGTGTCAATGTAGTGATAATTGCATTTTATAGGCCTATATGTTCCGTTAAAACCCGAAATCCGTCAAAACCAGTTTCAACTAGTGAAAACTAAATTTATTTAAATGGCATTGTGAGAGTCAGAAGTTTGTGAATAATAATACCCGATAAGTGATTGACTGAAAATAAAAACTAACTAATTGATATTACTAGTAAAAACTAGTTTAAGCAAATAAAGATAGATAGAAAGTAAGTTTTCGTATAACCTAGAGTCAATGTCAGGTTAGGTTTGGTTTGTTTAGGTTTTTGTTTGTTAAACTAGTTTTATTGGATTTTGGTTTTTAACGGTAACATATATCGTGCAATATGAATGTAAATATGTTGTGTCTGTGATAAAAATGTTTAAAATTGCTTTATAGCGCCACATTGGCAATGATAAACATGTGCAATATTCGTTACATTGGAGGGTGGATGCTCTATCTTGACCATTATTATTATTATTATTATTGAATAATAAGTATACATTAAAATCTAGAGATATTTGTTAGAAAATCGCGAGTTTTCGAAACCCATCTAGCGGGATTATACGAACAACTGTTGGCAACACTGAATACGGTGTCGTATGTGGCATTAGCCTCTAGGTCAGTGGTTCCCAAAGTGTTGGTCGTGTAAAGATCGGAGGAGCGCGCAAGATGATTTACAAATGAAACAAAAAACGCCTTAATAACCTTATTAACATAGGCCTACATTTACGTTGTATTTAAAAACATAACCAGAAACAATGTTGAACATAAAGAATGTTTCAATAGCTATGAAGTACACACACACTGATATCATTTTCAAATATGTTAAAATCCGCCCCCTATTAATGTATTATTACTAGCTAAAGGCTATTCGTTAACGCATCAATATTAATAACACCCAAATAAACTAAATAGTTGTCCACACGTGTGGAGTAACGGTCAGCGCGTCTGGCCGCGAAACCAGGTGGCCCGGGTTCGAATCCCGGTCGGGGCAGGTTACCTGGTTGAGGTTTTTTCCGGGTTTTCCCTCAACCCAATTGTATTGTATTTATTAACATTCCATGGTATTCATACATGCTTACAGCTAGAATATGGAACAAGTCAAAAAACTTAATACTATTATAAAATCTTAATTTATAGTCACAGTCTAGATGAAATATAACAGACGAGATTTACAATATAGTCTACTAGTACAACACAAAGTTTTAGTATCAATTTCATGAAGTGTTATTGAATGTCATGAAGTCACCTACAGAATAGAAGGCGTGAGAAATTAGGTACTTCTTTAATTTGGCCCTAAATAATTTTATGTTTTGAGTTTCATTTTTTATATCGATAGCGAAGCTATTAAAAATTTTTACTGCCATATAACGCACTCCTTTTTGATAGTACGATAGACTTGCCGATGGAGTATGAAAGTCATTTTTGACGTGTATTTATGCTATGAACTGTTGAATTAGTTACAAAGTTTTCACGATTACATACGAGGAAAACTATTAATGAAAAGATATACTGACAAGCCATGGGCACTATTTGTAGTTTTTAAAATAGTCCTACACGACTCCCTAGAGCAAATGCTGGGTAACTTTCGGTGCTGGACCCCGGACTCATTCCACTGGCATTATCAGACTCTAAATAACCTAGATGTTGATACAGCGTCGTAAAATAACCCAATACAATAAATAAACTAAATAGTTATAACTAGACAGTGGATGCGGGATGACTTATCGTTGAATATAGGTGCACATTTACTATATGTTACATTTTTTCTCATTCAGACCATTGGCTCAACAGGTTTTAAACGTAAACAGACGACGTCAACATGCTACTGTATCTCCGTAAGTCAGAAGGAAAAGAAAAATGACGTACTGTAGCACATACCTTGCAAGTTCAGTCCTCGTCATAATTGATGCAATTACCAGCGTTGCAGTAAACGACGATATATTCTCGTAAGTTGTCGAAGCTGAATCGTCTTCGCCTATCGCTTAAACAGTTTTTGTATCGAGAGAATTTCTGAAGAAAAACTCTAAAATGGGGATCACTCAATTTCTTTAGAGGAATATTTGCACTGAGCATCATGTTGCACGTGTCGTTAGACCCGCACAACTAAATGATGATGATGATGATGATGATGATGATGTAGATGGTTCCTCAGATTTCATTTCAACGCATTTCCTATGCGATGTACTGTTGCAATGTTTCTCTATAGCCTGAGTTGTTCTGGTTTTTATTTCAACTTTACATACATTACACACGATATTGTCTTCGTTAATACATAAAATGTCACTCTTATACTTCTTAATTGCATTTCGTATCTCTGAGCGAATTTAACGTTTTGACTTCGACATTATGAATGGATCAGCACTACACTATTCAACTCGTACTAAATACTTGAGCAGGATAACACAACTGCACACATTGCGTTGCAATGTGGACCGAGGTTCCTTCGTTCTGTACGCTGCTGTACTCGCCAGGTACACAAAAGACGGACGGCGCGGCACGTGCCTTATACTCTAACACGAAAAAAACTTCACTTTTCCTTAAGTCATCCCGCATACACTGTCTAGTTATTACTAATTAAATTTCCAACATCTTTACTGTTCATGTTTAGGATTTACCTTGCTTAGCTAGTTTCGAAGCCTTGTTCGTCATTGTCCAAAGCCTAGTTGTGGTGGGGTGTCTTTATGATTGTGTCGAAAAGAGTGTGTGTTTTGAAATTGAGTTGAGTGTTCAGGATGTGCTAGGGGTGTGTTTTTGTATGTTTATAAATTTCAGATTATTCTAGGGTGTCAAGTTTCTGTTTTTTTTTTGGCTGGTTGTGTAGTATTTTCATGTCAGTGTCTATGTTGCTGTAGTTGTGGTTGGAGTTTGTGATGTGTTCTGCGTAAGTTGAATTGTTGTGTAGTCTGGTTATGGCTGTGATATTTTCCTTGTAGCGTGTTTGAAATGATCTTCCAGTCTGTCCAATGTAGAAGTCATTGCAGCTGTTGCATGACAGTTTGTAAACTCCTGTTAAGTTGTATTTATTTGTGTGTCTTGTCTGTGTGTTAGGATGTTTTTGTAGTGTGTTTTGCGTTCTGTGTGCAAAAATTTGCTTAAAAAAGCAGAAAGATTACCAAACTGAATTGTCGTTTAAACACTTCAAAGTTTTCACCATTAAACAAATGTATTATTTTATTTTATTAAAATATTTTCATAGAAATTTTAATAACTTTGAAAGGTATATACATAAATACAGAACTAAAAATATTAATTCTCTGCGTTTGTCTGAACCAAAATGTAAAACCAATGCAGTTTTTTTTATCATAGCATGAGTCAAGGTCCCAGATTATTAAACAAATTTTATTCCAATAATATTTCAACCACGAATCCTCTCCAAATTAATAAAAATATATATAAAAAATATTGGATTTATATTTTGGGTTTAAACATATTAAACACTTTTTAATCTGTATTCACTCTCAATTTTAATTTTATTTTGTCTGTATTGGAATCCCCTCCTGAGCACGAGTCTTACTCATTCAGGAGTGGGCTAGTTTATCTTTCATTGTATTTATTAACTTGTATTCATTTCAAACTTAGTAGCAATAAAATAAATAAATGTTGTATTTTAGTTTATTGAATGATGATGCAATTTTGTATGTCTATAATTGTCACTGTTATTTTATGCTCATATAATGTTGTACGTATTCACTCATTATATAGGGTGTAAACGACATATACATCCAAAATAAATTGGTGATAGAGCATAAATAACTGAAGAAAAAGTCAAATGCTATTTTCATGTAACGCTCATGGTTTTTCCAGAAAAAAAAATTTTGAGAGTCTAATATTGTTGGAAAAGAGAATAGATAGTCATTATTCAGGCTACTTGCTCAGTATGTACGTTGAAGCACTCATTTGTGACTCTATTGTGTATTGGTGTGTGTTGGGTACAAGGTCATTGCATAATAGTTTGTATACGCCTGTTAAGTTGTATTTGTGTCTCTTGTCTGTGTAGTACCACAGTCTACTATATACAGTCACGAAGCTTGAGTTTTGAGGGTGCTAGAAACAATAGACTGTGACGGTACTATTTTTCATTGCCTGTAATAAGGCGATATTAGCGATCCTAGTGGTGAGCAACTATCTAATGTTTGCATATTTACTACGTATTGAGCTTCACGACTGTATATACTAGACTGTGGTATTACGATGTTTTTGTAGTGTGTTCTGTATGTAATGTAATTTTTTAGTTTCTTGAATGATGATACAACTTTCTATGTGTACAGTTATTCCTGTTTTTTCTCGATTGCCTTCTGTATGTTAAGCGTAATGTGAATAATCTTCCTACTTGTTCATCCATTCATAATTATTCTACCCGTTCCAGACTTGACATATATTTCACCAAGTACAAATACAGTACTACAAGCAATAATTTTATTTCCATATCTTATAAACTTTATAATTCTTTACCATTGCAATATAAGAAACACGTCATATTTTACTTTCAGAAGGATGGTGAGATGGACTTTGATGGCAAATCCAATCTACAGTATCAATGATTTTAGCAATATTACGTTTTAGATACTATTTGTTTAACATCATGTAATTGACAAATCTGTACATTTCAACCTGATTTTATACTATTTCTCTTAAACCTTTTCACCTGTTTTTGTGATTATCTGGTGATTGTATATTTATTTTTTTTAGTCTTATATTTATTCATATTGTAGTAGCCATGTATTTTATATATATCTACTCTGACGTTGTCTATGGCTATCGCTGTATGACATTAAATCCATCCATCCATCCATCAATCTACCTATCTATTATTTTATGCTCATGTAATGTTGTATGTATTCTCTCATTATATAGGGTATAAACAATATAAACTGCCAAAATATATTGGTGATAGAGCATAAATAACTGAAGAAAAAGTCAAATGGTATTTTCCTGTAACTCTCATGGTTTTCCAGAAAGAAAATGTTTTGTGAGTCTAATATTTTTGGAAAAGAGAATAGATAGTCATTATTTAGGCTACTTGCCCAGTATGTACGTTGACGCAGTCATTTGTTACTCTGTTGTGTATCGGTATGTGTTGGGCACAAGGTCATTAGCAATAACATTTACGTTCAGTCGAAATGTAAGCAAATAATATTAAACTACTACCAATCTTAAAAACATGGTATTTTAGAAATTAAAAATAACATAATAATAATAATAATAATAATAATAATAATAATAATAATAATAATAATAATAATAATAATAATAATAATGGTTTATTTTAACTGGCAGAGTTAAGGCCATTCGGCCTTCTCTTCCACTCAACCAGTATGATAGAAAATTACTACAATGCTATGAATATAACATAATTAATGCAATACAATACAATTCAAAGCAATACACTAGTAGAATATAAGACAATATAATACATAATTAATATAATACAATGGCAATTCTTTTCATCTTCACAACACCAATAAAATAATTATGTAATAATAATAATAATAATAATAATAATAATAATAATAGTAATGATAGTCATACCTAAATTAAATTAAATTATTAAACTCGATCTCAATTATAACTTCAATTTGACTGCGCCCGTAAGAAATCGTTTAGCCTTTTCTTGAAAGTGGTTATTGTCTGGCAGCCCCTAATCTTCTGAGGTAGAGAATTCCATTCACGGGGGACTGAGACAGTAAAAGAGGATGAATAGTGGGATGTTCTATGGGCAGGAATTGCTAGGATTTG
This sequence comes from Periplaneta americana, assembly GCA_025594305.2. NCBI lineage: Eukaryota > Metazoa > Arthropoda > Insecta > Blattodea > Blattidae > Periplaneta > Periplaneta americana. The sequence goes on from JAJSOF020000005.1 coordinate 3,798,174, forward strand.
GCTCTCCTGTGACCTGCTGTTTAGATTATGATTGGAGGATAAGTAGTTAAACCGGGAACGAAGATAATTTGGAGTGGAAAACTCGAAACAGAAGAGACAGCGAATGAAGTGTTCTACGGTTACTAAGTTGCAGCCAGGATAAAGATTTGAACGAGAGTGTAATGTGGTCAAATTTGTGAGCATTGCTGATGAATCTGACACACATATTGTGCACACGCTGCAGCTTGTTCGAAAGGTCATTTGTCAAGTCTGTAAGTATTACGTCGCAATAGTCAAACAGTGGTAGTACGAGGGTTTGCACTAAAGGCTGTTTTAATTCTGGCGGGAGGAAGTTTCTGAACGGGTTAAGAGAATGCATGGTATAGCACACTCTCTTGGATATTTCCTTTATTTGACATTCCCAATTTAAATTTTCGTCCAAGAAAATGCCGAGGTTTCTGACGACGGAATGGTACGGAATAGTGGCATTATTTACTGTAATAATTGGGATAATTATAAGATACTAGTGGCTTGTGCAGCAATTGCTGCAAACTAAGTCCATAGAACGTTCATATAAAAATTGTTCAGATTTATTTTCAATGAAGAATACCAGATATTTTGATAGTTATTTCCTTCCATAATAGCGAAACATACTCCCTCTGAATGTTTTTTTTTTTTTTTTTGCCAAATACTTTTGCTTGAACCTATCCGTCTTCAGTTCTTGAGTTTCAATGCGAAATCGCAAGTAACAATGTCAGGATGATCAGTGGGTTTTTCGTGTGGGAGTAATGCAGTAGCTATTTCGGGTCATTGTGGATTGTAGGTGAAAGTTAAGAAAATGTAAGGTTTGTCATGCTTTGAACAAAAGACTTAGCATCTTGGTATAGCTGCTGCATGTTTCGTGAACTACTCTGAAATGTAGAGGGCAGAATCACTTTTTCCCACTAAGAGATCTTGCTGAGGTAATCAAGAGACTACAAAATCTTGTAGGCCTCTCATTTTATCAATAGACAATATCATTTGATCTTTTGAATTGTAATTTTTTGCGCTTCTTCCAGACAATACTGATCTATCAAATACTGCTGGATTAATTTGTGTAACAATGAATGTTATTTCGTATATTTTCTGTAATATACAGTAGGCTATTGTGAGGAATTTATTGCTGAGATGTGGAAAATGAGGCGAATGATATGTCAGAGTTGTAGAATCTTATATGCGCCCTAAATAAAATTGTCCATCGTAAATCGTTAGCAGCTTCAGTGTTTCATTTGTTGCTGATTGCGGGAAATAAACTCACTCATTACGGTAGCAAGAAGTGAAATGGCATGCTATTTTCCCTACAACAAAATATGCTTGGCAGCGATCACAAATCTAATCAATTAAACCTAAGGAATATGAAATTAATTTTGATGTAGTTTAAAGACGCATCTAAAATAGGAAGCATGACTCAATTACTACCAAGGAAAGTTAGAGAATCAGACATATAAATATCTATATCACAATGCAATTACATATATGAAAAGGACCTACACCACTTGATTAATAATTGTAAAAATATTTCATTTTTAATAACAATATTGTTACCTTACGTAAGTTTTATAGTTTTCTGTAACATAAGTTTATATAGGCCTATAGCCGTTACTCAGTAAATTATAGAAATGAAGATCTAATATAAAATATTCTTTCTCTGCGTCTACTTACATAAAGCCCCAAATGGTTTCACTTTCAGATATCAGTATAGCATTATGTGTTGCATTAACTATAATAATATTTCATTTTTAATGGTAATAATGTCATCAAGCATTCTTAAGTTTTGTAGTTCTTAATATCCGATACACAGCTGTACTCGGAAAACTACAGACCAGAGAATCAGACCCGTAAATTATTTTTTATAAGTTATCAAAAAATTTTGCACAAATGAAGATCGACATATTGGCATTATGATGGGAAAGAATCTGACCCGTCTGAACTCTATGTCAGCAATCCTTCGTGTAATAGCCTATTGTTTATTATAGTGTGTGTTTTGTTTTATTCTGAAATGCAACACGGCCGACTTCATGCTCGCTTCGCTTAAGGAAGCGAACATCAAGTCGGCCGTGAATGCTATTAGCTAGTTCTCAAAACAGACGACAGATGGATTTTGGAAAATAGGAAAATTATGTTTAAAAATTGACATTTCACTGAAAACTACTATTTTTCCAAAAAAACTTTGAGTTCCAAGCTTCAAAATGAGGGGTCATTTATTAAAATCCGTCCAGCCTTTTTCCCGTAATTTCCATTACCAGTTCAAATTATATATATAGATAATTAAATTTCACTAGATATTTTGTTAAGTAGACCGCTATGTACTGCTTGTAGACCTATAAGTCCGGCAGTTTATAACGTTGACACCGGGTACAGATCGGACTGTGAGCTTTATATTACGGCATATTAAAGTGGAGCTGGCCTCGCGCCGTGTACCTGCATTATGTAGGACAATAACATCAACATCGACCCGCGGTTGCTTTCATTTTTTGTGAATATCGGTTCATGTATGTATGTATGTTTTATGTTAGAAACAGGACATGCAAAAAACTGTATTACACTGAGGCACTCTATGCATACACGCATCTGTACCGGAAGCTGATCTTTGTTACTACTATGCTGGATTCCGGATATGACAATACAGCTCAATAACAGAGTCATACTTGTATAATGAAAGGTAACGTTCACCAAGTATATGTAAATTCCACAAACAGCGAAATAAACTGAAACAACAAGAAGTGGGTGAGGCAGTAATTATTCAAACTGTACGATAATTCCTTCAATAGATAATCTGAGAAAGTGGGAACGCATTAAAATGTTTATTAATACTATAGCTATATTTATTATTTGAAAATCTCTATGCATTTCTGTTTAGTCCATTTCAATAACATTGACACACTTTCTCCAGCGACTTTAGTTTACACCAATGGTTCTCAAATTTTATTAACCTGCGCCTCTCTAGGCTAATCTTTGAAATTCTGCATCCTTCTTTACTGTGAAACATTTTTCTCCCAGTAGACCCTGGGGGGGGTATTTTTAAATAAAATAATCTGCCCTCAATGAGAGTGATCATAAATATCCAGAATAAAAGCACTACAAAATAATTTAGAAAGACAAAACTGATTAAATACAGGAATTGTAAAAAAATTCAGAGAAATGCAAACCCAACAGAATCTATGTATTATATGACTTTCTTGTGTTAAATTCTATCGTACCTGGTTTACATGTTTCGACCTATTATGGGTCATCCTCAGAACTGGTAGTTGTTGGTCTTGGCGCTCTTGTTTTGTTTCCTGTGAGGGTGTGTTCGTGTGGTTTAATGTAGAGTGAAAGAGTGTGTGTTCTGAAATTGAGTTGTGCGTTGAGAATTTCATTGGGATGTGTTTTTGTGTGTCTGTATATTTCATATTGTTCTAGTGTGTTTAGTTTCTGGCTTTTTGGTTGGCTGTGCAGTATTTCCATGTCTGTGTTGATGTGTCTGTAGGCATGGTTAGCATTTGTGATGTGTTCTGCATATGTGGAGGTGTTTTGTAATTTTGTTATGGCTGTGATGTGTTCTTTGTAACGTGTTTGAAATGATCTGCCTGTCTGATCTATGTAGAAGTTGTTGCAGGTGTTACATTTGAGTTTGTATACGCCTGTGTGGTTGTATTTGTTTGTTTGCGTTGTTTGTGTGTTGAGATGTTTCTGTAGAGTGTTATTTGTTTTGTATGCGATGTTGTAATTTAATTTCTTGAATGAGGTTGCAATTTTGTGTGTGTTTTTGTTTTCGTATGTTAGTGTGATGTATTTTTTGTGCTCTTGTGTTTGTGTTGTATTCTTCTGTTTTTTTTTTTTGTGATTATGTTTTGTCTTACGTATTATGTTGTCTATTATGTTAGGGTTGTATCCGTTTTCTTGTGCTATGTATTTGATTGTGTTTAGCTCTTCGTTGTAATCCTGTTGGTTCATTGGTATGTTGAGTAGTCTGTGTACCATTGTTCGGAATACAGCTTGTTTGTGTTGTGTTGGGTGGTTGGATGTGTTGTGTATGTGTGTTGTTGTTGTTGTTGTTTTTCTGTATACTTTGAATATGTGTTTGTTGTAGACTTTTGTTATTGTGATGTCTAGAAAATTTATTGATTTGTTGTTTCCAATCTCTAAATTGTAGTGTAGATTTGGGTGTAATTTGTTTATGTGTTGATGCAGGTTTTGGATCTGTCTTTTGTTTCCTTTGTATAGCATTAGTATGTCATCTACGTAACTGTGCCAATATATGATGTTGTCTACGTGTTTGTTGTTTTCTATGTCTGTTCTATGTGGTGTAACAATATTTCAGCCAGCATGCTGGAAATGGGTGATCCCATGGGCAGGCCTTCGGTTTGTGTGTAATATTAGTTATTATATGTGAAGTAGTTTTGTTTCGTGATGATGTCTGTGGTGTGGATGATTTATTTAATGTGTTCTTGTGGTGTGTTGTTGTTTTTGAGCATTTGTTCAGGTATCTGTAGTGTATCATTTATGGGTATGTTTGTGTATAGGTTAGTTATGTCGAAAGTTGCTAATGTTGTACTGTGTGGGATATGTTTGTCTTTTATTTCATTCACTATGTCTATGTTGTTTTTTATTATTGTTTGTTCTTCGATTTTTATGTTGTTCCTAATGGTTTCTTCCATTCGTCTGACTCAGGCGCCTTACAAAATCGCAGTCGTTATATTGCTTTACTCCATCTATATTCAGAGACGACAAAATGTTTAGATGCAAATATATAGTCTATGTTTTGCATAGGTCAACGGCTTTACTTTCACATGGAAGGAAACGGAACTCTATAATTTTTTATGTCTGAAAATCATCATCCTTGGTCGCATTTAAATCCACGATATTTGAGTTCAGAGACAAACTCAGTAAGCACCAGACTCTCGAGGATCACTGATATACAGATATTGATTTTTAGTACTGAAAAACGGGATTCTGTGGCAGCACCAGAAGATCGAAAGCCCAGTCTATACTATTCTGTAATTTTATAAGCAGAACAAACAGAATTTCGGTCCTGTGTCATGTTTCTTGTCAAAGCATACGACAGGCAGAATGAAAAATGAGCTTATAATTCCATGGCAACGTGCATACTGCCTGCATACGTAAACATCGAGTTATGAATGTTCATTTCTTGGTCACGCTTGTTATTCTCTCTGTTTCCATTTCGTGTATTTGCAATAACACTAATCCTGCACTAGAAACTGCATTTACATCGTGTGTACAGGAATATACACAAGTTCTTCATCAACACGGCCTAGCTGTAGATCAGTCAGGGTGTGGCCTCACATAAACACGGCGGGATTTGATTATAATATATCAGCAGATTGTGTAAAATTTGAGGGAACTGGTAGACAGACATTTCATTTAATGTACGTAATTATGTAAATAATGTAGTGGCCACCATACTTGCTTCTGGAGCAAGTTTTGTACGCTCAAATCCGACCCAGGCCAATCATCATCATCATCATCATCATCACCATTCATCATCATTCATCATCATCATCATCATCATCATAATTCATCATCACCATCATCATCATCCATCATCATTCATCATCATCCATCATCATCATCATCCATCATCATCATCATCATCATCATCCATCATCATCATCCATCATCATCATCATCATTCATCATCATCATCATTCATCATCAACCATCATCAACCATCATCATTATTCATCATCTTCATCATCCATCATTCATCATCATCATCATCCATCATCATCATCATCACCATTCATCATTATTCATCATCATCATTCATCATTCATCATCATCAACCATCACCACTCATCATCATCATTCATCATCATCATCCATCATCCATCATCATTCATCATCATCCATCATCATCATCATCCATCATCATCATTCATCATCATCCTTCATCATCACCATCATCATCATTCATCATCATCATCCATCATTATCATTCATCATCATCACCATTCATAATCATCATCATTCATCATCATCATCCATCATCATCATTCATCATCATCAATCATCATCATCATCATCATTCATCATCATCACCATTCATCATCATCATCATTCATCATCATCATCATCATCCATCATCATCATTCATCATCATCAATCATCATCATCATTCATCATCATCATCCATCATCATCATTCATCATCATCAATCATCATCATTCATCATCATCACCATTCATCATCATCATCATCCATCATCATTCATCATCATCAATCATCATCATCATTCATCATCATCATCAATCATCATCATCATCATAATCAATCATCATCATCCATCATCATCATTCATCATCATCATCATCCATCATCATCATCCATCATCATCATTCATCATCATCATCATTCATCATCATCATCATTCATCATCAACATCATCCATCATCATCATTCATCATCATCAATCATCATCATCATCATCATCACTCCCTGGTTTTGGACATTAAATCCTCATTCGTCTTCACATTGTCTTCAACTTCACATTTTCTGGAACGTCCTAGATTGATAGTTTTATATCATTTCTGGTATTCTTTCGCTATCCTTTCGAAGTGGGTGCTCTTTCCAATTTTTTTATATACACCGTGTCCGCTTAGAAATAAGAGAAATCGAGAAATAAATACCCACCATTTAAAATCAAAAGTTAGGTATTGTTTTGATTTACATCTGACAAGATGCAGAAACTGTCCAAGTTTATGCACCAATGGTTTAAAAACAGTTGCATGTTCATGCGCATGCGCACTAATGATTATCGTGGAAACAAGCCTGGCGCCATTCAGTACAACAGCCGTGGCGAAAATGTCATCGTGCACCGAGCCACTGTGTAACCTGCAACGTGCATAGCACCTATGGAGGGAGGCGGACACCCGAAGGGGAAGTGAAGCAACTGTCTGACTTATTAACGAATTTCATTTTCCTTACGTCAAGCACTTAAATATAATTTTATACAGTACAAGGTTACAAACTAATGTTTAGTACGTGTAACGAAGAAAGAAATGAATAAGAAAGCATAGGACACATTATCACTACCTAAAATTAACTGTCTTCATAATGTCTCTGCGACAGAGTTTCAAAATCAGGAATTATGTCACTTACTGCCAGTCGTAGTTGATCACGAAGGTATTTGTCTGTCAGTCGTGATCTAAATTTGTCTTTTACTATTTTCACAAACGTAAGTTGTAACGAAGATGGCTTCAACAGATCAAGCGAAAAAACGAAGCTTCGGATATTTATTTTTTGGCAAAGATTTGAGAAGTTCAACATTTGTCAAGTCCTTACATCTAGCTTTCATTAAACGTCACATTGTAAATCTGTGAGTTTAAATTGAAGATCTAACGGTATTATTCGTACATGTGCTGAAAAAGGATCGACGTACAGAGATGATAATAATAATAATAATAATAATAATAATAATAATAATAATAATAATAATATAATAATAATAACACAACCTTTTAATGTTTCATCAGTAACATGTAGTATAATGCCGTTTTATGTTATACAACCGTTTCCTCGTAATACTTGTGAACAAATCATACATTTAATATTCTCATCATATTGACAGCAAAAAAATGCGTCCTCCCATCCTCCTTGAAAATTTCGTTTTTGTAGAGGTACATGGTTTCGAGAGAGACATTAGACGATACGCCACTCGCAAGTCAGAGACAAATACAAATAGAACGAAGTTTGATTCGAGTGAGAAAGTGGGGGTTGGGGAAGGCAGGAAGTAAGAGAAATGCACAGCTATCATTGCGAGTCACAATGTGCTCCTGAGTCACATTTTCGACACGGTTGCAGTAGAACATTCTATCATTGGATCATACTCCTTCAACGAGGCAACAATCAAAGGGAATGTATATCTGGACATGTTGCAGAACTTTCGTTGTTGATCAACTCACCTAGGATCGGGTTTTCAGTAACAAGAAGAACCCTTGCCTGACCACCAAGGTCACCCGACTTGACGTCCATTGACCTCTTTCTGGCGCTTTATGACGAATGTTGTGTATCAACGTGGTACAGTTGACACTTTGGAAAAACGCATTATAAATGTAGCTGCGCTAATCAGCTCACAAATGTTATGGAACACATGGCAGAATGTTGAGTACCTTTTGGATGTCTTCAGGGTAGCTCGAGGCGCACACATCGAGTTGCATTGACCATTCACTGAAACTGGGAGAGTTTTTACATCAAATTGCACAAAAAGTTATGTTATAAAATCATTATTTATATTTTTTAAATTACAGCCACCGGTGTGACTCAGTCGGTTAAGGCGCTTGCCTGCCGGTCTGAAGATGCGCTCGGGCGCGGGTTCGATCCTCGCTTGGGTTGATTACCTGGTTGGGTTTTTTCCGAGGTTTTCCCCAACTGTAAGGTGAATGCCAGGTAATCTATGGCGGATCCTCGGCCTCATTTCGTCAAATATCATCTCGCTATCACCAGTCTCATAGTCTCATCGACGCTAAATAACCTCGTAGTTAATACAGCGTCGTTAAATAACCAATTAAAAAAACTTTAAATTAGCACTTATTTCTCGATCACTCTATGCGGGACACGGTGTATTAGTCTATTTTATATTTTATATCTTTTTTTGAATACTTTGCGGATAATGTTGCATATAGCTAACTTATGGCTAGAAAGCAATAAACTTACTAAAAAAATAATATTTTGAGGATTCAGTTTTGACAGAAGAAAAACGTCTTTTTCTAAGAAGTAATATTTTTGACTTAATGTGTTTTGCTTGTATACCGATGATATGTTCTTCATCAAGCACTGAAAAGAATTGCATTTTCAGACACCTTCAGAAACAACCTGAGTGGCTAGTTATGCGGTTACGATTATGCAATTAAAACAGCACCAGACAAACACAAGACACACCAACACGCAATTACGCACTATCAAAGAAAATGACGTCTTCCTCACAGATCAGGAATGAAATCTAGGTATGTTAATTTTGTCTCCGAACACGATATCACTTTCGTCACAAAGGAGAATTTGATAACGATGATGATGATGATGATGATGATGATGGTCTTACTAGTAATAAAATATACTACTAGGTTCAAAAAGTTCCCGGAATTTTACTACCATTTTTCGTATTAATATATAACAAGGGATATTATACATTTGTTTTGTTGGTAACATTCATGATGTCATTTCCTTAAAGTTTGCTGATAATGGCAATTATTGGTTTTGAATTGTAGGCAATTGTTTATCATAGTGTTTTGTTTGTTCGTCGCATTTTGTAATTATGTCCACAGAGCAAAGTACAAACATCAAGTTCTGTGTTTTGCTGGGGACATGATCAGTATGGCTGATGAAGATGGCGATTTCTTAAACAAAATGAAACTGGTGCTACTTGTACGACCCAGTCCCTAAACGACAGTCATCTGAGTGGAAATCGAAAACATCTCCTCGGAAGCAAAAATTTCCTAGGGACACTTCCAAAGGCAAAGTTATTTTAAATGTTATGTTTTATTTAACGACGCTCGCAACTGCAGAGGTTATATCAGCATCGCCGGATGTGCCGGAATTTTGTCCGCAGGAGTTCTTTCACATGCCAGTAAATCTACTGACATGAGCCTGTCGCATTTAAGCACACTTAAAGCAAAGTTATGTTGGAAGTTTTCTTCGCTCAGGGTCTCATGCACCATGAGTTCATTCCAGAAGGTCGTACTGTAACGAAAGAATTGTACGTAGAAACCCTCCGTCGCCTCTGGGACGCAGTGAGAAGGAAACGTCCAGAAAAGTGGGTAGAAAACAACTGGTTCCTTATGCATGACAATGCACCTGCTCATCGCGCAATTATTGTAAAGAATTTTCTTGCCAGGCACAACATAACTGCTTTGGATCACCCACCATACTCTCCTGATCTCTCACCACCTGATTACTTTCTGTTTCCCCGTCTGAAAAGTCATCTGAAAGGACGGAGATTCAATGCTGAAGAGGTTATCGCAAACGCGACGAGAGCACTAAGACGGGTTTCACAAAATGGCTTCCAGGCCTGCTTCCAGGAACTCTACACGCGTTGGCAAAAGTGTGTTGTTGCGGAAGGCAACTATTTTGAAGGGAATGCTGTAGAATAGTGTTTAAGGTACGTTGTTTCTATGATGCTAGCAAATTCCGGGAACTTTTTGAACCTAGTATGTATGATGAATTCTTAACAACAAATTCAAACGCATGCGATGAAAGAGATAATGACCTCATTTGAATGAGGTAGGAAACACATTTCAATGTTATCGATAATCGTAAATTGAGTCACGATAATTAACGTGCGGAAGTCAAGTGCGTTCTGAAATGGAACTGAATTTAAAGTACCTAACAAAGGAAATGTGGCAATCTAGTTCACGCGCCAATTATCAAACCCGTCAAAGTTTAATATAGGCCTTTGAAGTGAGTCAGCTTCTCTTTTAAGTTGATTTGATCAATATTATCACCATTAATCCTTAAAATAAACAAGAGAGCGCCATCACTCATCAAATAACAAAACAAAACACTCTCAAACATGCAAACGTAGACAGCGAACAAGTAACGTCCAGCTAATGATGGAACGGTCACCAATTCAACAAAAACAGAGAATATCCGAAAACATCAGCGCTGGTAAAGTACTCGAGGTAGCTTTCATATCTTAAAAAATTCACCATCCATTCCAATTTTCTGTGTTTATGTATGTAGAGTATAGGCCTATATCTATGTCTTTATGTGTGTGTGTATATATATTTAGTATTTAGTAGTAGAGATAAGGCCGTCAGGCCTTCTCTGCCCCTCTACCAGGGGATTACAACTATAACATGAAGAATAAAATTACAATTAATATTAAATTTACAATTATATTAAAAATTAGAGTACGAAAAGATTACCTGATTAATGAAAGCTAGACATTTTATCATAGAAGTTAAGAACAAAGAATATTTTTGTATTTACTGAATTACAAATTAAACCTAGAATAACAAAATTCTATAGTGATGAAATTACCGGATATTGAAATATTTTGCGATAGATTAAGAGAACTATTTACAAGAAACCATGTCTGAACGAGTCTCAATTACTGACCAAGTGCCTAGTAAGTTTGCGTTTGAATTCAATTTTATTTCTAGAGTCCCTGATGCTAGCAGGTAGCGAATTCCAGAGTCTTGGCAGGGCTATTGTGAAAGAGGATGAGTATGAGGAGGTGCGATGGGATGGTATTGTTAGTATTGTTTCATGGCGAGAGCGTGTGTTCAGATATTGGTGGGAAGAAAGGTAAGTGAAGCGAGACGACAGGTACGAAGGAACAGAAGAGTTCAAGATTTCGAAGAGAAGGAGAAGTGAATGTAAATTCTTATCTAGTTTAAGCCAACCTATTGCTTGCAGGGATGGGGTAATATGATCATATTTACGAACATTGCTTACAAAACGTACATACAAATATTATGAGCACGTTGAAGTTTCGTTTTGTTGTCGCTCGAGAGGTCAGTCAGTAAAATGTCACCATAGTCAAAATAGGGAAATACAAGCGTCTGCACAAGGGACTTTTTAAGCAAGAGGGAAGATGAACATTTACCCTTTTCAGCACATGGATAATAGAATATACTTTTCTGCAGGATTCTGTGATAGGTATGTGTATGCATGCATGTTAATTAAGGGACTAATCCTAAGCTTGATATGAATTGGAAAGTCCCGGTAAAAATTTCCTCTCCCCCTTTACAATTTTTGCTCGATGTAGTAGTTTGAAGGGAACATTAATAATTTCCGTCCTGAACAAGGTGTGCGACAGTTTTTAAATTATGAATTGTGTTATTGTTTACGTGGAAAGCCGTCATTACACGGCCTATGATGTTCACGTCATCATATTGCTGTATCTGACATGTTTAGTTTTTAATAATAATATTCACAATTAAAGGGAACATCCATTAAAAACTGTGTATACAAACAGATCTTGTGTTGTAAACCTATCGTCACACGAGCAATACAAACATTTCCGTAAAGACTGTAATTTACATAGCTTAGGTCTCCTCTGTACATGTCATGAAGATGTATCGGGGGTATGGAGGTAAAACTCCATGCTTTCATGAATTCTCTGTAAGCTGTCAAGTCGGAAGTAGTTTTGATCAAGGTATAGCCACGGATGAATATATAATAGGATGCGAAACTGACTGAATTTCCCGTAACACATACTAGAGGCGCTAATGTAGAAACTGATCTCGCTGTCATCTGTTGGACGGAGGAGAAATTATTACATCTAGCAACGCATCAAGTTGCGAAAAACAAAAACTAGTTACTCCATGCATTTAGCAGCGTGAACCTGGTTGGCGAGTTGGTATAGCGCTGGCCTTCTATGCCCAAGTGTGCTTAAATGCGACAGGCTCATGTCAGTAGATGTAAAAGAACTCCTGCGGGACAAAATTCCGGCACAACCGGCGACGCTGATATAACCTCTGCAGTTGCGAGCGTCGTTAAATAAAACATATCATTAACATTTAGCAGTGCACCTGGCGACGAAAATATTACACTATGCAGAAAATATTCCTTCCCTCCCACCCTCATCGATATTCTCAACTAACCCAATTTAAAATAAAACATTTACATTTTTATTTCCATTGAAAATTCTTACCGCAGCCAACAGGAAGATAAAAGGGACGATCTATTTTACACTACCCGATTAAAATATAACCAGACAGAGACAGAAAATAAAGCAAAAGGTTAGATGATTGGGATTATATTATTTATTGTACAGCGCAATGGAAAATTCTGCAAGAACTACTTACATAGTTCAATTTATTATATTACTATTACTTTACAATACATTCAACAACACTATTTTTACAATGTCCATAAACATCAATGTTTAACATACACTGCTTATACACACACTTAGTATCACTTTATGTCCATTTATTAGCAAGTTTGTGGTTGCCATCTTGTCTTCTCGAGCATCGACTGTTCATCTCCAGAGAACTCTGGGTAATCTACCCAACACGTAGTTCTAACGTTCACCACCCACGACATCGGGCGCTGATCATCTTATTTGAACCTCCTTCCGTCAGATGGTGCTGACCGCAGTTTCGCATCCTATTATATATTCATCCATGGTATAGCATCCCTCGTCCTGTAAGGCGGGCTGCGTTTCATATGACGTCACCTACGTTGACGTTCTGCCGATCCCTGGATTATATCAATGAAGAAAAATCTAGATTCTAACGGGAATCGAACCGGCGACCTTCCGCCTTGCAGCGCTATGCCTTAACCGCGACGCTACAGTGCGCCTTTTTTATAAAGCAATCCCACGCGATAAAAACGGAACTTACTGAAACAGCACAAAAATGTTGAAATTTTTGCAGAGACCGGTACGCAACTCAGATGTTAAGTTAATACACAGTCTACGAGCAGTTACCTATTCTGTTTTCTTGGGGAATGTATTGCTAGGCTTCTGAACTAATTTCATAGAGCTGTGAGTGGCGGAACGGGATAACTTCTGGAAACCATACAAGCGAAATGAAAGCCTCTACATACACCTCGTGGCGAGAAATAACAGCTACGGTGTTCGGTCCTGAAGTACATGACAGACTTGTTTCATCACGGAATTCCTCCAAGACAACTATGCACTTCCCTCTCTCTCAAGTATTTTCATCAGTTTCTAGAGCCTTGTGATTAAAACAGAGATACGTGCACATCTTCACATGAGTGATCATAGAAAGACTTTAACTTAATTTATATTGCTTTGTATCACGAAATTGTCGCCAGAGAGAACTGCTGTCACTTTTCGTTCGGCAATGGCCGCCCTCTTCTTTTGTATGCAAGTGTTAGGTCTCATCATAAATCTTAATGCTTTAGCATTTCATTATTTGTTTTACTACATACTAAAGAACGTGTTTTGAAACTTTATCTCTTATTTATTTATTATTTATTTACCTTTCATTTACTTATTTATTTGCTTCGACCACTAATACCAATGATAGCTTATGTCTCCTTCTTTAATGTAGCGGATCGTTTGATCTGTACCGATCACATCTCTAGGCTTGCCTATGGTGTCTTTCACTTGATGTTTATTGTCAAATTTGTTTTGGAATTCTTTTTCATTTTTCGATCCGAGGCGAAACTCCTCCCCCGACTAGGTCCGCCTCGGGTGCCAATGCAGAAGTCATCCAACGTCGCCTAGCTACATTCCACGGAGGCCGGTCGAGAGAGCCAGTAGCTTCGGGAGGCCGCCTGTAGAGTAATCTGAAAAACCAGAAACGGGATGATGAGGAAAGGATTATGGGGGAGGAAAGGAAGTGGCGAAGATGAGTGGGGTTCCAATCGCCTGATAAATTTACCTGATATTCATCCATAGGAGTGAGGGAAAAAAATGAAAAAACCCCACCCAGGCAACTCGTCCTGACCGGGAATGGAACCCGGGATCGCTGGCTTCGGAGTTAGACTTGCTAACCCTTCAGCCACAACGGTGTACACAGGTTTCTATTAATCGCCTAAAAAGAATTCAAAATTGCAATTATAAACTGTAGTAACGTGGTCGAAAGCGATGCAGTTAGGGTACTTTACGTAAAATTACACTCATGCCCTTCCAAATCAGTTAAGTGTACTTATATTGATGCTATGCAGCTTTGCCACACCCTGTGTGAATTTAATGTAATAGGTTTTCTTCCAGTCTATATAATACACATAGGCCCACTTTCCCCAACCCTTGGAATTCCTCAAGGATCAATATTAGGTCCCCTACCTTTTCTAGTGTTTATAAATGGTCTTGCCCCCTTAATAAAAGATGTAGGTCACCCCATATTATTTGCAGATGACACAAGTATAATAATTACAGCCAATAACTCCAACATATTCCAATCTTCAACAGAGGAAATTCTCTTCAAAATATGTGACTGGTTCTCAGTCTATAAATTAGAATTAAATTGTAACAAAACTAACATAATTCAATTTAAATCCTGTCCAAATTCAACGTCGCAAATTTCTAGCGCAATAATTAACAATAGATCCCTATTAGAAACAACAACAACAACAACCAAATTTCTTGCCTTAAAAATCGATAATGTGTTAAATTGAAAAAATCATATTAAAGAAATTACCCCCAAACTAAATTCAGCTTGTTTTTCTATTAGATCTATGCAAAAGATAGTAAATATCAATACCTTAAAAACAATATACTTTGCATATTTCCACTCGGTAATATGTTTTGGAATAATATTCTGGGGAAATTCCACAGATAGTAACAATATATTTCTATTACAAAAAAGAGTAATTATAATAATAGTAGGTGCCAAATCTAGGGAATCGTGTAGGACTATTTTCAAAAAACCACAAATAATGCCCATGGCTTGTCAGGATATCTTTTCATTAATAATCTTCCTCGTATGTAATCGTGAAAACTTTGTAAGTAATTCATAGCATAAATACACGTCAAAAAATGACTTTCATACTCCATCGGCAAGTCTATCGTGCTATCAAAAAGGAGTGCGTTATATGGCAGTAAAATTTTTTAATAGCCTCCCTGTCGATATAAAAATGAAACTCAAAACATAAAATTATTTAGGGTCAAATTAAAGAAATACCTAATTTCTGACGCCTTCTATTCTATAGGTGAATTCATGACATTCAATAACACTTCATGAAATTGATACTAAAACTTTGTGTTGTACTAGTAGACTATATTGTAAATCTCGTCTGTATATATTTCATCTAGACTGTGACTATACATTAAGACTCTATAATAGTATTAAGTTTTTTGACTTGTTCCATATTCTAGCTGTAAGCAATGTATGAATACCATGGAATGTTAATAATTACAATATAATACAATACAATACAATACAAATATTTAACATGTCGTTAAGGTAGTTTAACAGTAAACTTAACGGAAGAGATGTTTCATCAACTGTTGTTTACCGCTAACATCATGTTAAACCCACTGTTAAATTAACACAGCATACTCCCGCAGTTAAATCCTTAACGTCCTGTTACAGCGTGAATCATGGCTGCCAGAGAACATATGTTACATGCCGCATTATTATATCGAGATATATTTGCAGTGAAAACAATTAGCTGCAATCGCTACTTCAGCATTTTTAATTATTCAGAATAGATATGTTCATAAATACTAAAATGATTCATATTAATTTTAGCGCTGCATCCACAGTAAAGAGAAGATACAGTATGTGCCTATTAACGTAAGCATTTCTGTGATTATTATTTCGTATTAATACTTACTTACTTACTGGCTTTTAAGCATCCCGGAGGTTCATTGCCGCCCTCACATAAGCCCGCCATTGGTCCCTATCCTGAGCAAGATTAATCCATTCTCTATCATCATATCCCACCTCCCTCAAATCCATTTTAACATTATCTTCCCATCTACGTCTCGGCCTCCCCAAAGATATTTCTCCCTCCGGCCTCCCAACTAACACTCTATATGCATTTCTGGATTCGTCTATACGTGCTACATCCCCTGCCCATCTCAAACGTCTGGATTTAATGTTCCTAATTATGTCAGGTGAAGACTACAATGCATGCAGTTGTGTTGTGTAACTTTCACCATTCTCCTGTAACTTCAACCCTCTTAGCCCCAAATATTTTCCTAAGCACCCTTAACCTATGTTCCTCTCTCAAAGTGAGAGTCCAAGTTTCACAACTATAAAGAACAACCGGTAATATAACCGTTTTATACATTCAAACTTTCAGATTTTTTGACAACAGACTGGATGATAAATGCTTCTCAACCGAATAATAACAGGCATTTCCCATATTTATTCTGTGTTTAATTTCCTCCCAAGTATCATTTATATTTGTTACTGTTGCTCCAAGATATTTGAACTTCTCCGCCTCTTCAAAAGATAAATTTCCAATTTTTATATTTCCATTTCATACAACATTCATTTCGTATTAATACTCAGATATAATTGCAGATTTTCAAAACGATATTCCTTTATTTCACTGATTTAACAGTTCACATGTAATTATGACCAATGACTTGTGAAGATATGTTATATATATAAGATATGAAATTAATATTAACGCTTACCATTGTTGTATTCAGCATCACAATTATTTTCATTTTCTATTGGTTCTATTTGATCCTGGATAATTGAAAGAATCTTCGTACAAATATCAACTTTGAGAGTGAAAGTACCACCGTCAGTTTTCAAATGTGCATGACCAGTCTTAGCATTTCTTTTAATATTTTCGTAACATTGATTTGTTTCATAGTTTGCGTTTTCACATCCAAATGGCAATTGAAAATATTTGGTTAAAGAGACCCATGCTTGTTCCTTTTTCCTAATGAAAGTTCCATCACTACGTTTGAGTTCAATTACATTCATATAATTGCTAGATCTACTAAAATAATTATATTTCTCATATGAGGTAAAATTACTGATCCTTATACTTCTTTTTCTCGACATCCGTTGTAATTATATTAGTCTCCAATACTTCCATAATGCAAAAAATACAATTCTCCGTTAAAACAAATGACTACACCAACTAAAGGCACACTCAGTAAACTTTCATACAATCACTGCTTCTTTGATTGCTGTTACATTACTCTTAACATCATGTTACATAATCAAAGTACCTCAAATGGTTGGTGAAACACTATTACACTAATGGCCGGTTTTTCCAAGTATTGTTAGAAAATTTAACGACTGTTAAACTCTAAACAGTTTGTTAATTAATAAAATTGTATGTTTTTAACACCAGTTTGGTTTAACAGATTGTTAACAGTTTGTTAATTTTAAATGTAGGATTTCGGGCAGTTAACTCGTTTAACAATAATTAGTTAAATATGGCCGATGTCTCCACAGCTGTTCGAACAGAAGTTGTGAAATTAATATTTTGTGTCTCTGTAGGGAATGTTTAGCATATGACTGGTAATATAACATTTAAAAAAATACTTTGGACTGTTTAAATACATCAGTGTTGTTTTATTTCTTTCGTTTTTCGTATCCATAATAGCAATGAGGAAATATAACCTTACTTTGTAATTATTATTCAGCACGTCACCTACAACTTTCATTTGTCAACTGTTTGTTTATGGAGCGTGGCCTACTATAACAGGTTTTCATTTTATGCAAGTTTCATGACTCACTCTATACTATAGAATTTAAAGATTAATTTTAGCCAATCAAAAATTGTTTTACATGTGTAGAATCATTGCCAACTGCTGTTGAGTAGTTAAATTAGTGCTAACAGACGTTATAGTTAAGTGTTGGTTATCTTAAACAAAATTATGTTGAACAAATGGAAAATACATTAACAAAGCGTTAAAAATAAACAGACTGTTAATTTAACATTCGTTAAGCAAAATTAAACATTACTTGGACAAACTGGCCATAACAGGATGTTTAATTTTTAACAACCCGTTAGTTAACACGCTGTTAGCGTTATTTTAACGAAGTTTGGTGAAACTGGGCCATAGTCATATACAATTTTGTTACGGTTACATCATCGTTGCCAACTAAAAATAAATGAAAACAGCGTGTTTGTAAGATTTAAAAAGAAATCTTGGGAGATACCAAACACAGGTATAAAAGAAAGATGCAGGAGATGAAAGCTTTGACCTAGTTGACGAGGTAATGAGTGAGTAGTCCCTCCCCCCACTTTTTTTTACCTCTCTTGATGTTTCTAGTTTCTATGTACGTCCTCCATAAGCTTACTGCGCTTCCATACAGGCGCAGCAAAAGGAAAAGCTTTCGGTACCACTTTGCCAGTTGCCTTTTGTAATCTATCATATACTGTTCGGCCACTAGCGTCGTCTGTGTACTCAGCCATTAGAGACATTAATAAAGCCATCTCCCTCCAGTCGTAAGCTTACTACCCTCCACTGCAAGTAATTCTACGCCTCAAGAAGAGGAGAGCACTTTGTTGGTATTAGAGCTATAGCAAAGCTGCATTTAGGTTGCCATAGAAAATGGGGTCATAAAACGGTAATAATATTACAGTAAAGGGAGTTATTTATACTATTACTACACATTTAGCGATTATAATGCTTGGAAACTTGCAAATCTTGCGATTCTACCTCGCAGCGTGCAAGAAACGTCTCCACTTGTATTACGTAATCGTTCTTGGTGTTCAAGTGCTCTTCATTCTATTACATGCATAATAATTCTTTCTGGGCATATTTATGAAACAACTGAAATAGGTTTTTATTCCATTCTGAATGTCTCTTGGACATAATAATAATAATAATAATAATAATAATAATAATAATAATAGTAATAATAATAATAATTTATTTATACTGGCAGAGTTAAGGCCATAGGGCCTTCTCTTACACTCTACCGGGTCACAAAGTATACAAGCAGTTAAAATTTAACAAAAAGTTAAATAACAGAATATTAACATATTACAAAAGAATAATAATAATAATAGCATAATAAAATCGACACTAAACAACATGAAAATAATACCGTAATAGAAAAAATAAAGTAAAATACAGTGGAATATAGTAAAAGCGACAATAATTCTTTTGGGTATATTTATGAAACAACTGAAATAGGTTTTTAATCCATTCTGAATGTCTCTTGGAAATAATAATAATAATAATAATAATAATAATAATAATAATAATAATAATAATAATAACAATAATAATAATAATAGTAATGATAATAATTGTTTATTTATACTGGCAGAGTTAAGGCCATAGGGTCTTCTTTTACACTCTACCAGATCACAAAGTATACAAGCAGTTAAAATTTAACAAAAAGTTAAATAACAGAATACTAACATATTACAAAAAAATAATAATAATAGCATAATAAAATCGACACTAAACAACATGACAATAATACCGTAATAGAAAAAAGAAAGTAAAATACATTGGAATATAGTGAAGGCAACTCATTTAGTATAAATGGTTAATATGGAAAACGTAAGGAAGAATATAACAAAATGGAATGTAATAAAATAATAATAAAAAAGAAAAGAAATACGAATATTAAATAAAATTCACAATAAAAAGGCTATGATAATAAATTTATCGTCTGATAAAGAGAAGAAAAAGGGGAAAGGAAGGAAAGAAATATTTTTTTTATCCAATGCCACCAGGTTGTCTTTTCGACATTTCTGGTCTTCTTTCCTGGCTGTGGCTTAATTGTAACCCACTTCTGAGGTTGGGGCGCCTGGAAGGCGGAGTTACATTACCCCGATGATGCGATAGGATGATTATGATAATGTAGATGCCAGGAGAGGTCTTAAATCTAAACTTAACCTAAATTCCAGACCATGGACGAACACACGAATAATCCCCTTTAAGGAAAAATTCCTGTGCTCTAACCGGGAATCGAACCCGGGACCTCATGAACTATAGCCAGAAGCTCTGACCACTAGACCATGAGGCTCGTCAGGAAAGAAATATATAGCCTATATTTTTACAAAACTATCGCAGAGAAAAGGGCTTATAACTGAAACATAACATACTGCAAAAGATAATTAGTCGGCAATACTGCTGCAGCTATTTTATTTATTTATTTAACCTGGTAGAGATAAGGCTATCAGGCCTTCTCTTCCCCTCTACCAGGTGATTACAACTACATTATTAACAATACAATTAATATTAAATTTACAATTACAATAAAAACCAAATTACTAAAAGATTACCTGATTAATAAAGGCCAAGAAATTTACTATAGAAGTTAAAAGCAAAGAAATATTTTTTTACTAAAGCAATAATAATAATCATAATCATCATCCATGCATGTATTGGGTCTAATGGCCTGTTACGGTCTCTTGCCAAAGCTTCAACGGTCTGCCCAAGGATCTCTTGCCCACAAGATGGTAATTTAAAATTTGGCGTGGAGCAAAATTCATTATATTCTTTTGTTTGCAACTCTTGTCCTTTAAGGGGAGAGGATGGTATTTTTGAAAATTTTTTTCCTATTTGGTGTAAAATTTTATTTTTTTTTGTATACATATATATTTTTTGTCTATATATAGAGAGCCCATAGCTGTAACAATTCAACCAAATATAAATATACAAAAAAATTATTTGGGGGCCCAAATTTGAAAAAAATATACCCAATGCAGGATTGTACTAAAACCGATATATCTATATCGTTTTTAAAGATAGATTCAAACAGTTTTTTTGCAATGTTTTTGCAAAAGCATGTTCTACAAACTGTCTTTAACAGAATTTTGATATTAGTCCCTACGTTTGTAAAATAAACAATTAAATTTTAATAACAATTTCCTGATTTCCTTTCTTGCAAACAAACGGACGTATTTTTAAAATGAAACTAATTAACAAAATTCTGTTACAGAGAAAAGTTTCCTAATAGTCTAAAGAATGTACGTTCTTAATTTCATGCATGTATCTTTAATAGTTCAGAAATTATATCCATTTTTGTCTGGCAATGTAGCAAAAAAATGAAGTTACTGGAAACAGATAAATGTGGGCATGCGATTTAAAAATCCATAGCGCAGGAAGTTTAAATATGACGTCCCAACATCCGATAAGGGCACAAATACCCACAAAGTGTTAAGCAATGCATTCCACACATATCACAGAGTATTTAATTTTTTTTTTAATTTACTCATTTTTCACCAAAAAATACCATCCTCTCCCCTTAACAATCGTGGGTCGTTACCATTTTAATCAGTCGTGTTCTGTGTTTGTAGAGACTTTTTAGTAAGAAGATGTCCTTCCAACAGGTTAGTAGCCTGAAGGAAGTAAGTCCAGTGGTGGGGTTGCCACCTATAGCCCCTGGACAGGCATGAGAGTAGAACATTTCCTCTGTGCTAGATGTAATGGTTATACCGCCATGACTCGGTCCCCAGAGTCCCCGTTAGTTAATTAGTAGGTTGCACCACGAGCAGGTGGGGTTGGGATTTGGGTGGGAGAGGTTATGGAATGCATGTCACTACCCCTTGCAACCCTTGGTTAGTAGTAGTAGTAGTAGTAGTAGTAGTTGTAGTAGTAGTAGTAGTAGTAATAATAATAATAATAATAATAGTAATAATAATAATAATAATAATAATAATAATAATAATAATAATAATAATAATAATGTACATATTCCCCGTTTTCATCTTGCGACATTAAATAACTTCAGTATCTCTTTCTTTATATACTAATACACCTATAATTTCTAAGTTTCGAAAGCTTAGTCCAAAAACCCCAAACTTTCAAAGAAAAATGGTAATCTCACACCCTAGTAACTTGCGGTATTTCAGAATCAAGAAGCTTACCTCTATAATAATGAATAAAAAAACAGGAAAGGAACCACTTAAAAAATAGCCCAAGTTTCTTTAGACTGTAGTACAAAATAGTTTGAGGTATAAGGATTATTATACTTGTATTTAATCAGAGACTTCTGGTTTCAAAGCCCAGATGTTAGGACGATTAGAGTGCATTATTTCAAAAGTAGAAAATTAAAACTGGCAAGCGTAAAAAATGATCTAGAAAATAAAGAAGAAACACGATCACAAGGAGAAGAAGAACTAACATAATACACATAGAAAAAAATTCATAGAGGGAGAAAAATGAGGGGTGGAAAGACGAAAAGGAATCAGAGAGCCAGAAGCAGAAGAAATACCGGGAAAGTAAAGAAGAAGGTGAGGAATAAGCAGAGGAAAAGAGAGAGAAAACAAGAGACAAGATAAAAGACGAAAGAAGAGGAGAACGTAGTGGGAAAAAGATGAGCGGAGAGGAGAAAAGATAAACGGAGAGGAGAAACGATGAGCTGAGAGGAGAAACGATCAACGGAGAGGAGAAAAGATAAACGGAGAGAAGAAACGATGAGCGGAGAGAAGAAAAGATAAACGGAGAGGAGAAACGATGAGCGGAGAGGAGAAAAGATAAACGGAGAGGAGAAACGATGAGCGGAGAGAAGAAACGATGAGCGGAGAGGAGAAAAGATAAACGGAGAGGAGAAACGATGAGCGGAGAAGGAAACGATGAGCGGAGAGGAGAAAAGATAAACGGAGAGGAGAAACGATGAGCGGAGAGAAGAAACGATGAGCGGAGAAAAGAAACGATCAACGGAGAGGAGAAAAGAAACGATCAACGGAGAGGAGAAAAGATAAACGGAGAGAAGAAACGACGAGCGGAGAGGAGAAAAAATGAACGGAGTGAAGAAATGATGAGCGGAGAGGAGAAAGGTTGAATGGAGAGGAGAAAATCTGAAAGGAGATTAGAGAAATGTGAAAGGAAAGAGATAATAAAGGTGAAAGGAGAAGAGATAAATGGAGAGGAGAAAAGATAAAAGGAAATGGGAAAACATAAAAGATGAAAAAAGATGAAAGGTGATGAGAAAAGATTTGAGAGGAGAGGAGGTGAAAAGAGACGAGAGAAAATTAAACGAAAAAAGAAAATACTAAAGATGAGGCCGCAGGAAAGAAGAGAGAAAAGGGCACTAACGCTATTAGTAAAAGAAACGAGGAGGGAAGAGAACAGAAAAGAGATGAGAGGATTGGAGACAGGCGAGGAGAGGAAAGAGATTAATATGAAACAGGAAGGGATGGAAGTACACGAGAGGAGAGAAAACCAGGCAGGAGGACAGGGAAGAAGTGATAAGAACTCAAGAATGATGGGGAAGAGAAGAGAGAAAAGAAAAATTCAGGGAAAGATAGAATAAGGGGACGAAGGAAAGAAATAGGAATGTTTATGGTAGATGTCATTACAGAATAGAAAAATGAGAAAAGAAAGAATAGTTATTCATGACACCCACGCATCAGATAATCGAAATCAAGACCGTAATATTCTGGTTTTGGATGGCTGGCATTTACTAGAGCTGAACTCGGGAGGGGTCCGTACACTTAGATTTGCTTTGGCCCATTGTGCGCTCTATATATAGGGGAGAAGTGGGTACAGTAAGACAGGGGGAACAGTGAGACATTTTTTATTACATGGTAAATTTTGATGTTTAGATGTTGGTAACAGTGTAGTTGCATGTTGCATGAGTAAAGTAACAGTATTTTCATACTCGATTTGATTCTAGTTATAAAGGTGAGTTAGGAAAAAATAATTCGTAATTTTTCACTCTAGAAGTAAAATTTTGGCTTG
Organism: Periplaneta americana; assembly: GCA_025594305.2. Classification (NCBI taxonomy): domain Eukaryota; kingdom Metazoa; phylum Arthropoda; class Insecta; order Blattodea; family Blattidae; genus Periplaneta; species Periplaneta americana. The sequence goes on from JAJSOF020000005.1 coordinate 3,822,175, forward strand.
TGTTTAATGAAGATTATATTGGATATACTAATGAGATATAAATATGAATGTTTTGTTACCTAATACTATGGTATTTGAGATTATGTTTGGCAAAGTTCCGTCTTTCTTGTTTTAATTTTGAAGTGATGGCGTCATTTTTAAATGAACTATGCGTAAAGGGAACAGTGAGACATACCATTGAAGGGTAGACTCAGACGTCTTACTGTTCCCTTGTACCAATGATTTGCAAAAACAAACTGTAAGTATATTACATTTACCAGTAACTAACATTAAAAATGAACATACTAGTAACCAATTTAGGAACTGTAGCTTAAAATAATGGATATATTACATTTTAATGGTTTCATAAATAAAATATTATTCACAAAATTTAAAAAAAAAATGTTAAAAAATAATAAAGAATTACATTAAATTCTTATAATTATAAGCTTTGTTGTCATCAAAATTCATTTCATTTTTTCGCAAAAGTTTGAAATGTCGTAGAAAATTCACTTTTCCAAATGTTCCAGATGTCTCAATGGTTTCGAAGTCAGACATCAAAATGATTCTAAATAAGCCTACAGAACAGAAAGTGTTTGTTTTCTTTTGAAATAAATGTAAATCATTTCAATGTCCGTTAATAGACACTGTGGTGTCTCACTGTACCCTCCTGAATGGGAACAGTGAGACATTTGCATTTTTTTGACAAGCACGTATTGTATATTATGTCCTTTATCTATTAACATTTTCGTTTATGTATTATTATACTCCATGTTTTAATGTCTATTTCTATTGCACTTGATTTTAAAAATACTTGAATTATCACTTGCATACATATGTCTTAATATTTTGTGTCTCACTGTGCCCACTACTCCCCTATACGATTATTGTCCAAGTCCGACGAGTGACACGAATGAATCCGAAGCTGACAGGTGGGCCAGCCTGCCTCAGACACTGATAGAACCACGTCCCGCCCTCATACGTGTTGCCTGGTAAGCCCCAGGCCCTTCCAATATCAGCATCGTAAACCTGTAGTTTACTACTTCCAAGACTTTACTCCTGTCAATTTTTACTATTGCAGATGATAGATGAAGTGAGGGAGAGGTGGAGAGTGTTGGTGGAATGGAGGGTAACGGGAATACCCGGAGAAATCCTCTGCATCCTCTGTTTTTTCCATCACGACCTAGTCGGGTATTGAACCCGGCCCGCCTGGATAGAAAGCGCTAGAATTTGAGCCACAGACGCAGCGATATTCTGGTTAAACGTGAGCCCATTAAATCGTGGTGTTGTGCCAACTAAATCATATTTCAAGACATTATTCTAAGTGTTATGTAATAGTCCAGTCTTCCCTTTCACGAGGCAGTCAACTAGATGGATGACATTTGTTACGCAGCTGGTTGGGTCGGTTACGGGTCCCTGGGCACTTTGAACAGCAAGACCGAAGCTGAGTCCTCATGCAGAAATTTAACCTACAGTAGGTACACCACTCCAAGCTATACACGCCACTGCCCCATGTATATGGATGTGAACTTGATTTGATCTGTTTTCAATGCGAGCCCATACATTCATAATTTCGTATCTATATCCATCCAGTGAGAAAGGGAAAATTTTGCTCTAGGACATATCGATTCGATATGTTTGGACGTGGTCTGCACGTAGTTAAAAGTTATAGCTTCCGTACACTGGTACATCAACCGTAACTGAAACACGCTGTTTAGATTTAATAAAGTCAAGAAAAGAAATTTAAAACAAAATACGAGACTTTCTTTGCAATAATATAGGTACTGTAATAGTAATATGCGTTACAAGAGCGGTATGTTGAACTTTTCATGTTCGAGGAAAAGTTTGAAAAAGCGAAACGTAGTTGAGCTTTTTTAATTTCCGAGAATTGAAAGAAAACATACCGCTCGTGTATCGTACATTATTTTGTGCGAAGATCGTTTATTACATACCTGAAAGAGGAATTTCTAATTAGTTGCAATGAAATCTCCATCTTGGTTTCTGTTCAATGACGGCAAATTTGCAAAACAAAAATATCTATCTTCAACATTGTTGCTTTAAAATGTTTTCTGTGTTTACTATACTGCCAGCAGGCCGTGATATACGTCTGTCTTTTTGCCCCAGTCTATAAATGCGAACTTAAAACAAACGGTAAGGTTATGTAATGATTTATTTTTCATTTTAATATTTTAACAATATTATTTATATAACATATTGCAGTAATAACATCGGCAAGTTGATTTGTTGATTTTTCGGGGCGATTCCTTAATGTTACTTGCATCACGAATGCAGTAACTTTATCTGAATTGTAGAGTTTACTCAATTTTTGCAAATATTTAAAAACAATAATTAACAGTGCAATTTAGGTGCAATTGCAGTGGTAAGTTTCAATTTATAATTATTACTATATTGAACGTCTCTAAAAATAATATGTTAAAAGCCTAAAGCAGTAAAATCAATATGTCATTTCTAAGCGGTAAGAAGAGGGAAATTGTTATGTGTGTTAGGTTGGGAATACTGAAAATAAAATTTTATGAAATAAACCGCGGATTGGTTTCGTTGAAACCAAGCAAATACGTACGATCTCGCACAAACATTATTAAGAATAAAGTTATTATACAGGGACATCATTTTATTTTTACTAACATTTTTAATATTAACCTGTCTATACCTTTCGATTAACGGTTAAGAACCAGAAACACCGTTTGCTACCCCCTTCCACGACTGGAGTTCGATGATACGGGCGTAAAATGCAAACAAATCACTTTACTAGGTATAGGAGGGAAGAATAGTAGTTCATCCATTTACGTAAACTAGGAAATATCGCAAATTTTGAGTTTGATAATTTTCGTTAGGTTTTTGTTTAATCAAAATACAGTACTGTATTAACAGTAAGTGTTTTTACTCACGAACTGAGCTATCCATTCGGACGTATTCGTTATGCAGTGTATATTATATTGTCTACAGCACATTAGCGTGCAATGTAGAGAATGAAGTTAAATTGAAAAATAATCATAATAAGGATATTTAAACACATTTTTGAAAATGGTGGCCGTACATTTCGATACAGGCTTCAGTTCTTTCGCGCATATTATCGCACTATAGACTATTGTACCTAATCCCAATTACCAGTTTCGTTCTTCGTACTAGTAACTCATGTTGAAATAATTCTGTACCTACTCTATAAAAGAGTACTGTACCTTACGTACTGTAAATTCAATCTTCACTTCTGCCTGACCGCACAGATAAAATTACTCAGACATGCTATCTACTGTCCGTCCAAGTGGTTATGTCGCAGGATCGTAGAACGTTAATTACTTAACGAGGCCATTTTATTTAAAAGTTACTTTAATCAATTGTATAATATTACGCAGATGTCCAGTTCCTAACAAAAATTAATGTTCTCAGAAAAGAGCGAAGACAGCCCAGCCACTAGCCTTTACAGAGAGGCGAGTAGAAGTAGATGGGGAAATCGGGATGCGACGTAGGCAAATGGACGACACTTGTGCGAAAATATGATTCAATATTGAAAGCATATTATAAATTTGCACAGAATTAGCAGTGAATTTCATTATGGATTGCTTTGTTGATTGCCACGGAATTATCCACGATGATTCGCCGACAGCAGTCCACTGCAACATGTTTCAATGTCAGTTTTATTTTGCGTTCCATTTTTGCGATATTTCATATTATTAATCTTGGTTTAAACACAAGACAGATAAAAAGTAACTGCGCTAAAAGCTGAAATATGCATTAACCCCTTTTAAATATGCATATAATTATTATATACTATAAAATGTTGACTTTTGTTTGCAAATAACTTGAAATACATTCATGCAATGGCAGAATATGATTTGCTGCTAAGGAATAAAATATGCAGATACATTAAAATCCGTCCCCTAAAATATGATCGACACTTTCTTTTGTTCAAAGTACTGTAATGAAGCAAAACAACTGCTCTTCCTAACACTTGAAATATTCCGGTATTTTAGTTTCTAACATAAAGAATTATTACTTTATCATGTGTTTTTCATTCCAACTTTTATAGTGTATTGTGTCCACACCTGTGGAGTAACGGTCAGCGCGTCTGGCCGCGAAACCAGGTGCCCCAGGTTCGAATCCCGGTCGGGGCAAGTTATCTGGTTGTGGTTTTTTTTCCGGGGTTTTCCCTCAACCCAATACGAGCAAATGCTGGGTAACTTTCGGTGCTGGACCCCGGACTCATTTCACCGGCATTATCACCTTCATTTCATTCAGACGCTAAATAACCTAGACGTTGATACAGCGTCGTAAAATAACCCAATAAAATAAAAAAAATATATAGTGTATAGTAGCTGTAGTTTTGCGATATTATCGAAGTGTTTGTTAATCAGGTCCTTTTCTATTTCTTGGTCCAGGGCGCATGCATTTTCTGTTGAGAATCAATTGACAGTTTACAGTGAAACCTCTCATTTACGGACTTCGAAGCGACGTAACAATCTGTCCTCATCTGGGAGGTGTCCTTTATTGGGAGGGAGGCTCCCCAATCTAACAGTAAATTTATAATATGCATTATGTATCCCTTCACGATTTAAATCAAATGTATTACTGTAGTTTAATTCTAAATTCAGTATATTGGACTACAGTAAATTCTTTGCAACTTTGAACTACAGTAGATAAGACCGAAAAAGGAAAATACAGTACTGTGCCATGCAATTTTATTCTAGCGGTCTTACTAATAAAAACCCTATATACAGACGTTTAACTGTCTTATACAATGAGTAGCTCGTTTATAAGTCGTGTGTAAATTTCTTACTAATAATCACTACATACGTCGTGTATAACAGTATAACTGTTACACAGCTACGTCATAGTTTCGTCATTACTTCGTTACGAAAGGCAATAGAATATCTGAGGTTCTCTACTGGATCCGGTAGAGCGCTCTAGTGTGGCGTGTTAAATATCGATAGTACAACTGGCTCTAATCGATTACCACACTACATTTTGGTCAAAGAGTACAAGCTACAGTAATATTATTCTAATAATTCTATGATCTTTGGTTTGTTCTTCTGTGGTTACAAGGTAAGCATCATAAAAAAATGACAGTCGATTCGAACAGCTGTTAAAGGGGCGCCATTTTTTCCCCATATACAACGCTTAAACAAGCGGTTTCGTGTATATAACTACTGCAAAGCAATTCCCATTGTATAGTTACAGCCTGTTTATACATACATCGCTTATTCACGGTTTATTAGTAACGTTTTCTGTCTCAACTCTGCACAAGTCTCGTATAAAAACTATACACGGTTTATTAGTAAGACTGTAGGTCTACAGTTATGCAGTACTGTAATTTACAGTTTTCAAATTAATCTTTACGTTCAGGTGCCATGTCTCTCGAAACAGAACAACTGATTGAAGTGAAGAGAATAATCCTACTAACCCTATCATGTGTCGAATACAATTTCACGATCGCGGAAATCTTGGACCACTCTGACAGGTTAAATTTTATGACTTTGTTTATCCACCGGCTTCCAGCTAACAGGGGTAGCCGGCTAGGCTAGTGGTAGCCTACAAGACCCTTATTGTCTTCTTTCATGTTAAAGAATTTCTGTACAGTTCTCAAAACTAAATTTTTCATTTTTGTAACACATTAGATCTTCAAATCCAAGTTCTGCCCACAGTCAGGAGGTAAAGCAAGCGTTAGGACTGTGAAACAGCTGTCCGTGTTCGTAAACGTGGGTTAAATTTATCATTATTTCTATATTATTTCAGTTGGGACATAAAAATCTGTCCGTATATGAGTGTCCGTATCTTGGAGGTGTCCGTAAGGAGAGGTTTCACTGTATAAGATTTAGGACACAAATTAAAATTAATAATTTATCTTCATTACACTCTAAGATGTATGGCGATGCATGCAATGGAGGGGGAAAGGAACTGGCCACCCTACCCCATTATCTCCTGGCCTAGTTGCCTCATTTGTGAGGTTCAGACATGTCTTCGGACAGTTGACTAAACAACAACACTGAAAGAAATATCCCTGGGTAAAATACTTTAGAAACACCTTCGATTAATTGCTTAAACACTCCAGGTTTAGTGCAATAAATAGCTATGTGCAACGATATATTCTCACAAACTATCCGACGTTAGTGCTATCATTACAATATTTCGAAATTCCGTGTTTAAAATTGCAATAATCTTAAACCGAGTTCAATAAAGAGTTACGTAGAAATCACAGTTAATGTTCCTGCGACATACACAATCCGCCACTGCGGAAAAAGCTCCTCGCAACGCTGGTTTTGAGAGTATTCAGTTATTGATGTGTATTTTTATCGCTCCCAGCTTTCAACAGCATCGCGACAAAGTCACCGGTATTTTCTGTTTCTCTCGTATATACAATTCCAGTTCACGTACAAAAATCTCTTCAATATTCATATTTTATGGCTTGCAGTCGACAGATGTAACTTGTTTATGCTATATTATGGTACATGAAACAGAAAACCCATCGCTTCACATTTAGTTTATCGCGGTGTTATGTAAATGTTACGTCTGTTGCTTACAACATTATTAACTGCCCAATTAAAATTACAAGTGACTGTGTTCATTCTCTTTTGTAACCATGGTAAAGAGATTTCTTTACATTTTGTAAATCAGCTTCCGCATTTAACGGAAGAGACTTCAATTGCATTTTATTACTTTCTTATTACACTGAGAACATAAGATGTAGCTTGTGTGTTCGTGAAAAATTTCATTTCAAGATTATAAGTGATAATACAGGGTGGACCGTAAGTAATGTTATTAATTTCATAGGGTTATTCTTTGACATATTTCTAACCAAAACGTTTAATACAATTTTCATCGTTTGTTTTATTTTTGTGATACAAATTGTTTTATATGAAAAATATATAAATAAATAAATAAATTTCATGGTGTGTCTTTAGGAAAGGCACTGATTTATTTTCCCAATAAGATCAAACAATTTAAGGGAAGACTCCACTGAAAATCATGAAAATTTTTTCCAAATTTTTTAGCTATTTCACTTATTCAGAATTTATATTTTCATACCCCAAATGGATTCAGCTCCATTCTGATTACAAATACTCGTATGTTTGCACTTTTCAAATTAAGGCTGGAAGGGGGCGTGGAATTTAAAGAGCTGTCAAAATTGTTTTTCATCGAAGAATTCTTTTTAAAATTTCTGATTACAAATCTAGTAACTTTTTGTTGGCTCCTGAAGTTACTAGATGAATGTAGCGGAGGAGAATATTAATTTACATAAATATTCATTTTATTTTCAAATCTATTTTTCTGTGTTCATTTTTGTTGATTCAACACCAACTTTCTTATGCCAAATATTAATCAATCTGGATGAAATTTTTACTGCAAGTATTTATGAGATAGCTGCATGTTTCTATGCATTTATTTTGTGAGAAATGCTGCTAGTTTATTTTATTAATATTTTTCTTAATGCTGCTAGTTTATTTTATTAATATTTTTCTTAATGCTGCTAGTTTATTTTATTAATATTTTTCTTAATGCTGCTAGTTTATTTTATTAATATTTTTCTTAATGCTGCTAGTTTATTTTATTAATATTTTTCTTAATGCTGCTAGTTTGTTTTATTAATATTTTTCTTAATGCTGCTAGTTTATTTTATTAATATTTTTCTTAAGAAATTTTCATGATTTTCAGTGGAGTCTTCTCTTAAGAGAGCAGTGTATGATAATAAATGATTGAAAGAATTTCAGTTTTGTCCTTCAGATATGCAGAAATTTGATCCGAACAAATGTAACTTTTCGTTCTGAAAAGGAATTTTAAAATGCTACATTTGTTCGTATTAAATTTCTGCACATTTACAGCAGGACATAACTAAAATTCTTTCAGTAATTTAATATCATAATACACTGCTCTCTTAAACTGACTGAGCATATTGGGAATTAAAAGAATGGATTTCCCAAAACACGCAAAGAAACGTTTCCATATTTATTTATTTAACTAGCTAGCTAGTGAGTACAAATTAAATTTATAAAACAAAAGTGTTTCTAGCCACTACCGTAAGAGCCAGGCTCGTGTACGGTGTGGTCTTAGTCAATAATATAACATAAAATTTACAAGGACAGTTTACTAAATACACTAAGTAACTTAATTCAAACCAATAAATACAACACAAGAGCAAGAATAAAGAAGAAAGAGAAAAAGAGAGAAAACACACATTTAATATAAATTGACAATCCGACAGAAGCCAGTGATATTCAATAAAAACATGAATATAGTCTACAGAAATAAAAGGTAAAAAAAATACATTTGTTAATATTATATATCAGGGATAATTTTACAAATTTCTTTTTTAAAAGCTTCAATTTTAAAATATTTCAAATTTGGAAAATGGTTTGTAATTTTATTATAAAGTCTTGGGCCGAAACAATTTTTAACTCGAAAAGGAAGCAAAATTGCATTAAATTCCTAGGTTTGAAATATTGGGAAGAATAAAATCTGAAATTAATGATATTACAGTTCACTCTATATGTGTGTACGTATATATGTACGTGTGTATGTATGTATGTATGTATGTATGTATGTATGTATGTATGTATGTATGTATGTATGCATGTATCAAATTTTGGTTTATTTAACGACGCTCGCAACTGCAGAGGTTATATCAGCGTCGCTGGTTTGACGGAATTTTGTCACGAAGGAGTTCTTTTACATGCCAGTAAATCTATTGACATTAACCTGTCGCATTTAAACACACTTAAATGCCATCGACCTGGGCCGGGATCGAACCCACAACCTCGAGCATAGAAGGCCAGCGCTATACCAACTACACTACCGAGGCCGAATATATGTATGTATTTTTTATTGGGTTATTTTACGACGCTGTATCAACATCTAGGTTATTTAGCGTCTGAATGATATGAAGGTGATAATGCCGGTGAAATGAGTCCGGGGTCCAGGACCGAAAGTTACCCAGCATTTTCTCGTATTAGGTTGAGGGAAAACCCCGGAAAAAAAGCCTCAACCAGGTAACTTGCCCCGACCGGGATTCGAATCAGGGCCACCTGGTTTCGCAGCCAGACGCGCTGACCGTTGCTCCACAGGTGTGGTCTGTATGTATGTATGTATGTAATTGTTTAATGTTACGGTATGTTTTATTTAACGACTCTCGCAACTGCAGAGGTTATATCAGCGTCGCCGGTGTGCCGGAATTTTGTCCCGCAGGAGTTCTTTTACATGCCAGTAAATCTACTGACAACCTGTCGCAATTAAACACACTTAAATGCCATCGACCTTGGCCGGGATCGAACACACAACTTCGAGCATAGAAGGCCAGCGCTATACCAAGTACGCTACCGAGGCCGACTGTATGTATGTATGTATGTATGTATGTATGTATGTATGTATGTATGTATCATTATAGAAATATATTTTATGTATTATGTATGTATGTATGTATCATTATAGAAATATATTTTAGATTTATATATATATATATTTTTTTCTCCCTGTAACATAGTTCTAGTAAGCTTATATTAAATTAATTTTCAGCATTTTACTAGCTACATCAAATCTCAAATTAATTATAATTGATTGAATTAAATTAGCTCATAAATTAAGTTACTACTTTACCTTATAGGTTTATTTAAATTTAAATAAATATGTAGTCTACTAGTCGTTAAAACTTGACTGAAGAATATTGCTGGAGAACCTTTTAAGTGTAGTGTAAATATTCGTAATTTAAATATGTATTGTATTGATTAAGGCTGGTTGAGTGGAAGAGAAGGCCTCATGGCCTTAACTCTGCCAGCGAAAATAAAACATTATTATTATTATTATTATTATTATTGTGCTTTTCCAATTCACTGCGGGCTAAAGCAGGGAGATGCACTATCACCTTTACTTTTTAACTTCGCTTTAGAATATGCCATTAGGAAAGTTCAGGATAACAGGAAGGGTTTGGAATTGAACGGGTTACATCAGCTTCTTGTCTATGCGGATGACGTGAATATGTTAGGAGAAAACCCTCAAACGATTAGGGAAAACACGGAAATTTTACTTGAAGCAAGTAAAGCGATCGGTATGGATGTAAATCCCGAAAAGACAAAGTATATGATTATGTCTCGTGACGAGAATATTGTTCGAAATGGAAATATAAAAATTGGAAATTTATCTTTTGCAGAGGTGGAGAAGTTCAAATATCTTGGAGCAACAGTAACAAATATAAATGATACTCGGGAGGAAATTAAACACAGAATAAATATGGGAAATGCGTATTATTATTCGGTTGAGAAGCTTTTGTCATCTAGTCTGCTGTCAAAAAATCTGAAAGTTAGAATTTATAAAACAGTTATATTACCGGTTGTTCTGTATGGTTGTGAAACTTGGACTCTCACTCTGAGAGAGGAACATAGGTTAAGGGTGTTTGAGAATAAGGTGCTTAGGAAAATATTTGGGGCTAAGCGGGATGAAGTTACAGGAGAATGGAGAAAGTTACACAAAACAGAACTGCACGCATTGTATTCTTCACCTGACATAATTAGGAACATTAAATCCAGACGTCTGAGATGGGCAGGACATGTAGCATGTATGGGCGAATCCAGAAATGCATATAGAGCATTAGTTGGGAGACCGGAGGGGAAAAGACCTTTAGGGAGGCCGAGACGTAGATGAGAAGATAATATTAAAATGAATTTGAGGGAGGTGGGATATGATGGTAGAGACTGGATTAATCTTGCACAGGATAGGAACCGATGGCGGGCTTATGTGAGGAAGGCAATGAACGTTCGGGTTCCTTAAAAGCCATTTGTAAGTAAGTAAGTATTATTATTTTTGCACAATGATTGCAAATTGGTGGGCGGGCATTGGGATAGTAACACATTAAGCATCTGTCCCACGCAGGACAATCATGTTCGTCTTATTGGGCAGCCAACACCTGACAGCAGTGCTGTGTGTTCCGCTTTGCAGGGAATTAATATTTCAGGCCTTATCGAACCAGAAATGGAAGCCGCTTCTACCTACGTGCAGCAGCCTCACATTCTATCGACAATGCCTGTATCAGACTGTGCTCCAATCCACAATTTTCTCTTTCCTTGATTCCTTTATTTCTCTTCCTATACTTTCCAGATCTTAAGTTCTTATTTTCTGCTCTACTGAACAACTTTGGTATTGGGATAGTTGAGACTTCGATACTGGAAGCTGCATATCTCGATTTGTTTTTCAGTTGCTTTCTTCAGCATCTCGTGATCCCCTGAGATCTGGTTAGAAGATGCGTCGCAGCTAATGTAAATGTGATGGAATGATAATGCCACGTACTGAGGAAGTCTGCCTCACAATCACTTTTGTTAATGGAAAGGAAGAACAAAGCAAGGATACAGTTAGAAAGGCAGGAAAATATACATACACGTAGTAAACCTGCTTCACAGCTTCTTCGTCTTTATAAATCTCTCAGAAAAAGTAAGCTACAGTAAAAAGAGAAACGCTGAGCCAATTGAAGTGTATGAAGAAAGCTTCTTCCACTGCGTCTTTCTCCACTACAATTTCAGAACTTTTCGAAATAAAAACAGGAGTAAGACAGGGATATGGACTCTCCCATTACTTTTCAACAATGTACTTGAAAAAGTGATAGAAGAGTGGCGTAAACAAAAAGCAATCCTCAAAATTAATCAACCAATCAAACTGGGCAGAGGCCTGAAGTATGTTTGATAGGAGGAACACCAAAATATGAAGAAGAAGAAGAAGAAGAAGAAGAAGAAGAAGAAGAAGAAAAAGGGGCTGGAAAAGAATGCATCCACAGTAAAATAAGAAAGTTAGTAGAAACTAATATTCGAATAAAACCTGCTTCATAGCTGTTTTGTCCACCATAAATACAAGAAGGCAGTATTTTATAAAAGAAAGGAAGATCTACAAGGACATCATTTTATTTTTACTTGCATTTTTATTGTACCTGCATTTCTGAAAGTACTTCACTCTCACCCCTTCACTAATGTCCTTGCTCCCGTCAGACACACAAACTTACTGCCGCCGTTGCATTCGAAGTCTTCAAGCAGTGAAGTAAACACTGCAGTGTATAGTGTGTTTCAGAAATATGATAGCGTTTTCTATAGAAGAAAGAACCTATATTAATAATATCGTACTAAAAAATTATATTCAAGAAACGATAAATTCAATTTCACAGAATATGCTTCAAAATGTTTTTAATAATATGCGTACTGAATTGAAGCCTGCATTGTAATGAACGGCAACCATTTTCAGCAACTTGTTTAAAAATTCAGGTTAGCTTTTTTTGAATTGAGGTGGCTAGAAGCAAAGGAATGCTAGTGACATTTGTAATAACATGAGTTAAGTGCATCCAGTGTAAGCTAAAGTAATTAAAATTTTAGTGGCAAAGGGTTATTTTAATCGCATCACACATTAAAATTTAAATAAAAAATTTCACCGATTTTACGAAAGCTTAAATATTTAAACCCCATTTTCTCAAAAGTAACTTAAGTGCACTTACGGCCCTTTACTTATGACCCCCTCAATTTAAATGCCCTCTCTATATTGTATGATAACATCAATAATTAATATGCTAAATAAAGTAGACATTACATAACGAACATAGCCGCCTGAAAAGTTGAGTTTTTGAAAAAAAAATGTTACTACTCTACTGTATTTTGATAAATTCCGTAAAGTGATGATCAAACTGAAAATCGTAATATAGTATTTCCCTACAACATAAATGGATACACTACTTTTCTCTCCTCCTATAGCTAGTAAAATGATTTGTTTACATATTGCACTAGTAACATCAAACTCCTGTAATGGAAAGGGGCAACAGTGTTTCCGAGTATAGCCAGGTTAATGTTAAAAATGTTGGTAAAAATAAAGTGATGTCCCTGTATAAAGAACTCAGCCGATTGGCCACCATTCATTCCAATGTATGTGTTTACACTTTCAAACACAGTAAAAGTTTTTCGTATCATGTTTGACCCTGACACTTCACACTATCAGTACCAATCTGTAATGCCAGGGCCTACAATTCATCCTCTGTTTTTCTGTATTAAAGCAATGTTTCCGATAAGATGTAACATGACAAGACGTCTTAGAGCAATTTCTGTTCTCGTTTGTCATTCCTGTTTTGTAATAAAAATAACATGATAACCCTCCCCAAGGTCATAGATCTCTTCCTACATGATAAGAGACGGACAAAAGTCAGCAATGGATGTTTCGAAACAAACAGCATCCCGAAGGATAGCTGTTGTTTCCAACTGAAATGGTAACTTGCCACCGATTCTTTACCTCAGTCTGTGTTGAATTGTATGCCCTATTGTATTTATTTACATTCCAATGTATTCGTACATTGCTCCTCAGCTAGAATAAAAATCTTAACAGTACTGTATGGTCTTAATTTATTCATAGTCACAATCTAGACCAATGATGTCAAAGCAAGCGCATTTTTCTGACCTTGACATCGTGCGCGGGCAGCAATCGCTAAGTATGGAAACAGGAAGGGTTGTGTATATGAATAACCAACCTGTTGGATTAAGAAAACAGTGGTGCACAAACTTCAAACGGAACGTGACATTTTATGTTGTTATTTTTATATGGCTTCTTTCTCTTTAGTCCACTCCTGTGGAGGAACGGTCAGCGCGTCGGGCCGCGAAACCAGGTGGCCCGGGTTCGATTCCCGGTCGGGGCAAGTTACCTGGTTGAGGTTTTTTCCTGGGTTTTCCCTCAACCCAATACGAGCAAATGCTAGGTAACTTTCGGTGCTGGACCCCGGACTCATTTCACCGACATTATCACCTTCATTTCATTCAGACGCTAAATAACCTGAGATGTTGATACAGCGTCGTAAAATAACCCAATAAAATAAAAATCTTTCTGTTTAATATTATCTATATTGTCTCTAAAACAAAAGTACTAACACTGATTTCTTAATATTGCACTTGTGTTTTAAATCTTAATAACATAATAGAGAGTAAAGAATGAATAATCACTTAAATTCCATAGTAGTATAATATTATATTGTATTAAGTGGATGAAACACATCATTCATAAAGAAAGTGATATTCCAAAGAAAGAGATTGAGTATGACATGGTAAGTTGGAATTTATATTGATGATATCGTTAGCCTTACAAAAGTAATCAATAAACTAATCATAACAATATTACAGTACAAAGCAAAGTTGCCTAGGTACTGTATCTGTTTTAAGTGTAACTAATATTACATAACAAAACTATTATCGCATTATGCTTTTAAGGTGATATATGTGAGCAACTTCCTATCATCAGAATATTACATTATTTTCTCGAAATCTGCTGAAGCTATAGAGCTGACATTTTTACAACACATGGGCACGTATCTTTTGCTTATGATGTAACAGTAGTTGCTTTGTTAATTCATTTCATTACAAACAATTTCCATACGAATATGTTCAAAATTTTCAATACACTATCTTCAGTAATACGTATATACGGTATATTAGATTTACGAAAACATTCTGTAAGACTATTAAATAAATAGGCTTATACCTGAAAATTTCACTTTTCTAAACGAAAAGTTGAGAAAATATTTCTTTTGAATAAAAAAATCAAACGTGTGAAAAATGAGCATTAAAATTAAAACTTACATTCTTATAATGCTCTTATACTTCTCAGGCAAATCTAAAAATTAACATGGATACAGTTTTAATAAATTCTCTTCCCTTTATCTATTGAATCAGTGCTGGCCATCCCTGAATATAGCTCGACCAAGCGGCATATACCACCTCTTTCGTCTGTCTCTTTCCTTTCCGCTGTAAAGCGCTCAGGCTCTCCTGGGCTCTAAAGCGCGCGCTTGCTCCTGTGGGCATCAATTGACATGCCTGATCTAGACTCTAGTTGAAATACTATATACAGAAAGATTTTACAGTGTACTAGTAAAACACAGGGGTTAGTACCGATACTTAATACAAGACAGAAATATTCATGCTGCGTTGTTGAATGTCATGAATTCACCTACAGAATAGAAGGCGTGAAAAATTAGGTACTTCTTTAATTTGGCCCTAAATAATCTTATGTTTTGATTTTTATTTTTTTATACCGTATCCATAGGGTTCAACTTCTACTTGGAGGATTTAGTAAAGAACTGTTTTCACAACATCGGAGGAGTGATAATAAGAAGAAGAAGAAGAAGAAGAAGAAGAATAAAGTGCGTAAGGTTTGCTGATGATTTGGCGTTGTTAGCGGAAGAGGAAATGATACTGAAGGATATACTACTGAAGCCTAAATGACAGCTGTGAGCAGTATGGAATATGAAGATAAATGCAAACAAGACGAAGACCATGGTCATAGGAAGAAAAGTAAAGAAGGTAAACTTGCGAATTCTAAATGAGGCAGTAGAGCAAGTGGACAGCTTCAAATACTTGGGGTGTACTATAAGCAGTAACATGAGCTGCTGCCAGGAAGTCAAAAGAAGGATAGCAATGGCAAAGGAAGCTTTTACTAGAAAAAGAAGCATCTTCTGCGGATCTCTGGAAAAAGAACTAAAGAAGAGATTAGCGAAGCGCTTTGTGTGGAGTGTGACATTGTATGGGAGCAGAAACATGTACATTACGATGAAGTGAAGAGAAACGACTAGAAGCATTTGAAATGTGGATGTGGAGACGACTCTGTTGGAAAGAGTGGGTGAAGAAATAATTATGCTGAAACTGATCAGGAACCGAAAAAGAAATTGGCTGGGTCACTGGCTAGAAGAAACTGCCTACTGAAGGATGCACTGGAAGGAATGGTGAACGGGAGAAGAGTTCGGGGCAGAAGAAGATATCAGATGATAGACGACATTAAGATATATGGATCACATGAGGAGACAAAGAGGAAGGCAGAAAATAGGAAAGATTACAGAAACTGGGTTTGTAGTGAAAGATCTGCCCTTGGACATAACAATATGAATGAATGAATGAATGACTGGAAAAACACAATGAACTATGACTATGAGGGCGCCGAAATTGCGTCTAAGATTAGCCGTGTAAAGTGGCCTCCCTCAGTAATACCTCGGCATCGAGAGCAGATGCAGACCTGTGCGACGACTCTTTGGATTTATAATCGCAAGTTATGCAATATTACATAGTGACTATTACACTTTTACTACGTCATACTACTTTTGACTAATAAAACGGCACGAAAAGACGTGTTTCAGCCAATTATGGCAGCTTATCGAACATTTTTATCGCATCACTAGCATTTGTTTAATTTTATCGCGTCCCTAGCATTTGTTTATTTTTATCACTACCCTAGCATTTGTTTCTTTGTTTGCCAACATTTCAAACTGCACTGGTCTGGACGTCAAAAACAGAAAATTACAAACCACTCCAGTCGATGCACAGCAGTTTCAAATATGACTCGCATTGGCATTCAAGAACAAGAATTAATAAAGATCACTGGTCATAGCTATGCATCTTCCCTGAAACCCTATTTACAAATAAATGAAGAGCACCATTCGGAAATCATGAATAAGTTGAGGAATGCACCATGTACATCAACGAGTTCCACTCCTATTACTGGGTGTTCAGTTCAAAGTGTGTCATGGCTCGCTATATGCCGTCATGTGGCTAGCCGATGAGCCTAGAGAATTCAATCTTCCTACACTTCCGCAGAGGTGTATTATCTATGTGCCAGAGAAGTTGCCTAGCAAGTACGGCGTTCGTTCTGAAGAGTACTTACCGATACGTACGGTAACGCCTGTAGTGCCAGGAATGTGAACTGTTTGGAAATACGTACTGTCGGGATATGGGGAGAGGGTTAAGACGATTACTTACGTATTTGTTGACATTAACTTCGACGGTCAACATGGACACGGAGCATTTGATTTGTGTTGTGGAATGTTGCCGTACGCAACCGATGATAACAAATACCCTGCGTACGACTTGCCGGCGCAAAACACAGTTCGAAAGAGGTTATGGTAGCACACAGACCGTACAGACCGCCATCTGTTGCTACGACGTTCAAGTTATACTGTACACGTTCTCAAGTTCAGATTGAACGCCTTGATTAATAGGCAACTTCTCTGACATAAAAGCTGAAACTCGCTTCAAATCGCTGACTCATCAACAGTGACGTCATGACACACTTTGAAATGAACACCCAGTAGTCTAATATAACATCAACTGAACCACCAACCACTAAAACATTCAAATTTGAAAATTGTAATTGTTCCTTTTAAAATTATTAATGTTTATTTTTTATTTCAACATCGTTAATTAAAACTTGTCTCGTTTATTTCATCATCCCTAATTAAAACTTTTCTAACACTTGTTTATATTATTTAGGTTAGGTTATGTTATAGCTTCTGCTATATGATATTATGAATAGTCACGTACCTATCAGAGATTGTTTAATACTAAGATTTATTGAAAATCATCTGTCAAGTGACGTTGATTATTGGGATCCGTATAACTGAAGTGGAATGCAACTGTTTTAATAAAAATGAAACTGAATCAACAAAGCCTTCTTAACAAGAAAACAGCTAATCATAACACACTACTGCCATCTAGTGTAATATTTGTAATGTAGAGATGGTACAATAATACCTTTGAAAGCAGTTGTATTTTCGTAAGTCAATTAATATTTTATTGTATTGGAGTACTTTGTTACTTCTAATCTTCATATACTTTCTTCTAATCGTGTAATAGTCAATTAAATCCCACCCGAGTTTTGATTTTCTCTAGATAAATCAAAACCTCTAGTGAGATTTCTGTTGATTATACTGACAATAGACACCAGCGATATAGTTTGAGTGAACCACAGTGATAATCTTTGTGAACTGCGACTGCAAGGGGAAAATATATTCTATGTTCTTCATTAATCACTTCTCTTTTCGTATACCTATACTCTCCATTTGTAAGCCGAAACAAAAAGAAAAATAAAACCAACACAATTGCAGGCTTTTCATTGGCGAAAGTGCGTCACGTAGTCTATGCCTGATTGAGCGCAGAATTTTAAAAGAAGATGTTAGTGGTGATCGGTAGTATGTTAATTGAGGCAGATTGTAATTTTCCTTTTTGATAACAGAATTCCACGACGGGATCCTATATGTTCCCAAGAACACAATTCCTGAGCGCTGGAGGGCAGAGTTGTTAGTATTAAAGCGTGACCTCCTCGATCCTCTGACCTAACCCCTGTAACTTCTTATCTCTGAAGAATTAACATATTGAATATTAAAAAACAAATTATCTTATGCCGTAAATGTATTTAATAATTTTTACATGAACGAATTGTGTTCTGCTGAATTTGCGATGCTAAGTTTTCTGATAATTTCCAGCAGAGCGCTCGCCGATGATTTTCTGAGTAGCAGTGCAGCGAAGTACTGTTTGGATCTAATTTCTACACATTTAAAGGACAAAACTGAAATACTTGCAATCTTTTATTACCATAATGCACTTACTTACTTAGTTAATGGCTTTTAAGGAACCCGGAGGTTCATTGCCGCCCTCACATATTCTTCATCCTATACAGTTTCAGTTGCTAGAAATTGGAACTCGCTTCCGAGTGATGTAAGGGGTTGTTGGACAATAACTTCATTTACGTCAAAATTACATAAATTCTTTCTTAACAAATTAATTACTGATTAATATTTGTTACAATGAAACTAACGTCTCTCTATTCTTATTATTAGGTCTTCTATTAATTTCTCTAAATAAAATACAAAACCTCTAATCTCAAAATCTCATTACATTAATATTATTCTCATTATCAATGTATCAATTATCAATCAAATGTAGGAAACAGAAAACGGATGTAGGTAAATTCTCATTTTTAAATAGAACTATAAATGATTGGAATGACCTACTTGCAGCGGTCTTTGAGGGCTGTCCTTCCTTAAGAGATTCAAGAATAACTTAAAAAGTTGTGTATAAAGTGTAAATTAAAATTAAGGTGACATTTAACATTTAATTTTTTTAAGGTGACATGTATTTATTTAGCCTGACGAGTTACTCCCTTGGTTTGAATTGTACTAAATAATTTAAAAATAGCGTGTAAGAGGGTCTTAGATTAGAAATGTTTAGTTTAAATGTAGTTCTGTTTATAAGTACAGTATGCATAAGGGTGTAATTATTTGACTTATTTGAACTGTTGTATCAGTGAAGCGAGGTGAGTCAGTGAAGTTATAGTTTTCCAGTGCAGTGAATAGTTCCGATCAGTGATAATTTATAGCGTCAATGAAATGTGTTCTATAGTGTCAGTGAAATGTATTCTAAAGTGTCAGTGAAATGCGTCATAGTGCCACTACAGAGTGAGATGAGAGTAAAGTGAAAGACTATTATCAGTACCAATGTGAAACTTATGTAGGGCCTATACATATGTAAGAAAAAAAAAAAAAGGTAAAGGTATCCCCGTAACATGCCATGAAGGCACTTGGGGGGCATGGAGGTAGAGCCCCATGCTTTCCATGACCTCGGCACTAGAATGAGGTGGTGTGGTCGGCACCACGCTCTGACCGCCTTTTACCCCCGGGAAAGACCCGGTACTCAATTTTATAGGAGGCTGAGTGAACCTCGGGGCCGGTCTGAAAGTTTGGCAACGAGAAAAAATCCTGTCACCACCTGGGATCGAACCCCGGATTCCAGTCCGTAGCCAGCTGCTCTACCAACTGAGCTACCCGGCCGCCTTATACATATGTAAGTTGTATTGTAAAATTAGGTTCACTTATTAATTAGGTTATTTCATGTATTATTATTAATTGTAATTACTGTGTTCAATTGTATTGTGTATTGTTATTGTATTGTGTATATAATTGTGTTTTATATTGTATAGTTTTATTTGTATTCTATAATTGTATTGTGTATTGTATAGTTTTATTTGTATTCTATAATTGTATTGTGTATTGTTTAGTTTTATTTGTATTCTATAATTGTATTGTGTATTGTATAGTTTTATTTGTATTCTATAATTGCATTGTGTATTGTATAGTTTTATTTGTATTCTATAATTGCATTGTGTATTGTATAGTTTTATTTGTATTCTATAATTGTATTGTGTATTGTATAGTTTTATTTGTATTCTATAATTGTATTGTGTATTGTATAGTTTTATTTGTATTCTATAATTGTATTGTGTATTGTATAGTTTTATTTGTATTCTATAATTGCATTGTGTATTGTATAGTTTTATTTGTATTTTATAATTGTATTGTGTATTGTATAGTTTTATTTGTATTCTATAATTGCATTGTGTATTGTATAGTTTTATTTGTATTCTATAATTGTATTGTGTATTGTATAGTTTTATTTGTATTCTATAATTGCATTGTGTATTGTTTTAATTGTGTATACCACTGCCACCGGGTGCTTGCCCACTTGCAGTGTAAATATATTTTAGATTTATATTTTTCTCCCAATAACATAGCTCTAGTAAACTTCTATTAAACTAATTTTCATAATTTAACTATCTCAGCTTAATTATATTTCTTTACATGTTGCATATAGACTGAATTGAATTACATTAGCTCATAAATAAAGTTATTATTTTTTCTTTTAAGTTTTATTTCAAATTAAATAAAAATGTACTAGTCGTTAAAACTTAACTGAAGAATATTAGTCGAGAATCTTTAGTGTATTGTAAATATGCATTATTTAAATATGTATATCGCTATTGTATTAATTAAGACTCTTTGAGTAACTCTGCCAGCGAAAATAAAACATTCTATTCTTTATAAAACATCCTATGGTTATTTTCAATGCGCGGAATTATTTTACTTCCACCCTGTATCTCTTCCTAGAAAAGGAAAATAGCCACTTTTTCTACCTGGAAATGTTGAGATTACTCATTTAATTATTGTGCTGTTCATATTCATAATACGTATACAGCAAGCCCACTTCAACATCAACATCGAACTTCTGATTCCGAGAATCACTGAAGAGTCTAAACTCAATGCTACAATGATGAATCCACGTTATGATTTAGGGCAGAGTCTCAACTAATGCTTTCAAGTGTTTGTGCACTACTCCACCTCCTGTTTACGCTGCATCCAATGCTGCTACAGTAGCAGATATCCTAGCAAGCATATTTCGCTATTAGTATTCATTAACTGCTTATATTCTAGAATAATTTACATACTGTTGTAGCATCATATTGCTCTCCTCAGCTTCCGAAAATGATACAAGCTGAAATAAAGCCAAGTTACATCAGATGTTTAATGGAATAACAGCCCATTAAACTTTACGGTTTGGTAACGCTGGAGATCTGGAAAATTCCACGGTCGCAAAAGGATTATATTTAATGAAATAAACTACACGCAATATATTTCCATGTACCTGTGCTAATCTCCTCATTTATTCAGTTACCTTCAACTTTAAACTCATTATTTGAGCTTACAAGAGGCTGATTAATGATCGCGAAACTATGTACTCTTACAAATGCTGTATTTTATATTTGCATCTAAAAACTGTCATATTTAGACAGTAAAATGTTTACGTATGTTACAGTATGTCTCTTTCCCCACTACAAATTTAACGGACCTGGGTTCTATTCGCGTCAGGTATGTGTAAATTTAATTCCCCTGAAGATAGACGTTATTCTTAATTCGTAGATTTTATGTGGTTGAAACTGAAAAGGAAACATGTATTCAGACATTATGACGATGAAGATAGGCAACCTGGTGTTGGTGGTTGTTGGCAGTTGGTGACGATGAGTAGTTTATACAGGGTGATTCAGACTACCCGTAACAGTAATTTATTTCGGAAACTAGTGCATTAAAATTTTCGAGACAAAAATATTTATAACTAAAGCACATGTGAACTTTCACTTGAACTTGATTTCATGAATCAGTCCTAACAGGGAATAGGGTCAGTGGCGTATCACATTAAAATTTCAAATGGGAGTCGGGTCAAATAGGGTACCATTTGATAGAGCTATTCAAAACAAACAACTTATATTCGAAACTTTTTTAATCAATTCCTACTCTTTCAGTGAGAAAACAGGAAAAAACAATGCCATCAATATTGAGGAATGTTACAGTACGAAAATGCAAACAAGAGAATTAATGTTGACAGATGTTACTGAAAGACTGGACAATACCATTAAGTTTTACAAATGTTCAAACTGTCTGCCGCTCTGAACAGGACACACCCGTACTCTTCTCTAACACTGTTTTTTTATTGGGTTATTTTACGACGCTGTATCAACATCTAGGTTATTTAGCGTCTGAATGAAATGAAGGTGATAATGCCGGTGAAATGAGTCCGGGGACCAGCACCGAAAGTTACCCAGCATTTGCTCGTATTGGGTTGAAGGAAAACCCCGGAAAAAACCTCAACCAGGTAACTTGCCCCGACCGGGATTCGAACCCGGGCCACCTGGTTTCGCGGCCAGACGCGCTGACCGTTGCTCTACAGGTGTGGACTCTAACACTGTCGGTGACTCGTAACACTTCGGCGTGGTCAAGTGACTGGAAGGTCTCTCGGATTCGCTGTTTCATGTCGTCTCTTGTTATGGGACGATCTTGATTGACAATGTTTTTTTATTGGGTTATTTTACGACGCTGTATCAACATCTAAGTTATTTAGCGTCTGAATGATATGAAGGTGATAATGCCGGTGAAATGAGTCCGGGGTCCAGCACCGAAAGTTACCCAGCATTTGCTCGTATTGGGTTGAGGAGAAACCCCAGAAAAAACCTCAACCAGATAACTTGCCCCGACCGGGAATCGAACCCAGGCCACCTGGTTTCGCGGCCAGACGCGCTGACCGTTACTCCACAGGTGTGGACTTGACAATGTTTTTTAACAATCCCCAATGATAGAAATCCAAAGAATTGAAGTCAGGAGATCGTGCTGGCCATGCCACATGACCGCATCTGTTTGTAGTACGTAGAATGTATTTGTAATCACTCATTTTTCAGTACTTATTTTATTAGTCACAAAAGTAATTGCAAAATTAGAAAAATGTACATACGTAAGTACAGAAAAAAACAAAATACTTCCTTCTTATCGCACATTGTTGGGCAAAACCACCTGAGCTTATTACCTGGTAAGTGCAGTGTACATTTAGACCTGGCCGTAGATACTGTATTGGAGTGACTAAATGAAAACTGCTTAGCGACAAAGGGGAAGGGGTAGTTTACTTGTATTCACCCCTCGACAGTGCTGCCAGCCACCAGGTCTACACTCAGCCAGGTAATTGTGAGTGTGTACTATGTCAACATTAAATGTACTTACATAGTTAATATTTTCTTCTCGTAACATTTCTCAGTATTAATGACATCTTTTCGTACGTTTTTTCATTGAAAGAGTAGGAATTGATAAACACGTTTAATACGAAATTTGTTTGTTTTGAAGAGCTTTATCAAATGGTACCCTATTTGACCCCGATTCCCATTTGAAAATTTAAAGTGATACGTCAGTGAACCTACTTCCTGTTAAGGCTGATTGATGAAATGAAGCTCAAGTGAAAGTTCACATGTGCTTTACAAATATATTTGCCTCGAAAATTTAGTGCACTAGTTTCCGAAATAAATGACTGTTACGGGTGGTTTGAATCACCCTGTATATCTGGTGGTGATGGTGGTGGTGGTGGTGATGGTGGTGGTGGTGGTGGTGGTGATGGTGGTGATGGTGATGATGGTGGTGGTGATGGTGGTGGTGATGGTGATGGTGGTGGTGGTGGTGATGGTGGTTGTGGTGGTGATGGTGGTGGTGGTGATGGTGGTGGTGGTGATGGTGGTGGTGGTGATGGTGGTGGTGGTGGTGGTGATGGTGGTGGTGGTGGTGGTGATGGCGGTGGTGGTGGTGGTGATGGTGATGGTGGTGGTGGTGATGGTGGTGGTGATGGTGGTGGTGGTGGTGATGGTGGTGGTGGTGGTGTTGATGGTGGTGGTGGTGGTGACAATAAACATAAACTTAAACAGCTTTTCTGGTGATGATGGTCGAGATGACGATAAGGACAGATATGATATTGGTGAAAATAAAGATTTAATTACAATGGTGTTGGTGCCAATAAAAATACACATAATGGTGAACATGAAAATGGTGATCAAGATGATGACGATAACAGCGTTTATGACTTCATAACATTACATTTATGCTCATGCGTACACATTAAATGTTACACGTCATAAATGTATTTAACCTCAAGGTTCAAGTGAAAATTTTTGCAATACCTTCTATTTTTTGTTTAAATATTTGACCATTTTTTTAAATGAATTTATTTTTTATCAGACAATCTATCAAAGGTAGAGAAGTGATTTTCCGCCATATTGTAGATATGACATGCATAAATACACACAAAAAATTTAATCACAAAATGTTGGATACGTTTTGAGTTATGAGGGAAACGCTTCATCACTGCACAGTGAACTTTGAATTTTGAAAAAAAAAAAATATATATATAATATTTTTTAAATCGTAAAAATATGTTTATCATATAACAGAAGGACAGTGTTTTACACATACTAACTTTCATTATTGTACAACACAGAGTAATAGAGGAAGAAAAATTGAATATTTCCAAAACTGAGTATATTAGGAACTAAATCAAGGCTTTCCCAAAATCTATTACGAAATGTTCCAAATAAAACAATTTTATGTCGAAAAGGATGAAAAAGAAAATAGTAAAATTGTATTAAACTACACTAAGGAACAAAAAAACCGGACACTTCTATATTTGCTTGTATTTTGTTGCCAATTATTTCAAAATGAAACAAAACCCATTTAAACAAAATAATGTTCCATTTAGCACCTTATACGACAACATTTGAAAAAAAAATCTCTGATGAGAAAATTTACAAAAAATTACAAAGGGCGTATAACTATGGCATCGTTTGGTCTAACTGTTTTTTTTTTTTCATTTTATGGTGCCTTAAACATTAAAAACTCTTTTTAGTAACGGGTATTATCCCCTCTGGCTTGAATAACTGCATCCATACGTCTTGGCATGCTCTCAATTTGGTTAGCAATGTCTTCTTGAGGAATAAGTTCCCATTCTTCGCCAAGTGCTCGCCTCAACTCTTGTAACGATTCTGGTCTCGGTCGTCTATTCTTAACACGCCGTCCCAGCATGGCCCACACGTGTTCAATTGGGTTCATGTCTGGACTCCTTGCTGGCCATGGAAGAACATGGATTCCCACTTCTTGGAGATAATCTCCGACCGCAGGGGCAATATGCGGCCGTGCATTATCATGCATTAAAACAAAATTATCGCCTACAAATTGGCCAAATGGTACAACATGATCAGCCAAACATTCATTTATATACCTATCAGCTGTTAGTCTTCCATTTTCAACAAAAACCAACTCTGTACTAGCATCCATACACACTCCTGCCCAAACCATCAATCCACCACCTCCATAAGGCACATTTTCGGAAATGCAACACTGTGAAAATCGTTCTCCCCTCCTTCTCCAAACTCTTTCACGTCCATCAGGTGAGCACAGATTGAAACGGGACTCATCGGTGAACAGAACACAGCTCCACTGTCCATTTCTCCAATCCCTGTGATCATTTGCAAAACGCAGTCGTCCAACTCGATGCATCCTGAGAAGTCTGGGACCAGTTGCAGGTCTACTTGATATCAGTCCACTTGCTTTCAACCTCCTTCTAACTGTTTTGGCCGAAATTGGGCGTCCATGCATGTTAAAAAATTGCTGGGCTACACTAGTAGCTGGCAGGTTGCGCTCCCTAAGAACTCTCAACACCATATACCTGTCTTCATTTGGATTTGTAGCTCTTGGACGACCCGAACCTGGTCTTCTGGTATATTCTACGGTCTCTCTATACCGTTTTATGGCATCATGGGTTGTGCTTCTAGCCATATTCATAACATTTGCAATGTAACGTACACTGCGTCATCATCGTAAAGGGCTACAGCTCGAGCCACATCTTCAGGTCGCATCTTGTTTTAAGACAAATGTTACAACCCCACTTAAACTCAGAAAATGTAAAAATAAAGAAATAACGAATGATAACGATAATGAAGCACAAAATGGTTGAGACAAAATTGTTATAGCTGAGACTCCGAAAGCAAAATTGGAATATTTGGTTGTAATGGCATGTTTATAAAACAAAAAACAATCAACAATGTATACACGTCTCCATAACAACAGATGGCTACCATAATATTGTATGAGAAGATAATGTTTTGCAAAATACCAGCAAATATTAAAGTGTCCGGTTTTTTTTGTCCCCGAGTGTAGAATAACCGCTGATATTAATGGCATTTCTTACGGTTGAGCCTTTATATATGATATAATAATACTTCATCGATTGGAGGTAGAAAATGGATCAAAAACGCACACAAAACGCTAATCTGGGCCCATTGTACTAGATCCAAATTTGTACGTGGAAAGAAATGGCCCATAATTTTTGCCTGGAGCCCTCTGATTCTTGGGCAGAGTTATTTTATTTTAAGTGCCGTAAATGTACAACACGGAAAGCACAGCTGTATTTCCCTTCTTTTCCGAAGAAAACCATGCTATTAATTTATATCGCACTTGTCAATCCATCGCCCTCTGTATGGTTTGAATTGTACGATAGATCTTCAGATCCAATGAAAACCATGGCAACAAATCGACAGCCGAAAACAGTTGAATTTCACGACAACATTTAATACGAAATTTTGTGCAAAAATTTTCTTCATCAATATTATTCTTTATAAATGTCTCACAAATACAGGGACATCACTTTATTTTTACTAACATTTTTAACATTAACATGGCTATACTCGGAAACACTGTTACCCCCTTCCATTACAGGAATTTGGAGTTGCTAGTGCAATATGTAAACAAATCATTTTACTAGCTATAGGAGGAGAGAAAAGTAGTGTATCCATTTATGTTACAGGGAAATATAGTATTACGATTTTCAGTTTGGTCATTACTTTACAGTATTTTATCAAAAAACAGTAGAACAGTAACAATTTTTTTTCACAAACTCAAATCTTCAGGCGGTTGTATACTTTATGTAATGTCTACTTTATTCAGCATATTACTAACCTAATTTATTCCTGAGAATTTTGTGAGCACTTCCGTAAGAAACCCCAATTTCTACAGCTAACTTCTTGACCGACTTATTACGACCTCGCTGCATCCTTTCTCTAGCATCTTCTGTCACCTTTGTTGCCCATCTTACACTTTTCTTCCTCTCTGTACACTCTGTTGCTCTAAATTTATCTACCAGATTAATGACATTTCTACGAAAATATTCCGTAATGATATAATCAGGAAATTGTGAAAAAAAAACTGTTGTTCACATTCGGTTATATTGTAATTCCAGTTTCCATTATCGTCCTTCGTACCTACAAACAGTAAAACAAAACTCTTGTTTAAATAATGCTGTTAAGTACTGCACCATATTATAGGGTACCGTACTTTCGGTAACTCTAATCTTCACTTGTGCTCAGTCCACACAGATAAATTTAGTTATGCTACACACCATACCTGTGTAAAAATAAACTTCAATAATATAATCTCTTTCTTCTATAGAAAATGCAACATATTTCTGAAACACACTGTACTCTGTACTGTTTATTTCACTGCTAGCAACAGCGGCCGTAAGTTTCTGTGACTGACGTTAGCAGGGACATTAGTGAAAGGGGTGGGAGTCAAGTACATTTAGAAACGCAGGTACAATAAAAATTGAAGTAAAAATAAAATGATGTCCCTGTAGAAATGCAATGTGGAAACTATACTCTATTTCGTTTTCAAAGCACGACTGTATGACTATACAACACACACCAATTGTTTTCGTTCGACCTTTCGGAACATCTGTTGACGTCACAGCCGATAAGAGCAGAATGCCGCCTGGACAGATATGCCTCGACAGCACACATTAATGAACAAGTACCCTCGCGTATGCATGAAATTTCCTGTGTGTTCATTATCCCAATATCATTTGCTGTTTTACCTCAATAACAGAGTAGGCGTTAGAGATGAACAAATCTAACTGCCGCTCTCGCTCGCTATGTTCGTTGCATTTGTCTTTCGAGTCTCGTCTCGTCATTCTCGTGCGCTTCGAGTCTCGCTCATCTTTCTCGAAATAGCATTTGGTCGGCGTGGAAAGATTTCGTAACTTTTAATAACATACATTATTGAAATAAATAACATTATGAATGTTTAAATGAGACAAAAGACAAACCAGAACAGTATCTTAGTTACCAAAATGTTCTGGGATCTATTATCTTTGGTCGGCGGGAAAACGCACATAAGTAAAAAAAAAAAAAATAATAATAATTTTTCAGGAGAGACTTTCTATTTAATTTACTCGTAACTGAATATAAGTATAATAATGAAATTCATGTACGTTAAAGTAAGACCCTTTTCAATTTAAAACACAAGAAAATGTATTATTTAAAAAAATTATAAAATAAATATTAGACTTATGTGATAAGGTACAACAGAAAAATCGACTTTTTTACTTATGTGCCCTTTCCTGCCGAACAAAAGAATATTACCTATGGTTATATGAATAGAAAAAAAAACAATTCTCAAATAAATTTGCATTTCTGAGAAACATAAAACATAACGTAAAAATATTTTTGTGCGAGATCGTGCGTATTTGCTTGTTTTCCGCACAGAACCAATACGCGGTAAGTGTGAAATACCACATTCAGTATTCCCAACGTAACACACATAACGATTTCCCTCTTCTTACCGCTTAAGCGCGACATTCATTTTACTGCTTTAGGCTGTTAACATATTATTTTTAGAGACGTTTAACATAGTAATAATTATAAATTGGAAACTTACCACTGCAATTTCACCTAAATTGCAATGTTAATTATTCTTTTTAAATATTTGCAAAAATTAAGTAAAGTCTACTACTCCACGAAATTTATTGCATTCCTGATACAAGTAACATTAAGGAAGCCGTGAAAAAATTAACGAGATTCCAGATGCCGATGTTATTACTGCAATATGTTATATAAATAATATTGCTAAAATATTAAAATGAAAAATAAATCATTACATAACCTTACCCTTTGTTTTAAGTTCGCATTTATAGACTGGGGGAAGACAGACGTATATCACGGCCTGCTGGAGTATAGTAAACACAGAAAACATTTTACAGCAACAATGTTGAAGAAAGATATTTTGGTGTTCCGAAGTTGGCGTCATTAAACAGAAACCAACATGGAGATTTCATTGCAACTAATTAGAAATTCGTCTTTCAGATATGTAATAAACGATCTTCGCACAAAATAATGTACGACACACGAGCGGTATGTTTTCTTTCAATTCTCGGAAATTAAAAAAGCTTAACTACGTTTCGCTTTTTCAATCTTTTCGTCGAACATGAAAACGTCAACATACCGCTCTTGTAACGTATATTACTATTACTTGAGATGGCACCTAGATCTCAAACATATGAAAAGAACACTCCTAGCCTTTTAATAAGGGCCTAGTAATTAAATAAAGATTGGGGAATGGATTATTATACACTGAAAGGTAGAGATGATGTTTCAAATAGGCTACTTGATTGTTTATACATATATAACAGTTGCCAAAGTAGATAAAAGTTCAGTCAGGTATAAACAACTGTGGCAATTCAAGGCTGCTTGACGTTCGGGACTTAGTCGACCAGGTTGGCAAGTTGGTATAGCGCTGGCCTTCTATGCCTAAGATTGCGGATTCGATCCCGGGCTAGGTCGATGGCATTTAAGTGTGCTTAAATGCGATAGGCTCATGTCAGTAGATTTACTGGCATGTAAAAGAACTCCTGCGGGACAAAATTCCGGCACATCCGGCGACGCTGATATAACCTCTGCAGTTGCGAGCGTCGTTAAATAAAACTTTTTTTTAACGTTCGGGACTTCGGGAGTGATCAATCTCGACGTCTCGAAACACTCACAAGCAGTCTTTACGTCAACGACGCAACGTGTAGAACTTTGTCGTGTGGGTTTTCGGCTTTGAGGGCGCTGTTATTCTTGCTTTCTCGGTCGTTGTTCATTTCTAGTAGGCATACTTTGCCCCATTGCGCCCTAACATTATACAGGTTTGAGTCAAAATTGTCTACTTAGGAGCAGAGTAATGACATTTTCCTGTGGCTACGACGACATAAAATAGAAGTCTAAATCAAGATACGGTAAACAAAAGGCAAGGAATATATAGTCAGCTATGAATGAAAAGCTCGTATCTAATTTTTTTTTTTCAAAAAATGCTTTTTTGACTTAATCGGAAGATAACCTCATAACTTATCCGTAAAAAGTGTGAAAACTGTTTCTGTTTCTGATTAAAAAGTTAAATTTGGTCAACCACATGTTTTAAAAAATTTAGATTATAAATGAAGTCTACAGACTTTTTTTTTTGTTCTTCCTGTAAGTTTGGTTGTCATGAGATATATGTATGTGTGTATTTATTTACACTGCAAGTGGGCAAGCACCCGGTGGCAGTGGTATACTTACTTACTTACTTACTTACAAATGGCTTTTAAGGAACCCGAAGGTTCATTGCCGCCCTCACATAAGCCCGCCATCGGTCCCTATCCTGTGCAAGATTAATCCAGTCTCTATCATCATATCCCACCTCCCTCAAATCCATTTTAATATTATCCTCCCACCTACGTCTCGGCCTCCCCAAAGGTCTTTTTCCCTCCGGTCTGCCAACTAACATTCTATATGCATTTCTGGATTCGCCCATACGTGCTACATGCCCTGCCCATCTCAAACGTCTGGATTTATTGTATACACAATATAAATAATACACAATAAAATTACAATACAATACACAATGCAATTTCATACAAAATACAATAAGAATACACAATACAATTTAACACAAAAATTACAATTAATAATAAAACATAAAATAACCTAATTTTACAATACAACCTACATATGTATAGGCCCTACATAAGTTTCAATAGTCTTTCACTTTACTCTCATCTCACTCACTGTAGTGACGCTATGACGCATTTCACTGACACTTTAGGACACATTTCACTGACACTATAACACATTTCACTGACACTTTAGAACACATTTCATTGACGCTATAAATTATCACTGATCGGAACTATTCACTGCACTGTAAAACCGTAACTTCACTGACTCACCTCGCTTCACTGATACAACAGTTCAAATAAGTCAAACAATTACACCCTTGCATACTTATAAACAAAACTACATTTAAGTTAAACATTTCTAGTCTAAGACCCTCTTACACGCTATTTTTAAATAATTTACAATTCAAACCAAGGGAGTAACTCGTCAGGCTAAATAAATACATGTCACCTTAAAAAATTAAATGTTAAATGTCACCTTAATTTTAATTTGCACTTTATACACAACTTTTTAAGTTGTTATTGAATCTCCTTAAGTAAGGACTGCCCTCAAAGACCGCTGCAGGTAGGTCATTCCATTCATTTATAGTTCTATTTAAAAATGAGAATTTACCTACATCCGTTTTCTGTTTCCTACATTTGATTTTAAAATCATGATCGTTCCTACCATAGTACGTTGGCTTTTCTAACCGAGCCATGCTTTCTGACCTAGACGTGCTCTATACAATGATGTTATTCTAGTTTTCCTACGTCTGTTTTCAAAAGTTTCCCATTTAAGTTCTTTTATCGTATAGTTTCCATCTTCTCTTTTACCTTTAACAAATTTTTGCTGCCCTATACTGAATACGAGATTTCCATTCTTAGTCGACGATATAGCTAATTAAAATGAAGAGGCATGAATCTCTACTTATTGTCATACAACGAACATGAGTCCACTGGCTTTTTGATGAACCCTACCTCCAACCAGCCACGACTTCTATATAGCGGAAGACATTATTTGAACTGTTGTAGCCTATAGAAAATACTGTTACAACCATCCCTTGAAATCACAGCAGGATACCTTGTCTACAGGTTTCATTCCTTAATGCTTGTGCTTTTCATGTACCAAAACAAAGTTAGAGGAAGCAAAATTATTAATAGCTATATAATGCTTCTGCAGAGCAAAGGATAGCATCTGGCGCAACAAAGTAGCTTTTACAAGACTGCTATTACAGATGTACGATTATTCAATTTTAATCACTTGATCTTTGGGTCGGAGTTGGTATTCTGTAAAGAGGATATAAGACCGAGGGGGCGAAGTTATATGCAGGATGTTGTGACGAGGTTAGAGGGAGAAACAGCCTGTTGATATGGGTTCCAAAGAGAGGAAATTAGACTGGGATGAAGACATACCTATATTAACAAACAGCGGACAGAGGAAGGAGAGGGTTCAGGGCGTGTAGGTATCTGTTGCTTGGTGACAACGCCAAACCATGGTTGTCATGGAAACTTTGATGCTGTAGCACTTCTAACTCTGTGTGAGAGAGGCCTTACACGGAACAAACACAGAAATCCTTACAGCAGACACCCAAGGCGTACAAATCAGACATCAATGACGTCAAGTTCGCAAGAATGAAAGTTACGACGATTCAAGAAAAAAAAAAAGTTTCCTCTATCTACAGGATGATTTAGGAGAAAAGGGCCATACGTTGAAGGTTGATGGTAAGATGTGCGATTCTAAAGGAAAATATTATACAGAGTGTTTATTAAGTCTTACATTTTAATTTTACAAAAAAATATATATATGCAATAACTATTGGAGATAAACCATATAATAATTGTGGTACCATTGTTCGAAAAAAAGTTAGTTATCCAGTCATAAAGGTGTGACAGTAAAATTAATTTTCAGATGGCACTTTATTTTAAGACAGCGGTGGCGAAAATGTAATCGTGCGCCGAGCCACTGTGTAACCTGCAACGTGCATAGCACCTATGGAGGGAGGTGGACACCCGAAGGGGAAGTGAAGCAACTGTCTGACTTATTACGGATTTTCATTTTCCTTACGTCAAGCACTTAAATATAATTTTATACAGTACAAGGCTACAAACTAATGTTTAGTACATGTAACGAAGAAAAAAATGAACAATATCACAACCTAAAATTAACTGTCTTCAGGATGTCTCTGCGACAAAGTTTCAAAATCAGAAATTATGTCACTTACTGCCAGTCGTAGTTGATCACGAAAGTATTTGTCTGTCAGTCGTGACCTAAATTTGGTTTTTACTATTTCAATTGTTGAAAATACAGTCGTAGTTGATCACGAAAGTATTTGTCTATCAGTCGTGACCTAAATTTGGTTTTTACTATTTCAATTGTTGAAAATAATTTTTCACAAATGTAAGTTGTAGCGAACATGGCTTCAACAGAGCAAGCGAAAGAATGAAGCTTCGGATATTTATTTTTTGGCAAAGATTTGAAAGTTCAACATTTGTCAAGTCCTTACGTCTAGCTTTCATTTGACATCACATTGTAAATCAGTGAGTTCAAATTAAAGAGCTAACCGCATTATTCGTACATCTGCTGAAAAAGAGTCGACGTAAAGAGATGATGATGATGATGATGATGATGATGATGATGATGATGATGATAACAATAACACTTAATCTTTTAATGTTTCATCAGTAACATGTAGTATAATGCCGTTTTATGTTATACAACCGTTTTCCTCGTAATACTTGTGAACAAATCATACATTTAATATTCTCATCATATTGACAGCAAAAAAATGCGTCCTCCCATCCTACTTGGAACTTTCGTACATGGTTTCGAGAGAGATATATGCCACTCGCAGGTCAGAGACAAATACAAATGGAACGGAGTTTGACTTCAGTGAGTGAGAGGGTGGGGGTTGGCGGAGGTTAGAAGCGAGCGAAATGCACAGCTATCACTGCGAGTCACAATGTCTCGCGAGTCACGTTCTCGCCACGGCTGTTTTAAGATGTACAATAGTGGCAAAAAAAATCGGACCGACCCTTGTAGCTGATTTCAGAGCCTTGTTCACTCCAGAGCACGATTGACTGGTA
Source organism: Periplaneta americana (assembly GCA_025594305.2). NCBI lineage: Eukaryota > Metazoa > Arthropoda > Insecta > Blattodea > Blattidae > Periplaneta > Periplaneta americana. The sequence continues at coordinate 3,855,921 of JAJSOF020000005.1, forward strand.
ACTAAGACTTTCGTGGTTCGAATCCTGCCTGGGAAGGAAACTTTTTTTTGTTCCTTATTCAAATTTATTGCAAATACTTTTCGATTGCTGGTAAAATTCATATTCTGGGAATAATAAGTTAATTAAGTAGTAAAATATCGCTGCAATCGAAAAGTTGTGTGATCTTCCGATATCTCTCTTGCCTGTAATATTATACGTATGTATTATTTTAGGTATTCTTGTCGGTTCCATTCTTCCCAAGTGTTGCATCCAATTATCTCTAAAGTCGGCCTCGGTAGCATAGTTGGTATAGCGCTGGCCTTCTATGCTCAAGGTTGCGGGTTCGATACCGCTCCAGGTCGACGGCATTTAAGTCTGTTTAAATGTGACAGACTCATGTCAGTAGATTTACTGGCATGTAAAAGAACTCGTGAGGGACAAAATTCCGGTACACCGACAACGCTGATATAACCTCTGCAGTTGCGAGCGTCGCTAAATAAACCATAATTTATTTTTTTTATCTCTATATTCTTGAATTCGATCATTTATTGCATCACCATTCACTTCAGTTCTAATATGTTGTCATTACAAGTTGTCATTGGCAAAGAGTATTATGATACCATAAATATAGAGAAATGCTTTGAGGATTTATGAAACATATTTTTGTTGTTACAGTGAAAAATAACAAATTGAAATAAATTGAAACACAAAATAATATACGAATTAACGTCAAGAAGATGTGAATTAAAGTCATGGGCCATGTATATAATGCCTGAAAATAGCTATTGATCCTTTGCGTGTTTGTTTTTAAAATAATGTGTTTAATCTGTAACTACAATGTATTGTTATTAGTATCTCTTTGTTGTTACCTATTGCTTTAAAAAGAATGTGTTTAATTTGTAATCTTAAGTCATTTTTTCTACTATTCCTTTACTGTTTACATTTGTTTTTAAATCTTTTGTATTGCCCCTACTATTATATATTGCCCTTTAGGAATTTCGTTATTCGTTAGTTGTAAGTCATTACTTGTGTTATTATTTTAATTATTGTACTTGTTCCTGAATCACGTATGTAACTTGTAATCGTAAGTCATTGCTTGTAATATCCCTTTATTACTCTTAACTGTTCCATTGTTCATGAATTAAGTATTAATTTGAAAGTGAAAGTCAAACTTTGTTATATTAATCTACTAGGGTGGTATTCATAGACATTTCGCAGCACGCGCTACGAGCGTACTAAGCTAGCCCCGGCTATCCACTGGTTACTACTGTAGTACAGAATTCAAATCATATCCCATCGCTAACACTGGTTTATGAATACGAAAAACGCTGACCATCCACCGAAAACCCGCGCTAAAAATGTCTATGAATACGGGCCCTATTGATTATCTTTCGAGGTCGTGTATTTACTATGAAACGGTTAGACATTCTTGTATATCTTTTGCATTGATTATTCCTCAAACATCTCATTAATCTTTAACAGGATCCATTCTTTCATTAAGGTGCATTCTTATACATAAATCATGTGAATTGTAACTGTGACCACTATTTTATATCATAACTTTACTATTATGCAAATCTAGTCTTTCAGGTTAAAAGTTTAAAGAAATAAATATCAAAGGTCCTTCAATAACTGTCTATTCAAAATACAAAATATTACATAGGTTACATGAACGTATCTTTGACTAGCGCTTTCGCTATTATAATAGAATCTTCAATCAGACTTGCGTGATATTAAGCTTTTCATATAAAGATGTGGATGGACAAGTAACATCGAAATGTACACGGACATCATTTTATTTTTACTAACATTTTTAATATTAACCTGACTATACCTTTAGAGAACCGGAAACACCGTTCGCTACCTCCTTCCACGACTGGAGTTCGATGATACTGGCGTAAAACACAAACAAATCACTTTACTAGGTATAGGAGGGAAGAAAAGTAGTTCATCCATTTACGTAAACTAAGAAATATCGCGATTTTTAGTTGGATAATTTTCATTAGGTTTTTGTTTAATCAAAATGCAGTACAGGATTAACAATAAGTGTTTTTACTCACGAAATTAGCTGTCCATGCGAACGTATTCATTATACAGTGTATATTATACTGTCTACAGCACATTAGCGTACAATACAGATAATGAAGTTAAATTGAAAAATAATCATAATATGGACATTTAAACACATTTTTTTAAATGTTGGCCGTTCATTCCGATACAGGCTTCAGTTCTAATGTGCATATTATCGCATTATAAACTATTGTAAGTAATTCGTCCTTCGTACTAGTAACTCATGTTGAAATAATTCCGTACCTACTCTATAAAGGGTACCTTAGGTACTGTAAATTCAATCTTCACTTCTGCCCGATCCGAAAAGATAAAATTACTCAGAAATGCTATCTACTATCCGTCCAAGTGGTTATGTCGTAGGGTCGTAGAAAGGGAGGAAATCACGTGACAGTTAATTACTTAACAAGGCCCTTTTATTTAAGTTATTTTAAACAGTTGTATAATATTACGTAGACGTCCAATTCCTAACAGAAATTAATGTTCTGAGAAAGGAGCTAAGACAGCCCAGCCACTAGCTGGCGAATAAAAGCTGGTGGGGGAGACCGGGATACGACGTAGGCAAATGGACGACAGACCTGTGTGAAAATGATTCAATATTGAAAGCTCTTTCGTCACTGGAAAACGCGAACATATTTCTGGAACGTACTGTTTACTATGACCGTAAGGCTACTATGACTGTATATGCGGTCTTTGAACTTCATTAGTATAAGGGGTGGGAATGAAGTACATTCAAAAACTCAGGTACAATAAAAATTGAAGTAAAAATAAAATGATGTCCCTGTATTAAGGTACATGACGTGAGAATATAAAAAAACTACAATGATAAGAAAAACAAGTAAAATTTGACTTATGAAAGTCGAATATATATATATATATATATATATATATATATATATATATATATATGACAGTTAAACCTTCATGAGGTCTCAAAATAAATACATAAAGGTATTTGGAGTTAAAGCCTGCAGAAACATTATGCAGCTTGTAGATCAAAATTCGTTTAAAAATTGAAGTCTGCAAAACAGTTATTGAAGGACCTTTTATATTTATTTCTTTAAATTTGTTAACTTGTCGGACCAACATGCCTTTCAAACTTTCAGGTTAAGCTCCCTGTAAAGCAGATTTGAATAATTTCAAGGGAAAAATTGTTCCGTGGTTGAGTATCGACCCCGGGACCTCTGGTTGAATGTCTGGAGTTCCCGGGTAGCTCATTGGTAGAGCGCTGGTACGTTCAATCAGAGGTCCCGGGATCGATACCCGGCCCCGGAACAATTTTTCCCTTGAAATTATTTATATATATTTATGTTCATCCCTTATTAAATATAATCTAGTGCATCCTTTTGTTCTCCTCAAGAAATTCATTTCAGTAGTCTGGATTCTAGACTAAACTTATGTTTAGGGACGCAAGATTCACTACCATACAAGAGGACAGGTGTGGCCATTGTTTTATAAAATTTCATTCTTGTTTCTTTTCTCGTTTTATTTTTCAATGTTTCATGTATTGCTCCACAAATCATCTAAAATTTATTCAACTTTGTTTGTATGTCTCTTTTTACTGTCGTTCTGTATGTAGACTATTTATTTCACATCCCAAATAATTAAAGTTTGAAAATTGTTCTACAGGTATATCAACAGTAATCTCACTAGAGCTTTTGATTTATCTAGAGAAAATCAAAACTCAAGTGGGTTTTAATTGACTATTACACGAGTAGAAGAAAGTATATAAAGATTAGAAGTAACGAAGTACTCCAATACAATAAAATATTAATTGACTTACGAAAAATACAACTGTCTTCAAATGTATTATTGTACCATCTCAACATTACGCTAGATGGCAGTAGTCTGTTATGATTACGTAGCCGTTTTCTTGTTATCAGTTGTGCCAACTATGGAATCTTCATTGAACACTGTGGACGGTTGCTAGTCAAGAAGGCTTTGTTGATTCAGTTTCATTTTTATTAAAACATTTGCATTCCACTTCAATCATCCGGATCCCAGTAATCAACGTCACTTGACAGATGATTTTCAATAAATCTTAATATTAAACAATCTCTGATACGTGACTATCCATAATATCATATAGCAGAAGCTATAACATAACCTAAATAATATAAACGAGTGTTAGAAAAGTTTTAATTAGGGATGATGAAATAAACAAGAAACGTTTTAATTAACGGTGATGAAATAAAAAATAAGTAAGAATAATTTTAAAAGAAACACTTATTGAAAGTACAATTTTCAAATTTGAATGTTTTAATGGTTGGCGGTTCAGTTGATGTTATATTGGACGTTTGCGTAAAAGAAGTGAACTCGTTGATGTACATAATGTATCCCTCAACTTATTCAGGATTTCCGAATGGTGCTTTTCATATAATGACCAGTGATCTTTATTGATTCTTGTTCTTGAATGCCAATGCGAGTCATATTTGAAAGTGCTGTGCATCGACTGGAGTGGTTTGTAATTTTCTGTTTTTTAACGTCCAGACCAGTGCAGTTTGAAATGTTGGCAAACAAAGAAACAAATGCTAGGGTAGTGATAAAAATAAACAAATGCTAGGGACGCATAAATTAAACAAATGCTAGGGACGCGATAAAATTGTGCGATAAACAGCCATGATAGGTTGAAAGACGTCGATTTCTTACCGTTTTATTGGTCAAAAGTAGTGTGACGTAGTAAAAGTGTAATAGTCTTCCAAAATTATTTTTTTATCTAACAGCTGATTTCTCCCAGAATGTCATAACAAAATGGGAAAATTCATGACCATATCGGTAATCGAACCCTGTACTTTCCGGCGTGATGCTATTACGTATACCTTTTACTAGTAATTCCGTTAAATAACTGATCTGTAAATATACAGGGACATCACTTTATTTTTACCAACATTTTTAACATTAACCTGGCTATACTCGGAAACACTGTTGCCCCCTTCCATTACAGGAGTTTCATGTTACTAGTGCAATATGTAAACAAATCATTTTACTAGGTATAGGAGGAGAGAAAAGTAGTGTATCCATTTATGTTGTAGGGAAATACGACATTACGATTTTCAGTTTGATCATCACTTTTACGGAATTTATCAAAATACAGTAGAGTAGTAACATTTTTTTTTTTTTTCAAAAACTCAACTTTTCAGGCGGCTATGTTCGTTATGTAATGTCTACTTTATTTAGCATATTAATTATTGATGCTATCATACAATATAGAGAGTGCATTTAAATTGAGGGGGTCATAAGTAAAGGGCTGTAAGTGTACTTAAGTTACTTTTGAGACAATGGGGTTTAAATATTTAAGCTTTCGTAAAATCGGTGAAATTTTTATTTAAATTTTAATGTGTGATGCGATTAAAATATCCCTTTGCCACTAAAATTTTAGATACTTTTGCTTACACTGGATGCACTTAACTCAAGTTATTACAAATGTCACTAGCATTCCTTTGCTTCTAGCCACCTCAATTCAAAATAAGCTAATCTGAATTTTTAAACAATTTGCTGAAAATGGTTGCCGTTCATTACAATGCAGGCTTCAATTCAGTACGCATATTATTAAAAACATTTTGAAGCATATTCTCTGAAATTGAATTTATCATTTCTTGAATATAATTTTTAGTACGATATTATTAATATAGGTTCTTTCTTCTATAGAAAACGCAATCATATTTATGAAACACACTATACACTGCAGTGTTTACTTCACTGCTTGAAGACTTCGAATGCAACGGTGGCAGTAAGTTTGTGTGTCTGACGGGAGCAAGGACATTAGTGAAGGGGTGAGAATGAAGTACATTCAGAAATGCAGGTACAATAAAAATGCAAGTAAAAATAAAATGATGTCCCTGTATTTTTGTCCTAATATTTAATATCAAATCGAGAGGCGGGGATCATACTACGGCACTTACTTGGACTTAGGAAAAGAGCCCGACATAAATAACGGTTATGATAGATTTTACACAGCACGGCTACGTTTTTATTGTAGCTTAGACGTTTCGTTTTATAGTTCAGAAAACGTGATTATGCCGACAGAGAGAAAGAGAGAGGGAAGCGCGTAACTGAAAACTCGCGTTAATAAAGTTTTATGTGATCGGAGCGCTGAAAACTGCCTCTTTTCCAAGTCGCCAGTGAAAAAGTTCCCCCTCTTACTTATTTTAGTGGGGCACTTCGAAGATCCTTGTTCTTGCCTCAGGCCCTATTTCTGCAATATTGGGCTATAAATGATTCTGTCTGAGGGAACGTCTGACCACGTCGATGTCAGTCTGTCCACATCCTCAATGTCTTTGTTTTATCGCTTTTGTTTATTAAGAAAGTTATGGCTTGCCAAAAACTTTTACCTCTCAAGATGCTTTTCCTTCAAACTTATATGAAACAAATAGGGAATATACGAATGCTTGCCTTTGAAGTTCGTAATTTAATTCCTAATCCTGTAATGACGTTCATTGAAAAACACAAAGATACAGTGGAACCACAGTCTAGTATATACAGTCGCGAAACTCAATACGTAGTAAATATGCAAACATTAGATAGTTGCTCACCACTAGGACCTCAAATATCGCCTCATTACAGGCAATGCAAAATAGTACCGTCACAGTCTATTGTTTCTAGCACCCTCAAAACTCAAGCTTCGTGACTGTATATAGTAGACTGTGGTGGAATTCCACAAATAGACACAGCAATGGTCCGTGTGCGAGACGAGGTACAAAGTCTGTCTTTCTACGGAGTACTGCGGACATTGGTAAACGTAAGGGCTGTACAATGTTTTTATGGCGTGCGGACCGAAACATAAATAATTAACGTATATAATTATAAATAATATATTGCAGTATATGCAAAATATATAACAAAACAAATCCGTGATTAAGTATAATGCATACGTGATACATCTGAAACATAAAACAAACTGATAGAGGAAAAACTACCGCTTTTATTTCACAACTTCCCATTCTAAATAACTAATTAATTAAATTGAATTAAATTTAAACCAAAAAAACACGTAAATTTAGATATCAAGGGGGAAGTCTTAAACAAGGCCTAATTGCATTTTAAATTTCACCTCCCACCCCCAGCCACTCCCATTTTCAAATTTCAAATGGCACCCCTATATTTTTATACTTGAATATGAAAGAGCATTCAATTGTTTATACACCACATTCATTTGTTTTCGCATCTTTTCTTTTCTATCGTCGCCTGGCAACCTGCATTTTTGTTATTATCAAAGCTCGGATCTTGGGGACTTGTGTGTCGTGTGCTTGAGTAAGGTTACAGGCATAACGTACACAAAGCTCACGCTGTAAGTGCTCAGGGACAGTCGTTTGTACTAAGAAAGTGGTCACATCGAATGGCAAGAAGACGAACGAATAAACTGTGTCACGTCGAAGCCAATGACATTAAGAGAATTACAGGTAAACGGTCTGTTTGAGGAATTAGAAAATACGTGTTATTCGAATGGGTGTTATGGAAGTTTGAAAATGCATTTCTTAAATTTTAGGTACAGAATTTCGTGGAGGAATTCTGAGGAGATACATTATTTTCTTCTAATGCAGAGTTTATATCTTGTAAGTTGTACCACACATAAACTAGAGCTGGAAACGGGCATTCATTGAAAGACATTGCAGTCCTTTAAATTGATGGAGAATTTGTCCATAGCCATGGATCAAGTCGTAGAGGGACCTTCCCTAGTAGTGATACACTAATTGAAAACTATTTGCGAGAAAAATTTAGGATATACTTATCTTTCTCAGATACGAGATCTGCTGAAAATCGAACAGGAAACAGTGACAGTGAAATATTCAGTATTTTATTTAGGGCCAAGACTTTATAATAAAATTTCAAACCATTTTCCAAATTTGAAATTTTAAAAAATTGAAACTTTTAAAAAAGAATTTTGTAAAATTATCCAAGATATATAATAGTAACAAATGTACTTTTTTTTACCTTTTATTTCTATCGACTATATTCATGTTTTTATTGAATATCACTGGCTTCTGTCGGATTGTCAATTTATATTAAATGTGTATTTTTCTCTCGTTTTCCTTTCTTCTTTATTCTTGCTCTTGTGTTGTACTTATTGGTTTGAATTAAGTTAATTACTGTATTTAGTAAACTGTCCTTGTAAATTTTATGTTATATTATTCACTAAGACCACACCGTACACGAGCCTGACTCTTACGGTAGTGGCTAGAAACATTTTTATTTTATAAATGCAATTTGTACTCACTAGGTAGCTAGTTAAAATAAATCAAATAAAAAAATTAAAGTTTGCTCCCGTCACTTCATGTGACGTGGAAATAAGTTTCCTTCGTTTCAAATCATGTTTAACTAACAGACGAAGAATTTATGGGTTCGAAAATCTTCGAATGCATGTAGTCATACACTGTAATGAAATGTACAGAGCAGAACTGTAAATTTGATGTATTTTGCATGTTTATTTATATATATGCTATAAAATTACGTGTTTCAACCTATCATAATATTATCATTATGTTGTTCCAGCCAGGAACCACTTTTATAGCAGACCTGACAGTACCTCCGTGCTGGAAGCGGGAGTTTGTTGACATTGAAGTCCGGTCGCTTAGCCACGTTCAAAGACACAAGTCCCCAACTTCCGAGCTTTGGTTATTATTGATTAGAGCTGAAAAGAATAAAGCTACAAAAACTTATTGAGTAGTTCTTGTAATAGTTGTGTTTGTGTATTCAATTATTTTAAAATGGTGTATACCCTTCAAGAGAAAACACAAATCATCCGTATTGATTAAATTTAGGAAATACACAAAATAAGCTGTGTTTTCATCCTACATTCAATTGATAATAACAAAGCTTCTTATAATCACTACAGAATGCCTCGTAATTAGATGGATTTTGTTTTATCCTATGCACTGTTCTGATCGAAATGCCAAATTCTTGAAGGATGGCTCTGATTGATTCATCTTTTTTTAACCGTTCCAATATTTGTAACTTCTGCTTCAACATAAGTACACATTTTTGTTCCCTGCCTTGCTGCCAACGTGTACAGTATCTGCACACTACTGCACTGGTTCAACCGGTTAGCCTGTGCAGCACGGGACAGGATGCGTTGACTTACCTTGTATCGTGAAGTATACGAGAGTGAGCGTCTATTTGTGGAGTTGCACTGTACAATAATTCTTCTCTTCGTTTCATAGAATACCCGGAGTAGAAACTAAATGGGGACATTATTGTGTAATGCACCACGTCAAAAATTAGCCTATACCAGTTATATGAACTTGTAATAAATCTTGTAATTTTCTCCGCAACTTAAACAGAGAGCAACTTGTATGGCTAGTTTCGCCACTAGCATTGCTATTTATTTCTGCGGTAGCTGAGTTGATCAAGAATTTCAGCCTGTCATGCAGGCGATCAGAGTTCGTGTCCCGGACAGGCCGTGCAATTGTTGTTAAAAAAATTGGCTAAACTAGCGATTAGGTACTTCTCCTCGTACTCCGCTTATATATCTTCAACTGTTTTCAGGCATGTCTTACCAACATAACCCAGCGTGACATCACGAACGTTTCACGCTAGTGTACACTGGAATTTTTTTACGTTGTTACTTCACGTTAGGTTAAGCTTCCATGTGTTAGGTTAGTTTAGGCTTTTGGTATTTGTTGCATATGTGAATCAGTCAAGGGTTAGGTTAGTTTAGACCCTTTGATATCCCTTGCACATACTCAAAATTGTCTAAGAATGTGCCCTTTCTTGGTATCCGCCTACTTTGGTAACGCTATTGTAAAGATTTAATTAATGTTATGATAGATTAGCTTAGCTTAGAAGATACTAAAGCCCTCTACCCCGGCGGTCTATGAGAAGATTCGGATGGCAGCAAGGAGTTCGGGAAGTTTCAAGTGCTAGAAAAGGCTGGTAAATTTTTAGTGACATTGTCAGTATTGGTCTTTGACGAAATAAGGTACTGTAATGACAGATATAAAAAACGAAGGCATATTACAAAAACTGTGTTTATTTCGTTATTTGTTCTGTTTTACTATTTTAGTGTTTATTTCATTCTGTCAGATGCGTTTCTAATTCACTGTGGGCTAAAGCAAGGAGATGCACTATCACCTTTACTTTTTAACTTTGCTCTACAGTATGCCATTAGGAAAGTCCAGGATAACAGAGAGGGTTTGGAATTGAACGGGTTACATCAGCTTCTTGTCTATGCGGATGACGTGAATATGTTAGGAGAAAATCCACAAACGATTAGGGAAAACACGGGAATTTCACTTGAAGCAAGTAAAGGGATAGGTTTGGAAGTAAATCCCGATTATGTTTCGTGACCAGAACATAGTACGAAATGCTAATATAAAAATTGAAAATTTATCCTTTGAAAACGTGCAAAAATGTAAATACCTTGGAGCAGCCCTAACAGTAACAAATGTAAATGACACTCGAGAGGAAATTAAACGCAGAATAAATATGGGAAATGCCTGTTATTATTCGGTTGAGAAGCTTTTGTTGTCCAGTCTGCTTTAAAAAAAAACTGGAACGTTAGAATTTATGAAACAGTTATATTACCGGTTGTTCTTTATGGTTGTAAAACTTGGACTCTTACTTTGAGAGAGGAACAGAGGTTAAATCTGTTTGAGAATAAGGTGCTTAGGAAAATATTTGGGAATAAGAGGGATGAAGTTACAAAAGAAGAAAGTTACACAACGCAGAACTGCACGCATTGTATTCTTCACCTGACATAATTAGGAACATTAAATCCAGACGTTTGAGATGGGCAGGGCATGTAGCACGTATGGGCGAATGTAGAAATGCATATAGAGTGTTATTCGGAAGGCCGGAGGAAAAAAGACCTTTGGGGAGGCCGAGACGTAGATGGGAGGATGATATTAAAATGGATTTGAGGGAGGTGGGATATGATAATAGAGACTGAAATAATCTTGCTCAGGATAGGGACCGATGGCGGGCTTATATGAGGGCGGCAATGAATCTCCGGGTTCTCTAAAAGTCTTTGATAAATAATTATTATAGTAATAGGCAAATTATCCACAAAAAACGACAATGCAATTGAATATAATTCACTGATGAACGTGGTGTTAGAATTTGCGTTTGACTTTGGTGTAAGGGACTATCTGTGAAGATGGATGTAGCAATAACCTTTCCATCTGATATAAACAAATGGATATTGGGGTTCGATCCTAGGACATCCTGTGCACGGGAGACGACGTGTCGGACATACAAACTGCAGCGCCTGAACTCCGGCGAATCGTTAAAGCAGGATGATAGCAGAATTGCAGTTAAAAAACGATAAAATCTGACAGAATGTTGAACTGTGGAGTAACTCAGAAATGTACGGCGTAGACGGCGGCGGAGGCGGGGGTGGCAGAGAGGGGAGTAATCTGTTCTCGGGCCCCAACCTTCCCCCGAGCAGTGTAACTTGGGGGGCGGAGGCATCCAATAAGAGTCAGTTATATGTCTGATAATCAATTTATACTGCAATCGCCCAAAATCGAATCAAAACCCAACGTGGGTTGAAAAAGAAAATAGTAGGAAGTAAAAAAGGTGGGGTGGAAGGGGAAAGAAGAAATAGGAAAGGAAGCGCCTCGGCTGTAGGATCGTTCCTTTCGGTGGCTCTAGGGGTTTTCACTCGGAGAACGCTCTAGAAATTGATTCTTAACACTCTCGGGAGGCCCGCCGTAGGAGGCTTCTGCCAAAAGAAACGTAATCTGACTGCATTTTAATTGGAAACTTCTGCCTCGAACACAAAGCGAGATAACACTGGGTTATTTCGTAACTTACATATAAATGCAGTCATAAAATAACAGCAGTGTTTACAGAGTCTTCCAAGATTTTATTCGCTATATATGCGATATCAATTATCTCTTGTTTATTTTACAATGCAAGATAAGTTTCCTTCTTTCGCTCAAATAGGCCTGTCTGAGTAAATTACTCCTTTTTCCCAGTATTTTGTAACACTTCTCAGAAATTAATTTCGTGTTGTTGGAATGTGACCTCGCTTTTACTTATATTACTTACCGGTATACATTAATAATTACACCACAGAACTTTATGCACTAATAAACCTGAAAATATCTATGCAACTACGCAGTAAAAAGTTTTTAAATATGCGCTAAAAATTGAAAGATATGCCGTAAAAATACACTTTAAATGTTTGATTTAATAATATGATGTAAATGAATAGTACATTATGCAACGAGCCTATAATGGGAGTAATTAAGACGCAAGTATGTTTATGAAAATAGAGCAAGCGTGTTTCATAATTTTCATACGAGCGTCTTAATTGCCATTATAAGCAAGTTTCATACTACTTTTTATGCTCGAACATATTTCTAACTTGAAATTATTCATAAGTATTCATGTTATTCTTATCTGACTGGGGAGCGGAACTGACCTTGTGCAATATCTCGTAAATTGTGAGAAGTGCGCAGAAGCGAAAGTATTGATTTTTTCCGAGAAACATGTCATTGACCTTGATATAATCTAGAGAGTAGAATAAACATTAATCTTGATATAACTTCGAAATTGATTTAGACATTGAAAACCGGATGACAAATTGAATTTATTTGAATATTACTTACAATTAACGCTAATTATTATAGTAACAGAACATAACCTTCTGCGACAGTATTGGATTTCCAGCATCCGTGACGTTTCGCTAGTTGTCTTTCGATTGCATATCCGAGAATAATCGATACTTGCGCTTTCATATTGCTACAATGGTGTTTTCTGATTGGTGGAACACCTGAACTTTAATGAATAGGTGCACTTTAATGAGGTCCATTAAAGGGCTGCTACCGGGTGTATAATTACTACATTTCGGCATGGTCGAGCATAAAAAATTTAAAGTAACCATAATTTTTATTAAATACTTTTTTCTATAATTAATGTATTAATTATTCATTTTAAACATTTACTTACTTAGAAATGGGTTTTAAGGAGCCCGCATATTCATTTCCGCCCTCACATAAGCCCGCCATCGATCCCTATCCTGTGCAAGATTAATCCAGTCTCTATCATCATATCCCACCTCCCTCAAATCCATTTTAATATTACCCTTTCATCTACATCTCGGCCTCCCAAAGGTATATTTCCCTCCGGCCTCCCAACTAACACTCTATATGCATTTCTGGATTCGCCCATACGTGCTACATGGCCTCCCCATCTCAAACGTCTGAATATAATGTTCCTAATTATATCAGGTGAAGAATACAATGCGTACAGTTCTGCGTTGTGTAACTTCCTCCATTCTCCTGTAACTTCATCCCTCTTAGCCTCAAATATTTTCCTAAGCATCTTATTCTCAAACACCCTTAACCTCTGTTCCTCTCTTAAATTGAGAGTCAGTAAAATTAATTAAAATTAACGAAAATGAATATTATAAAATTAATGAAAAGAGCATGAAAGAAAAACAATAGGCCTATCCAACAAAACTAAAACATTACAGACTATTATTCATTAAATAAAAGTACATTCTTAAACAAGCCACCTTCCACAATCAATCAATCAATCAATCAATCAATCAATCAATCAATAATCTAAATGTTATTGCGAATAATAGAATAAAATGACCGAAGTGTTCAGAGAAAATCTCTACTATATCTTCATACCCGCAGTTCACCGTAAAGTCACACAGAACTAACCCGAAACCGATTTCCTGTAATTTATTTAAAATGTTTCTTCAACCACATAATAGATGGTCACACTGAAGCAACACTGGGATGATCGTATTATGGTAAACAAAAGCAATGGGTAAATTATTTCTCACACCTGCATTTTTAACATAAATCTCTCAGAATGTGCCGGGAATCGAATAGCGGCCTCTTTTGATAATAAATGAAGATTAGAGTCATGTGAGGAGAATTAAGAGTACTAGGAGAAATTCTGTCCCACGCTGTTTATTTCCATATAAATCTGTGGGAGAATCGAATAGCGGTCTCTTTTGATAATCGTAGAGTGATAACGTCGGAAGCAACAAAAGTACTTGAACAAATTCTGTTTCACGTTGTTTATTACAATACGAAAACATCATAGCATCTGCCGGAGAACGGTTAGTTCTGGAAATGTACCAATGGTAGAACAATATGATAGACCTTAAAGAATATGAAGGGGGGTTTTCCCTCAACCCAATACGAGCAAATGCTGGGTAACTTTCGGTGCTGGATCCCGGACTCATTTCACCGGCATTATCACCTTCATATCATTCAGACGCTAAATAACCTAGATGTTGATACAGCGTCGTAAAATAACCCAATGAAATAAAAAAATGAAAGTGATTTATAATCGTATGCTGATGATACTGTTTTATTTTTAGTGGAAAAACTTGGACTGACGCTTATTATAATGCAAATTGCGGCTTAAAATTAATAAAAAAATGGTTCGATTTAAATTCACTTGTTATTAATAAAGATAAAAAACAATAGCTATCCCATTTTCTTTAAATAATAAAGGTAATAAACCAATTTCATCTATACTACAAATTAAAATGCATAATTCTGATTGTTCCGATATAAATTGCAATTGTTCAGTTATTAATGAAGTTAATGAGGTTAAATGCTTAGGTATAATTATTGATAATAATTTAAAATGGAATAATCATATTCATTATATTTGTAATAAATTACGTAAAACATTATGTTTCTTTGTTATTCCAAGAAATATTTTGTCAATTAACTGTTTATGTGTAATTTATTTTGCATTATTTCAATCTATATTTATGTATGGTATTATAGGTTGGGGTGGAACTTATAAACCCAATCTTTATCAGTTAATTTTACTACAGAAAAAAGTATTAAAAATTTGTTAAAATAAGCAGAAAGATTACCCAACTGAATTGTTCTTTAAACATTAAACAAATGTATTATTTTATTTTATTAAAATATTTTCATAGAAATTTTAATAACTTTGAAAGGTATATACATAAATATAGAACTAAAAATAGGAATTGTCTGCGTTTGTCTGAACCAAAATGTAAAACCAATGCAGCTTTTTATCATAGCATGAGTCAAGGTCCCAGATTATTAAACAAGTTTTAATCCAATAATATTTCAACCACGAATCCTCTCCAAACTAATAAAAAAAAAAAAAAATTGTATTGGATTTATAGTTTGGATTTAAACATATTAACTTACTTACTTACTCACAGGCTTTTAAGGAACCCGGAGGTTCATTGCCGCCCTCACATAAGCCCGCCATCGATCCCTATCCTGAGCAAGATTAATCCAGTCTCTACCATCATATCCCACCTCCCTCAAATCCATTTTAATATTATCTTCCCATCTACGTCTAGGCCTCCCCAAAGGTCTTTTTCCCGCCTGCCTCCCAACTAACACTCTATATGCATTTCTGGATTCGCCCATACGTGCTACGTGCCCTGCCCATCCCAAACGTCTAGACTTAATGTTCCTATTTATGTCAGGTGAAGAATACAATGCGTGCAGTTCTGTGTTGTGTAACTTTCTCCATTCTCCTGTAACTTCATCCCTCTTAGCCCTAAGAACCTTATGCTCAAACACCCTTAATCTCTGTTCCTCTCTCAAAGTGAGAGTTTGACAACCATAAAGAACAACCGGTAATATAACTGTTTTATAAATTCTAACTTTCAGATTTTTTGACAGCAGACTAGATAACAAAAGCTTCTCAACCGAATAATAACACGCATTTCCCATATTTATTCTGCGTTTAATTTCCTCCCGAGTGTCATTTATATTTGTTACTGTTGCTCCAAGATATTTGAATTTTTCCATCTCTTCGAAGGATAAATCCCCAATTTTTATAGTTCTATTTCGTACAATATTCTGGTCACGAGACATAATCATATACTTAGTCTTTTCGGGATTTGCTTCCAAACCTATCGCTTTACTTGCTTCAATTAAACACTATTTAATCTGTATTCACTCTCAAATTTAATTTAATTTTTGTCTGTATTGGTATCCTCTCCTGAGAACGAGTCTTACTCATTCAGGAGTGGGCTAGTTTATCTTCTATTGTATTTATTAATCTGTATTCATTTCAAACTTACTAGCAATAAAAAATAAATAAATAAATATGGCAGGAGAAAAAATGTACATGAAAAAAGCCTGGCCCACTACTCTTTATTCCAGAATAAATCTGAGAAGATATCTCGAGAATCGATGGTAGAACGATATTGCATTAAAACTTGTAGGACTTGTTAGAGATAAAATCGCGGCCCCTTTAATACGAAACGTCAACTCAGCCACGATTGGGTCCTTACAAACAGTAAACGCACATACAAGGCCACTTATACCTTTGTTACTTTATATCACATCTAGTCCGAAATTTGCAGAATGCGGTATCTGCAAAACGTAATAGGCTTTTACATTATTTGAAATTATTATCTTTTAGGGCTTTGATAATTGGCTGACTCTACAGGGAATACAATAATTGTACGAATCTCCTTTCACGTAGAAATCCCAACCAATCTATAGAGGAAATTGTTATAGAAATCCCCAACTGATAATTTTAAAAGACCGATGTTGTTATCTTCCTACTTCCAAAACCCTCCCTCGCACGTCCCCCCATCTCTTCTTTTTCTATCTCTGTTTGAAATTGTATGTTAGCTAGGATATACAGTAGAATCCAATGAAAATGAATCCCATATAAAGTGCTTACTGGTCCGTTTTTATTGGTCTCCTCTATACATGCCACCGTACGACTTTATGTTGTCAATTTGTATATGCAAATTGCTGGGATTTCCTACTCGAGCGACAACACTATTTTAATAAGTACACAGATCGCAGCTATGTGTGTGTGTATAGTTCATGGGCTGTTATTATTCTGCACAGTGCTGGAATAGATTAGATTACAGAGAATTGCTTTACATAGTCTAACGGATATTCATTCTAACAGACAAACGTAACGACAAAAAGAGATATGGAACTGAGCGCATTCACGTTACAGCAGAAGTGCGTTCCCGTTATTATTTCTATTGAATCGCAGAACTGTTTTAAAGGAGGGTTAGGGCACCCAATGTTTCTCAAACTAAAGTCCGCGAACCACTATTAATCCCTGAATTGTAGTGTTGTTGGCCGGAATGTAGATTTGTTATTATTAGCCCACGGAACTTTATGAACTAAAAAACCTGAAAATATGCAAGCAATTATGCAGTAAAAACTGTTGAAATATGCGCTAAAAATTGAAACATATACCTCTATCTTTCAACAATAATGCTGCAGGCTATTATTTATAGATAATCTGTATTTTATATAAATTAATCTATACTAATAATAAATCTGTAGCCGACATTTTTCTGGTAATTTTCGATTTTCCAAAAATAATTGGTCCTAACATATATAATTAACCACCCTGAAACCGAAAATCGCTTTTTTTTAATTTTTGTTTGTATGTCTGTCTGTCTGTCTGTATGTTTGTTACCTTTTCACGCGATAATGGCTGAACGGATTTCGATGAAGATTGGAATATAAATTAAGTTCGTTGTAACTTAGGTTTTAGGCTATATGGCATTAAAAATACATTATTTAAAAGGGGGCTTATAAGGGGGCCTGAATTAAATAAATCGAAATATCTCGCTTATTATTGATTTCTGTGAAACATGTTACATAACAAAAGTTTCTTTGAAAATAATTTTCGATAAGTTTTATTCCGTAAAAAATTTTGATAGGACTGATATTTAATGATATTTAATAACTGCCATCTAAGGCCGTACAATGAAATAAAAAACAAATGACTTCGTCTATAAGGGGCCTTGGACAGCAACAATCGAAACCTACGAAAGATAGCCTACAGAGAATGTTTCTGTGTTTGTATGAAGTAATATCGGAAGCTAAATTAACCGATTTGTATAATTAATTATTATTTCACCATTGGAAAGTGTACTTTCTCTAGATGGACATAATGCTATAATGTTATTACAGTAACTTCTGATAATATAATATAATATACTATAATATATAATATAATATAATATGATATAATATAATATAATATAATATAAATAATAATATAATACAATATAATATAATATAATATAATATAATATGTAATATTATATAATATAATTTAAGTTATTTGAAGGGTTCGCAACCATAGTGGGCCAAGCGCCATTTACTAAATACATAGAAAACAAGGGTTAAAATTAAGTTATTACCATAATTCAATGGAAACCTATAACAAGTCAAATAAAATATACACATTAAATCTAAGTAATGTCAGTCTTCATTAAACTATGGTTGCATGTAATAAAAATTAAGAAACATGTTAAAGGAATTGTCATTGCACCAAATGAGTGTCTCTGGACCAAAATGATCGCATTTTAATTATTTGGATGCAATTTAAATTAAGTAACATATTAAAAGATTTATCCCTCTAACAAACACGAATGTTCCCTGGATCAAACGTCCTATTTTAATTATGTAATTACTTTATATTTATTTCTAACGGGTGCAGCGGAGCGCACGGGTACGGCTAGTTATTATAATATAAATAACCCTATTTTTAGTAAATTAGGTTATTTTATTTGAATAATTAATATCTTATATTAATAAAAAATCGAATTACCAGCAAATAATAGGGAAATTCATTACAAAATATAAATATAGAAGCAGGGCTTTTATTCAAGGGATTTAATTTTGGAGATAGTTTCTTTAAGATATGTAAATATTTTTGGATTTTTTTTTGTTTTATTTTTCTACGGGTTTCACTGTTTGTTATTCTTTTCGTTTTTATTTTTATATGGTGTAAAAATTAATTTAAAGGTTTATAGATCTTGATTACACAACTTTTAACACTGTATCACTTCGGATTATGTATGATAAGACTTTCCTGTGTTAAACTTCAACGTACCTCGTTTACATGTTTCGACCTATTTATGGGTCATCTTCAGAACTGGTCGTTGTTGGTCTTGGTGCCTCTTGTTCTATTTCCTGTGAGGGTGCGTTCGTGTGGTATAGTGTAGAGTCAAAGAGTGTGTGTTTTTTGAAGTTGAGTTGTGTGTTGAGGATTTCATTTGGATGTATTTTCTTGTGTCTGTATATTTCATATTGTTCTAGTGTGTTTAGTTTCTGGTTTTTGGTTGGATGTGTAGTATTTCCATGTCTGTGTTGATGTCTCTGTAGGTGTGGTTGGCATTTGTGATGTGTTCTGCATATGTGGAAGTGTTTTGTAATTTTATTATGGCTGTGATGTGTTCTTTGTAACGTGTTTGAAACGATCTGCCTGTCTTTCCTATGTAGAAGTTGTTGCAGGTGTTACATTTGGGTTTGTATACGCCTGTGAGGTTGTATTTGTTTGTTTGTGTTGTTTGTGTGTTGAGATGTTTTTGTAGAGTGTTATTTTTTCTGTATGCGATGTTGTAATTTAATTTCTTGAATGAGGTTGCAATTTTGTTTGTGTTTTTGTTTTCGTATGTTAGTGTGATGTATTTTTGTGTTCTTGTGTTTGTATTGTATTAAAGGTTTAATAATACCGTATAAATGAAAATAATTTAAAGTGTTAAAGAAGCCATATTGCACACAAGACGATTTTCCAATAAGTGGAAGAACATTTGTCTTCAGAAGCCCATTTGTTTATTTTTAGTAGGTTATTTTACAACGCTTTATCAACATCTCAGGTTATTTAGCGTCTGAATGAGATGAAGGTGATAATGCAGGTGAAATGAGTCCGGGGTCCAGCACCGAAAGTTACCAAGAATTTGCTCATATTGGATTGAGAGAAACCTCGGAAAAAACCTCAATCAGGTAACTTGCCCCGACCGGGAACCGAAACCGGACCACCTGATTTCGCGATCAGACGCGCTAACCGTTACTCCACAGGTGTGGATGCCCATTTCTTCAGCAAAACTTGTAACGAAAATTTACACTCCATGAGACTTCATTGTCACAGATGTTTAAATACATTCAGTTTTGTTTGTATGAAATCAGAACGCACTGGCAGCATTGTCTTTGTATCACTTTCATTACCTCAACAATAACACAATTAGATAATTTTTGTATTTCTTAAGAATGTACATAGCATGTAGAATGTACTAGAACATATTTTGATTTAATTTAATCATTATTAAAGACATGGGATTAAAAAACAAAAAAACTGGTCCAATATAGGCAACCTTCCCCTACATTTCAGTTACCGTACGCCGAGGTACCTCCGTGGTAACGCATCTGCCTCCAGACTAACCGGCCCGGGTTCGATTCCCGGCAGGGTCTGAAATTTGCATGTAAAATTTCCATTTCGGGAGTAGAAGAGGTGGCGGTGCACAACTTATAAATTATGCCTTGGTTACATTTTAAATCTCTTCGCAGTGTATATGAAGAGAAGGCATATGTCACTGTTGATAGTTATTCGTCCGTCGGATGGGGACGTTAAGCTTGGAAGCCCCCCTTGGTGTTATTCGACACGAGTAGGCTAACTTTCAAATTAGTGTATGTTAACTGGATTTTTCACAGCAAGATGAAGCTTTAAACTTCGGGTTTCTCTAAACGTTACATATTGAGTTGTTTGCTTTTGAATTGGATCAACGATTTGTACAAGTGTTAATTCATTTCCGTATTCCAGTCTAGTCACAATGCGAGGCAAAACTTATGAGGTCTGTATTTCTACAGACCCAGAAACAAAATTCATGTGGTTCAAATTTTGTTTTTGTATCTATACAAGTATTAATTAATTTTCGTATTCCAGTCTAGTCAGAAATAATTCTGTGGCTGGGAGGAAAAAGGTCTTAAGTCAATGTTTTGTGAAAATGAGATTTTTATATATTCTGAAAGCGGAAACAATTCTCTACAATCTGGTAAAACTGCTAAAGTCAAATAAGACTCCTGACTGGATTTATAGAGCGTTACCAAATGTCTTAAGTACTTTTTGAATCGAGCATACACAGAATAAAGGACTTAAGAATATTTAATACTTTATTCCTTACAAACCATCACATGTTTACTTTCCATGCTTCCCTATTAAAAAGGTCTAACTTGTATTTTAGCCATTTTATCACATACTGATGCCCTTTCCTTTTAAAACTTTGAGCACCAGGGTAAACAGTCCTATAATTGTTTAAGACCCATTTTGCATTCCTAATAATTTACATTTCTCATTTATTTTGACATGAAAAATGTCTTATGTTTAAATAGTCCCTTCTACTCAGTTTGGGTTCTAGTCTTAAAAGGGCTTAAGTGCGGTTATTTTTGTAAATAATCAAGAAAATTGTTGAATGAGCAACATTACCTATTTTAGAAGAAATAAAAATAAATAATATCCAGGGAAAACCTATTTATTAAAAAAACTCTATAATTGAAACCAATTTCAATCTTTCTACTGCTCTCCTGAAAAGTATACAATTTTTACTTAAGACCTTTTTCCTCCCAGCCACAGAATTTTAATGCGGGAAAAATCTGTACCGGATCAGTGTTTGTAGAAGACCTATTAATTCCTTTTCACATGCCCACATTTACGTTGGTTTCAAAATCCATTAAAATTCTACTACACTGACTGCTATTTTATGTGAAATAGTGCAAGTTAATGAAATCTACTTACGTGATAAATTTAAAAAATGAAGTCGAATACCACTTTTTAAAAATATAATTAAAAGTTATTTTCACAGGATGGAGAAAAGAAATGTTGATTCTTTCATAGTCTTGCCACAGAACTCAACAATTGCTTGTAATCGAACCCCTGCTCCCCAACTGTCGAGTCACGGCTTTATCTCCGGTTATAATATGATGTAGTCCACACCTGTGGAGTAACGGTCAGCGCATCTGGCTGCGAAACCAGGTGGCCCGGGTTCGAACCCCGGTCGGGGCAAGTTACCTGGTTGAGGTTTTTTCCGGGGTTTTCCCTGAACCCAATACGAGCAAATGCTGGATAACTTTCGGTGCTGGACCCCGGACTCATTTCACCGGCATTATCACCTTCATATCATTCAGACGCTAAATAACCTAGATGTTGATACAGCGTCGTAAAATAACCCAATAAAAAATAATAATATGATGTAATATTTTCTATATAAAATGGCTGTGTGAAATATATTATTACACAATGCTACTGGTGGAATGTATTCAAACGCTGTTCAAAATTATACCTCATTAAGACCGTACGTTGAAATTTCAATAAAATGGATTACTGTACAGTTCCCGGTATTGTCGCAGGGAATCACTTTGGGCAGCTTACGCAGAGAGCTCGGGCCATCGCACTAATATCAGGGATTTGCGTCTGCCGATGTTGCAGCTTATTGTACGTTTATCTAGCTAATCTGATTGGGGAAAAAGTATTAATGAGCTGATAGCCCCAACGACTATTGCTGCGATACTGGCCAAGCAACTGCTTCAAAGAGGGAATTATGCGCCCGTGCAGTTGGCAAACTCAAGCGATTTACATAAGATACGGTGTTTCAGTCACGTGCTAGCGTACCCTATGCGGCCCGGTATCGGGAACTGTGACGTAACTTCACATCCAGTCTTGATTCAACATAAGCTTCAACCAAAGCTACTAGGGAGCGGATTTTTTTCTGCTAAAAATTTAAATATATTTATTTTTATGTGCTAAAAAGTACGAAAATATTTGCTAAAAATAAAAAAAAATATTTTTTTATAAATATGACAAAAATACCTTACTTAGCTTGGGAAAAAAAATGTTACTAGGTACTCACCAACCACACTTGAGTGCTAGTAGTTGGCCGAGAATTGCAGTGAACAACAAAGGTCATCTCCAAATTCTCCATCACAAATGCATGCCGATTATCTCTGAACAACGACTTATACTGTGAAAACGGTCTTTCCACATCACAGGACGACAGACGTGCATATTTAAAGAGAGGAATGTCACAAACACAAACACAAACACCGTCAATTTCACCTACAGGCACACCCTCCAATACTTCAGCAACTTTATACATTTTTTATATCCACTGTTTTTCCCAAACACATTCTTGAATTTGTCCCTTAGTACTTGTACTTCTGAACCTGGTAGCGAGTCTAGTTTAATTTCCACAGCACGCACCTCCCTGTTTCAGACAACAGGTTTTATGGCGTCACACAAAAAGCTTAGATTTGCTAATAGGAAAGCCAAATCGTTTTTTAAACAAAGATCTTTCAGTATATCTTGACGAAGCCCGATAACAGGGAATCACACCAAGACGTATTGCCTTACTTGATGGACATGAGCGAGAGGGGAGAGATTTGTTTAAATTAAATAATGTTCATACCCGAGCTCTTATCTGTTGTGTTTCACAAACAAAGCGTGGAATGAAATCATCCTCAGCAACAATAAACATTCCCAATTATGTGTTGCAAGATCTCTCCTCCTTTTCCATGTTAATTTATTCTCATATAATAACACTGATATGCTGCCTAGCAGTTCTCAGAACTTTTGGCGATACTATTACAAAAATGGATCATGGATACACCACACAGCGCTTAGAAACACGAAGCAGCCAAGAATTCTTAAAAACATAACGTACTTCTTAGTGACATAATTGATTTAGTTTTAAAATGTTTAAAAGTTCTTGTAAAAAAAATTATTTAAGTAAAAATCTCCAATATTTATGTGTTTATAATAGATTTCCTGAAAATATGTATTTACATAATTTTTATGAAAATATGTATTTTTATGTGAAATAAAATTCGGGTTTTAAACTTGAAACTTCATGTTCGGAATTTTTAACTTTGTTAATTGTGTTTCATCACACGCAAAAATAATATTTAATTATGTAGAAATCCGCTCCTTAAGTATATAGTCACGAAGCTCAACACGTAGTAAATATGCATCCATAGATAGTTGCTAACCACTAGGATCGCTACTATCGCCTCATTACAGACAATGCGAAATAATACCGCACAGTCTACTGTTCCTAGCACCCTCACAACTCAAGCTTCGTGACTGTATGTACTAGACTAGACTGTGCGTCAACTGTAATATTAAACAATACTGCATTTATTTTCAAATATTGCATCTTGATATGACAATAGACATAGTTAAGTAATAGTTATTTACTAGAAAATTTCGTAAAGATTCTCTTTTTGCACGATTGTAAAGTGTATGCAACGATGCAAATGTGTATAATACAATGGTTTTTCTATGATAGCACAAATTTACATTAAATAAATATTTCAAAGAGGTTATAAGATCACAATGTCATGGCCATCTATACTCAGAACCATTACGAAGTAATATCCATGGAATGGCAGCCTGTTTTATTCATGTTCTCGATTCCATGGCCATCTAAACTGGCCATATAATCAACACAGAGGTTAGAAACAGTTGAATCATCAATCTTGTTACAATAAGTACGTACTATGTGCAACTTCAGATATACGGGCTAAAATGTAGATATGAATGTTAAATTTGTTACTTATTTGTGTTACGTGTAATATTTAAGTAATGAAAGATCAAGGTAATACATTAATTTCTTACTGAATGAAGTTTGTACATTGAATATTACATTTTCTTTGGCAGTGCGTAAAATGAATAGAAGTTCCTAAAGTGATTACTTACTTTTTTAGGCGCTAGTGTTTTAAAGACTCACTTTATGCACTGATAACCATGGGTAAACTGCAACTTCACGCACTATTGTAGAAAAAATTATTTATTTATTTATTTGTTTATTTATTTATTTATTTATTTAAATCCATCACCAACAGAAGCAGGCTTCCGATTACAGGTGGCTTACACATACATACACGAAATACATAATAAGAAAAAAACAAAACAAACAACAAAAAACGAAAGAAAGAAAATAAATAACGGTAATAGATGCTAGAATATAATATTGTAGTTAATATAGTGCCAAATGCCAATATAATGATGCAAAATTATTTAAAAACTAGAGTAAAAACATTATAATACACTTCTTCATAATTTAAATATCTAAGGAAATACAATTATTTTTAATATTGTATGAAATTTTTCAACTGTTAAACTGAAATCTAACTGAGAATCACAGTTTAAAGACAGAGAGTTGTAAGTATTACACATAACAAATAATGGAGAGTTCTTGAAGAAAACAGTTCTAGGAATGGGAATAACAAAAGGTTGCCTATGAAGTAATTCTGTTTTTTTTTTTACATTGAACTGAATGTATTTAAGAAAATCGCAGTTATTCAATATACCGTTAACAGTCTTATAGAGTAAAAATTTGATTATTTATTAATCGTCGAGATTTTAATTTTATGCAATCAAATGTTTAATTTGCGTTAGGCCTATTTAGATTATATTGAAGTTTATTTTTATAACCCAAAAATTAAGATATTTTATCTCACTTATAAACTATACTGTTTAAGTAGATAGGTGGCGCAAAAGTAACTTTACATTCTTCAAAGTAAACGTAAGTGTAGCAATGTCATGAAAACAACGCACGTAATTTGGCGCCAGCAATTTACTGGTGACGTTTAGGGTTGGTTTTATAAAACCATAGATAATAGAAGTGTTGCAGTTTAGTAACGAAACAAAAGACAAAACATTTAGGTTGTTACCATAGATATTCGAAGTTTTTCAGGTTGGTAACGAAACAAAAGACAAAGAACAACGGACTGTCTCCGGGCATAGCAGACAGTTGGCATACGGTTAGTGTAACTTTCTTTCTGTTTACATGTGGTACCGGAGCTCATGATTAGGGAACGGATTTCTAGTTGCGTACCTATTTTGTTTGCTACGTCCTAGACTTTATTATTCAGATATCTCTATGTTTTATATATACAGGATCCCCCTATTCAAATTATACAGGACTTAAAGTGTCTAAATGAACCTTAAACTCCTATAACTGACTAAAAAGTAATGCCTAAGAAGCGTCTCTGTAGTATTTTTCGTATATTCTTAAAGTAAAAATACCGGTAGTAAAAATTTTAAAATGCCAAAAAAATCAATTTTAAAATGTAAAAAAATTATGTTACAGACACACACTGATCTGGCAAATTCATTCAATATTGGTCTTAGAAGGGAAGAGAGAAGATATTTCCGGGAGTCGAAGTTCATTTGGAAAAGTCCATCCAAGGATAAAAGGGGTGATAGGTTGTTCAGGTTAGCCGAGAGCTTACAAATTACTTCAGCTTCATTACAAATTAAGTTATCCCGTTATGCGAACTGAAACTGACAACTCAACAATCAGTCTCTTTCGCTGATAGAATTTGGGACTTCAGTTTAGTAACACTCATTGTACACAAATTCCATCTAAAATGGAATATTTACTAAAATTAAAATTATTAATTCTTGATTATATATAAACCCCTAAAAGTCCTAAATTGGAATTTTAAAGTCCTAAATCTCTTCTTTTCAGAACTTTAAAATCCGTTCCCAACTGATAATGCATGTGGACTATAACCAGCTATCACAATTATTTTGGCATAATGAAATTATCAATCATTAAGAGACTGCATTTCCCAGATAAGAGCAAAGATAGTAACTTTTTTATTGGGTTATTTTACGACGCTGTATCAACATCTAGGTTATTTAGCGTCTGAATGATATGAAGGTGATAATGCCGGTGAAATGAGTCCGGGGTCCAGCACCGAAAGTTACCCAGCATTTGCTCGTATTGGGTTGAGGGAAAACCCCGGAAAAAACCTCAACCAGGTAACTTGCCCCGACCGGGATTCGAACCCGGGCCACCTGGTTTCGCGGCCAGACGCGCTGTCCGTTACTCCACAGGTGTGGACAAGATAGTAACACATTAAGAGAGAGAGAAATAACTCGTCAGGCCTTAATTAAGGATGACCACGAGGATCCCGAAATTAATAGCAAACAAATATAATCAATTAAATATGAATATTGTTATAAAAATGAAATGTAATAATTAAGCACCATTGATTATCAATTATAAAATAAAATCTTAGAAGATGACTATAAAATTATACTTATAAATAAAAGATTTTATTTAAAATTAGCATATCCTTAATTAAGGCCTTCTGAGTGGTATAAATGAAACTGTATAATCTGCAGGGAATCTTTAAGAATTTGCGAGATGATTTTTTGAATTTCAAAAGATGATATTGATAATTATTTTAAAAAAATTATATATAAATTTTGGTAAAGAACTCCGAGCACCAAAAAATAAACCTGTCACTGACCAATTGAAGAGAGGGATGTTATACTTGGCACTAAGGTAGGGAATACAAGGTTCCAGTGGCGGCTCGTGAACTTGTGGATTGGGAGAGCTGCAGTAGATTTCGGTACATACAAATTTCACTTCTTGATACCATTACTAATAAGTATAGGACAAAAATAAATGCACTACATATCGAAAAACCAAAACTTCCTGACTTAGTTGGGAGATTTCTGTGGGGCCATTTGCTAATCCCTAAGAAAAACTAATACCATCGATTTCAGTCTGAATTTCAGATCGGCAGACACTCAACTTACAATCTACCAGTTCATCCTGAATTGTCTTAGAATAACCTTAAACAATGGCATGTTCCAAATGATTTTTGAGAGGCTCGTTTAGATTACTCACAAACTGTGGCAACTCAGGAAACACATCAGGGTTCTTCGAATCGTTTTTTCATCATGTCCCCTAAGGGGAAGTTCATATTGGCCACAAAATTTGATACAATCAATATATTATTTTAATAATTTCACGATTTTTTCTCACTTCTTGATTATGTTTGAGAATGTTTGTTCCGTTCGTTTCACTTAATTGCACAGCAGTATGAGTTGCGTAACATAGCCAATGAAACAAAATTTTTCAGGTGAGACTGCGAAGATTCGTGCATTTTGCTTTTTAGGGGCAAATGTCCTAAATCTGTCACACCACTCCTAGTCCATGCAGCATCACCACCGAAGAGGAGGCAAGGAAAACGAAATACAGATTTTTTTTTGTTCACATCCACGTAACCACAAATGCTTAGCGTAAATTTCATTGTTATACTTCCTTACATATATGCAATATTTCGGCTGGATGTAGCTTAAGTAAGATATAAGTCGGGTAACGGACGACCCTTTAATTTCACTTCATTACATCAATATTCTCCGCGAGGGAAAGTTGAGAAAAATATAATTATTATTCTGTAATTCACACACACTCATACTTGCACATTTGCACTGATTAAGTTACGGTATTAAAACGTCACACCAAAGCAACACTCAGATATAATGATGCTCAAAAATTTTCTAAAACTGGAAAAGAAGTCTCTTTCGTATTTTACGTGCTATATCAAAAGGATTTTACTCGTGCAATCATTTTGAGTTAAGGCAAATATTAGGTTCTGCTGGAGGCTGGATATATACGTAATAATAAGGCAAAAGAGAATATTAATTTAGTTATATTAACTCGATAATATTCTACAACAATAAGTATGTGAAAAGAAAATAAAAATGTTGTCATTAAGTTTCAAGGGAATAGAGAATCCATCTGACGCAGCATTACAATAGCGGTGTGGGAGGAGAGGAAAGATCCCTTGTGGCCTGGCTCTGCAACCACTGCAGCGAAATATGGGTTTTAAACAGCGGCAGTTTCCTTCTGCTTCCCTTCACCTCTCTACCCCCTGACCATGCAAGACACACTCTCTATAAGCTGTCCACCCTGCAGATCCCAGGACGACTTTGAATGCAGTATCAATTCCAGTACAGTCGACGCGCAAAAAGATTATGCATAAGATAATAGTACATATTCCCGCCCAGATGAAATATAAAGCAATTTACCAATAAAAGCTGTAAAAATTCTTCTAAAAATTAAAATAAATATTATTTTTATTTTCCTGTCAAAGCAGGGAGTGCTGCAGCTCCGCAGATCTTAAGGACGAGCCGCCCCTGCAAGGTTCATAAATGGCCCTCTTTTCCTGATCAACCTGATGAGCTTGGTTTAGATCTCTCTACATGCGTATAGTTGGATCTATGATAATAGCTTTTTGTTGTTGCCTGTTTATTGCTATTATATCCGCTCTTCTGTGAGAGTCGTCTTCAGAAATGCAGTGGACCTCTTCATGAACTTCCCAACCCTTGTTCCGAAGAAGACAGGCGATAGCTCCAAGGACTCTATGACTCTAATATCACATTATGTAGCTGTCAAGATATAGTGAATCCTCGGTAAACCCCCTTCGAAGATAAATAACCTAGTAGTTGATAGAACGTCGTTAAATACCCAACTTAAAACATTATAGCGTTCTATTAACTCGTTTTCCTGTCAGCAAATATGCAAAATGTTCACGTACTGAGCGGGGCAGTTGCAACTTGTGGAACAGTAATTGTGGATGTTGTATCTTACAGGCAGCTGTTTTCAGTTTTTTACTTTTTTTTCATATACACAGTTCATTAGTAAATACCAAACTGCTGGACACGGCGAATTTAATTAGATCCTTTGCCCGCAAACCATGGTGACAATAACAGCAAAATTGCAAGCCTGTGGGCGCCTTCCCTACGGTTAGCGAATATTTTCCAACCAATGAATTATTAATTAAACATCCGCGAACAGGTACCGGCATTAAAAAAGTTGCTTCATGCACCGCACGTACAATCATCACTATTTTGTTGCGAACTTAGAAGCGTTATCACACGATTTTCGATATTGTTGCCGTGGAGATGTCGGTGCAATCTTATAAAAAAATTTATGCTCGACCATGCCGAAATGTAGTAATTATACACCTTGTAGCAGTCCTTTAATGCATGTCATTAAAGTACACCTACTCATTAAAGTTCAGGTGTTTTCAGCCAATGACAACTCAGCTTACAGGTGTTCAGTCAATAACGAGTCAGCTTTGTACCGTTATAAAACCGCAAGTATGGATTATTCTCGGATATGCAATCGAAAGAGAATTAGCGAAAAGTCACGGAGGCTGGAAATCCAATACTGTCGCAGAAGGTTATGTTCTGTTACTATAATAATTAGCGTTAATTGTAAATAGTATTCAAATAAATTCAATTTGTCACCTCGTTTTTCTATGTCGAATTCAATAATCAAGGTTATACCAAGTTTAACGGGATTACACAAGGGCAATGACATTATTGTTCCTCGGAAAAAATCAATACTTTCGCGTCTGCGCACATGTCACAATTCACGACCTAGAACAAGGTCACTTCCGATCTTGTCAGATACAAATATAATGTATCTGAATAATTTCAAGTTAGAAATATGGTCGAGCATAAAAAGTCGTATGAAACTCGCCTATAATGGTAATTAAGGAGCTCGTATGAAAATTATGAAACTCGCATGCGCTCGTTTCATAAACATCCATACTCGCTTCTTAATTACTCTCATTATAGGCTCGTTGCATAATGTACTATTAACGACTATTTCGTTTATATGACGTCATTCTATTTTCGACCAATGAAGTTTAATGAAATTTTGAATTCCAACCAATCATAGTGACACTTTGCGATAATTTTTGCAGCTATATTTATCGCTATCAATTTATCACATGGTCGTTCTTTTGTTTAGTCGTTGTCGCCAACTGTTTCCCCGTAAATTGATGATCATGAATACATTAAGATGCAACTACACGGTTAAACTTTTCTTTCAACTTTAAAGCGATGAATGCAAGATTGATATTTAATATTAATTAATATATTTACGCAGTTAAGACTACGTTCAAAACGGCGCACCATGTAGACACAAAATCTTCATGCATCTTAATTGAACGTACTTTTTGTACTTGATTCTTTCAATATTCTTCCCAGATTGCACGCATACGCGATTGGAATATTGAACTGTGTAGATGCAGCTTTAGTTCCGTTACACACTACAGCGAGAATGCGTTTGTCGAGCTATAAAAATGCTTTCGTGTAGCACTGATTGTAAGTAACGGTCGAAATAAGACACAGCTGACATTGGTCCTGCTCCCACAGGTAACTTAACCTATAATCGTAACCTATAAAATTTGTATTTTGTGAATGAACTGAAACAATTAATAGAAAGTCAGATGTTCAAATTTATGTAACATCATCGCATATCAAACCCAAACATCTACATCTACATCTTCTAATTTCATGTCTATTGTAGGCTATCTAAAAAAATTACATTCCTTCATTCATATTTGATAACTGCATTTTCAACAATTCTTAATTTAATTAATGTATTAATCAGGTTCCTGTAATTATATTATAAAATGTTTAATTAAACTTTGATTTCAGCAGATAATGAAAATGTATTTATGTTATAATAATAAGAGAAAAGTGCAGTACATATAATTAACATTGTTAAACCTGTATTTCGCTATTCGCAATTGGCATTACTGAATAATAACATCGAATTTCCTTATTGCAGTAATCGATATTCATCTATTTCAACTTCACAATGTCCGAATAGGTTAAGTATTCGTAAATATACAATTATTAATATGTTGTAATCGAATTTTAGGGATATATTATTTACATGTTTATTTTATTCACGAAATAGTCCTAACAAGTGTCACTTGAGGTCGTGGATTTATCTGGGAAATCTCAGAACTCTCGTGACATTACTACAGATGATTTGAACTGAGGACTACTTATTCAATAACACTTCATGAAATTGATACTAAAACTATGTGTTGTAATAGTAGACTATATTGTAAATCTCGTCTGTATATATTTCATCTAGACTCTGACTATAAATTAAGATTTTATAATAGTATTAAGTTTTTTGACTTGTTCCATATTCTAGCTGTAAGCATGTATGAATACCATGGAATGTTAATAAATACAATACAATACAATACAATACAATACGGTCTTGCTAATAAAAACTTTATATACAGACGTTTAATTGTCTTATACTTATACAATGAGTAGCTCGTTTATAAGTCGTGTGTAAATTCCTTACTAAAATCACTACATACGTCGTTTATAACAGTATAACTGTTACACAGCTACGTCATAGTTTCGTCATTACTTCGTTACGAAAGGTAATAGACTATCTGAGGTTCTCTACTGGATCCGGTAGAGCGCTCTAGTGTGGCGTGTTAAATATCGATAGTACAACTGGCTCTAATCGATTACCACACTACATTTTGGTCAAAGAGTACAAGCTACAGCAATATTATTCTAATAATTCTATGATCTTTGGTTTGTTCTTCTGTGGTTAGAAGGTAAACATCATCATAAAATGACAGTCGATACGAACAGCTGTTAAAGGGGCGGCCATTTTCCCCCTATATACAACGCTTAAACAAGGGGTTTCGTGCATATAACTACTGCAAAGCAATTCTCATTGTATAGTTACAGCATGTTTATACGTCCATAGCTTATTCACGGTTTATTAGTAAAGTTTTCTGTCTCAACTCTTCATAAGTCTAGTATAAAAACTATACACTGTTTATTAGTAAGACTGATAGTCTCTAACTGTGATATTATACAGGCTGTTTCAGAAATAAGTACCGATTTTTTTTTTAGGGATGATTATGTTTTGCATAGAAACATGGTGTCCGCAATGACCCCATTCTCTTGCTATCCAATTCCAACATGCTGTGTACCCGCCTAGAATTTAGGTAGCCGGCAATGAAAAGAACACCTTTCATTTGTTTACACTGCTACTCCACCTTTAAACTACGTAGTGCTATGTAATGTATCTGCTTATTGCTCTCTAGTTATTGTTGTGTTTCTCATCTCGACCAGTGGTGGGCCGGTTCACTGGCCAGCACGGTCACCTGATCTCACGCCTCTTGGTTTTTATTTGTGGGTACACATGAAGGCTTTGTTATATCAAAACTGAGGAAGACCTAGTGGCAATAATTGCCGCTGCTGCAGGCGAAGTTCGCGATGACGCATATGATATCCAACGGAATTGTGTCGTCATGGCAACGGCGGACAGTTCGAACATCTTCTGTGAGTTACGATCAAGTAAATGTAAAGTGAATAAAACTTACGTTCACCTCTCGTGTCTTCTCTTCTTAATCAAAGTAGACATCTCGTGCTTCGAACCCCATACCATTGTGGGATGTTAAAAAGTAGCCTACTCTGTACGTATTGTTCCTTCTTTCATTCCAAAGTAGTATCTCCGGCTGCCTATTCCCCAGGGTACGCTATGCTATCGACTCATCAAGAACACCAGGTTCCTATCCTTAAAATGAATAACCAGACCCAACCTATCATCCCTAAAAAAATTCGGTACTTATTTTTGAAACACCATGTATATGCTTTATATACAAAAGAATGACATTACCTAGCTGTAAATATGTTTCAGTCATACCCTGAATTAATAGTACATCACAAATATCATAAATTCTTCCAAAACTCTGTACAATAAAGATTAGAAAAAATTACGCAATACAAATATGCTTTTATTACGAGAGAGAGTAAAAAAGTAACCTTAATAATTGTTTTATTAATTTAATATGTACAATAAGACTACAAACACTTCATCACTTTTCAACATAGTATAACAAGAACACTTGCATTGAACGTAGTGGGGGCTATGTTGAACAGTTATGAAGTGTTTGTTGTCTTATTGTAGGGTAAGCATTGGTAATTTCGTGGCAGTGGTTATTTCGTGATACTTTTTCTTTGCTTTTTCGTGTACTAACCAATGGTGTTACGAGATTCAAATTTCCACCAAGGGATTGCATATGTTGTCCGGTTTCCAGGAACATATAGCTACGCTTTGTGTGACTATTGTAGCTGCTTCAGTGAGCTTTTATGTTTGGAGAGAGCAACTTAGCGTCGACTTTTCAGGCGTACAAATTTTGTGGATGTTTGTAATTACATTACAGGCTTATTACTAAAGGTAAGCATATCATATTTGGTAAAATGATTTATTATATCTTAATGAAATTTTAGGAAATGTTTTTGGAATTTTAGATACAGCTGTAGTCGCCATATAGGCTTAGCTTTACTGATAGAAATCTTAGCTGTTTGAGGCGAAATTTTGTTGAGCATTGTTTTAAAAATTGTATTATAATACGACCAGATCAGAAAATTCGGATAGACAAACACTGAAACATCCGCCTTACAGTCCTGAACTGGCACCATGCGATTACCATCTCTTTGGTAAACTGAAGGATCCCTTCGCGGAACGAGATTGGAAGATGAGCCCCTTGTGCACGATGCTAAAGAGTGCCTCAGACGTGTTGGTCCAGACTTTTACCGTGCTAGTCTACAGGCCCTCGTTCCTAGGTTACGTAAGGCAGTTGAAAGGGACGGGGATTATGTGGAAAAGTGACTTTTGTTCCTAAAGGATGTATCTACATTCTGTGAAAATAGCAATGCTGTAGGATAAAAATATAATTTTTAAACAAATGTTATGCATTACTTTTGGAGTTACCCTAGTAATATAGGCTATAGTAAAGTCCGTAATAAAAGTGTTCACCCTTTCAGGGCAAAGAAGATCCCTTTTCAATTTCAATTTTTAATTTGATTTCATTCTTATTATATGTTGATATGTATTTCTATGTTTTCTTGCTATGAATATTAGACGGAATTACCATGTTTGAAGTGTTGTAACAATAAATGAGAATTTTATTTGACGTTAATGAATTTTTCCACAATTCTTCTACCTCTCACGAAATTATCAATGTAATATCACGAAATTACCAAGGTTATCACGAAATAACCAACATTTTAGCTTAAGTTGTAAAAGTGGTTTTTGACACTTGTTCAAGAACGTGTCCAATCTTTTATGTCTCCAGATTTGTACAGCAAATTATCGTCTTTTAGATGAAAAATTCGGAATAAGGATATATTCACAAATTTGCATTTTAAATTAACTTTCATGAAATAATCACGAAATTACCAATGTTTACCCTACATATTCAATTAATAAAACATTATTAAGGTTACTTTTTGGCTCTCCCTCGTATTATATAGTAATTAGAGTCTATTATACATCACTTCCCAAAAAATAATTTTCAAAATAAATAAATATTATATGAAAAAAATATCAGGCACGAATTTTGATATACAATAACTCAAAATATGTCAAAATGGGAAACGGAAATGGTGAAGAGATAGTAAAAGACTAAGGGTGGGAATCTCTCAAATCAATTCGACGAAAAACCAGACTCACCGCATTGTTTAAGGTACAAATGTGACACAAAGCATGGACCGACATCAATGCTAGATCAGCAACACCATCATACTTAGGCAGGGCTGATCATATTAGGACGTTTAAATGTAGAAAACAAAGAACTGACGTGGCAAAATTTTCCTTTGTTAACAGCACAATAGCAGACTGGAACAGCTTACCTGCGGCAATCTTTCAGGGTGGTCCTCTCAAAATCAATAAATTTAAGGAAAGGTTGAGAAGATTAGACTGAAAATGTAACTGTAGGTGCAGTGTAATTATCCAAGTTGTGTCATGTAATTAATTAAGTTGATATGTAATTAATTAAGATGATATGTAATTAATTAATATGATATGTAACTAATTAAGTTGATATGTAATTAATTAAGATGATATGTAATTAATTAATATGATATGTATTTTAGTTGATATGTAAATACTAGGTAAATTAAGGTGATTTGTAATTAATTAAGTTGATATTTAATTAAGTATATTTGTAATTAATTAAGGTGATATGTAATTACTTAAATTGGTAATAGTTGGGTGAAATAGAAGTACTTATAAGTTAGGTCTACTTTTGCTTATTTTAGGCGTTATTATAGAATAGTTTTTATTTATAGTCCTAGGTTTATTGTATCTATTTATTTATAGGTAGAAATACATTTAGGTGTATTTTATTTTATTTTTATTATTTTTATTTTATCGCTGTAATTATTGTAGAATTATAATGGTATTATTGTATATTATATATCACTGCCACCGGGTGTATACCCAATTGTAGTGTTAATACATACATACATACATACATACATACATACATACATAGGGGAGAGTTGGGTAATATCGGACATCGGGTAATATCTGACAGTGCGTTTCTTTCATCTACCGCAGATGGCAGTACCTGAATGACGTGGTAACTGTATGCGACATCACATTTGTAGATGAAAGAAACTCACTGTCCGATATTACCCGATGTCCGATACTACCCGACTCTCCCCTACACATTTATAATTTATTATTACATCCTAGTCTATCGTGAAGCAAAATGCACTACATTATCCCCCCCTCAAAAAATAAAATACATCGGAAACAAAATGTTTTACTTTCTCCTATCAATACATAAAAAATGTGTCCTATCCTCATCTTTTATTCCATATCCTAAGAAAATATATTTTTATCCAATGGCATGTACTTTGCGCCAATCATAAAGTCTCAACCTGTAGGAGTGACGCGCCAAAACTGTAGATCTTTTTTTTTTTTTTTTCGCTGTAGCGGTGCACCATGGAAGGCAATATAAATTATATAGCACCAGAATATAATTAATTATTAGGGACCGGATTTTTATGTAATATCAAAGTGTGAAATATGTACATATTTATGTAAGAAAAATAAGCTGAATATGTACCAAAATATGTAAAATCATGAAAATATTTAGTATCAATATCTGGCAGGTAGGCTATAGGATAGGTAAGACTCTCCAGTTGTGATTTCATAGAGCACCCGACTTTTTTACCGCACACTTGACACATTACTATTTTTCCATCTGTAGTGAAACCTTCGTCCATCGCAATCCATGATTTTATTTTTGTCGTTAGGATACAGGGGCCATTTTAGTTAGTTAAAAGGAGTAGATAAACCCACTTGCACTTTCTACTGTAAGTACTGAAACTAGAGAACCGAGTGAAATGAATGACACAACAGTACTGCAAGCACTGTTTCGCTTTACTGGATTAGGAGAAAATAAGAGGAGATGTGGGACACATGCATTTTAGCTGCTCCCTGTAAGGAACAAAGTACCTACTAAAACCTCAAACTATAGGCATTTACAAACTGTTGTTTGCCTGGAACTAAGGACGTTATGTTTCGTGCCGAAATATATATTTTCTTGGGTAGGTAAAAAGACTTTTTAAATCTGTGTATTTCAAATTGTAAATTTCCCTAACAGAAGTTTTTTTTTTTCCTTTTAGAGAAGTAAAAATGAATATACCCCCTAAATGTGTGGATTCATGTAATACTAAGCCATGATATGTAATGTGGAGTAAATATGTAAAAATATGCAGTATCAAATTTTAATATATTAATGGTAATTACAATATTTGGAAAGATGTGTTATTTATACACGATTAGGTTGAAAGGAATATAATATGTAATTACATAAAAATCCGGTCCCTATTAATTATTAGTGGGACAATGATGAAATATCCGTATGAGGAAGAAGAATAATGGAAAATAACGAAAAATATTCATTAGGGCTGTAACTCAATACGAAGCAGGATAGCCAGTTTGTTTACTAGTTTTTGTATCAGAGTGAGTCAAATGCAGATCTATTGAAAGAGAGATTACACGCGTGTACACAAAGCGATGACATTCAAGTCGACAAAATCTCTATTACTGAGCAGAGAGCAGATACAAGCTTTCACAAATCGCAGCTTAATCGATGGATTATTTTAAATGTCGTGTAGAAAAATTTTATTCACAATGACTACAAAAGAGATATAATAGACTGAGAAACTCTTTCGAATTTCAGAAAACTTACATAATTCACAATTCTTTAATTTTGATTTGATTTGACTTCTTTCATTATATATTTCATTATTTTCAGGGAGATATTCTTTGAGATATTTCAAACCAAAACGTTTAATAAAATGCAGGATGGGTGGAGCGGAAAAAAATTCTCTCCAATACCGGGACTCGAACCCGGTTTAATAAAAATGTTGCTCTTTTCCCCTTCATTTTGGAGATAAAATTAGTTTAATATGAAACATTGCATAATGTCTTTCGGGAAAGCCAGTGCATTATGATAATTTAATTTAATTTAATTTTAATTTTAATTTTAAATTATTCTAATTTATTTATTTAATACTATACACTTGAGCTACATTAGGCACTGCAGCCCGAAAGAGTAGAAGCTCGTGCTCGGGCGCAGTTCAGATCAGTTATACAAAATATATCACAAAATTAAGAGAGTTCTCTGAGCACAGTAACATCAATAAGTGATAAAATAATACAGCATGTAATAATAGGGTCTATATATAAATAGAAAATACTAAAGTACATAAATATTAGAGTATCAATTTTTAACTCAATTAGCTTAAACAATTAAATAATTAATCTGATTTGTTTCTTAAATCTATGTGTGTTAAGTGTACTTAGCTCAGGGTAAGCTCTAATTAATGCATTATATATTTTGGGTCAAAATTTCTGCTGTGTTTTAATCCAGCAGTTGTGTGGCATTTGGGAGTATTTAGAAAGAAACTGTAGTTTTGTCTCGTATGGTATTCGTGAGGATCAAATTTAAATTTATTGTGGTTTTTATGGAAGTAAATCAGCAATGTTTGTTTATAAATTTGTTCTAGATTTGATACACCAAATTCCTGAAAAATTAATTTTGTTGGGTAATCAAAAGGTTTATATAGACAAATTTTGATAATTCTTTTTTAAATTGAATGAAATAATTTTAGTTTTGTCCTTTAAATGTGCAGAAATTTGATCCGAACAAATGGCACTCACTCACTCACTCACTCACTCACTCACTTCTTCCTTTCTTTCTTTATTTATTGATTTGTTTATTATAGTCCCGTCGATCTTATTTCTGGCAGCCAATCACGTTGCAGGTCGGCTACATTTAAACGTGTGGGTCTTGCGATTCGCTCCTGATGACGTTATGCACTTCCTAAAGCTCGATAAACACTTAATATAATCACCCGCCATTTTGTTTCTTTCGTTGGCGTTCGCAGAAAGCACACGAAGACGTTATTTGCCGCTCAATTATTTGCTGAATTATAGTGCGTTTGATTTATTATCATAGGAGCTACGACATGATAATGTTTAACGGTGTGGCAAATAGATCCCTCGTCTGGTAGCTCGGCAACGAAAGAACAAAAATGGGGAACGATACTACCTACCTAGACTCTATACAGCAACTGATTGTGTAATGTGAACCAACATTAAATTAAATAAAATGGAATTGATTTTATTTATCATAAACATTAACAACAATATCTTCACAATTTGGTACTAAATATTCTATTGAAAATTTCAATATTTAATATTCGCAGTGAATTCTAATTTGAACTCATTTTAACAATGTTTGCTTATTTCTCCTAATACTGCTGTTCTGTTATGAACAAAAACCTGTCGTGTTCAACACTAATAAAACAAACAAACGAATCGCGTATAGCAGGAAGAAACTAATAATAATAACAATAATAATAATAATAATAATACAATTGGCTCTCCATACAAGACATGTTCAAAACTAATTAAAAAAAACACTACAATTACCTTTATTAAGAATTATTTTTTATGAAAATGAGTAAAACGTTGTACGACTTACTTATTTTAAGTTCAGATTACAATACTTTCCAATCTCGTATTGTTGTTCAGCCAACTGTCCGAAGACAGTCTGAACCTCACAAGTGATACCAAGAAGGCACCACTTATGAGGCAACTAGGCCAGGAGATAATGGGGTAGAGTGACCAGTTCCTTTTCCCCTCCAATGCAAGAACACGATCTCATCATAACAATTTACTCATTATACCCTACCGCAAGACATCTTTATATTCATCTTATACAGTTTCAGTTGCTAGAAATTGGAACTCGCTACCGAGTGATGTAAGGGGTTGTTGGACAATAACTTCATTTAGGTCAAAATTACATAAATTCTTACTTAACAAATTAATTGCTGATTAATATTTATTACATATAATGAAACTAACATCTGTCCATTCTTATTATTATCATTAATTTCTCTAAACAGATTTACAAAACCTCTAATGGCAATTACATTAATATTCTCATTATAGAAATATATTTTAGATTTATATATATATTTTTTTCTCCCTGTAACATAGTTCTAGGAAGCTTATATTAAATTAATTTTCAACATTTTACTAGCTATCTCAAATCTCAAATTAATTATAACTGATTGAATTAAATTAGCTCATAAATTAAGTTACTACTATACCTTATAGGTTTATCTAAATTTAAATAAATATGTACTCTACTAGTCGTTAAAACTTAACTGAAGAATATTGCTGGAGAACCTTTTAAATGTAGTGTAAATATTCGTAATTTAAATATGTATTGTACTGATTAAGGCTGGTTGAGTGGAAGAGAAGTCCTTATGGCCTTAACTCTGCCAGCGAAAATAAATCATTATTATTATTATTATTATTATTATTATTATTATTATTATTATTATTAATGCATTCATCGTCGACTAGCTACATATTATACTAGTCTGACTTCAGATGCATACAACAATAATTGTTCTTCCTCTGACACATATCGTCAAGTGAGATGTACTGCCTGATAATAGATGTACATATCAGTCAGAAC
The DNA here is from genome assembly GCA_025594305.2 of Periplaneta americana. Classification (NCBI taxonomy): domain Eukaryota; kingdom Metazoa; phylum Arthropoda; class Insecta; order Blattodea; family Blattidae; genus Periplaneta; species Periplaneta americana. Next base: position 3,896,138 of record JAJSOF020000005.1, read on the forward strand.
CTCAATCAGATGTAGAAATAGTACGATATTCATATCGGAAATAACTATTATTTGTAGTTTGCATAAATGCTGTAACGAAGAAGTGAATCCTGCAATATCATTAAACGTTCAAATATAATGAAAAATGACATCGAATCAGGAAGTCAAACTAATTATTATAAATGTACTTAAAATATTTCATCTCATGCACACGGTTTAAAGACAAAAGATAAGTAACTACAACAATTATCTGTGGATTTCTTTTGAAATATCATTGGTTTTGCTAGAGAGGAATGAATATTTTGTATTACTGCTTACTGTTAGGACTACATTCAAAATTTTAAACTGCTTTAGGATCTAATACCAGATTAACAATTTAATAGCCCCAACTTAAGTTTGTTTGAAAATAATGATCGGTGAAACTTCACCTGCGGTTTAAAAAATCAAACAATTTTTAAAGCTGAACTAAAAGCAGATCCTCTGTCAGTGACATTACCCTGTAGCAGTGCAATTAATATATCGATTCTCTATAACATGCTGCAGGCAATTTTTTTAGTCAACTTTCCTTTATTTTGTTATTCATTATTCACGATTTTAATTATATATCTCTACTGGAAGCACGTGACGGTAATATGTCCACAAAAATGCGTTCTATTTTAAAACATTGGATTTATTGTGTTTCCTATACCCAGATTTTAATACTTTGAAAATTGCAGTGAGAGACCTAATATTTAGACAACCAATATATACTGACTTTTAATGGAATGGTTATTATGCAGTAGTGTTATCTGTAAGGGAGAATATCTCTTAAAAAAAAAAAAAAAAGGAACATTGGCATGTGCATCCCCATATTAGGCATCTACAATATTGTCACCATTTCGTAATCATTTCAGGTCTGGCCTAGGGACGAGGGTCACCTGCTCGAAACCTGGGTACGCAGCGAACCTTAGTGTAGTCAACTGGTGAGGGTTTGGGAATGCGCCTAACTTGAGGGTAGAGAAATTAATCGTAAAGGGTCGCAGAGTTGGACATAGTGCCCTCCTCCCGTAAATTCCATTCCAAGCATTTTAAAAGTCTCAGTAAATATGTAACAATCTTAATAATCTATCACAGGTGATAATTATATGAGACTAGTGCCACCGATATTTGTAAATAATACTACTATTCCATACAGTACGACTGTGAAGAACCTTGGCATTTATATGGAATGTCACCTGAATGGAATGAACAAGTGAATCACACTTCCAAAAAAATATTTTCCATTATTCACTCATTAAAGCGACTGAAGCACTTTCTTCCTGATAAATTAAAATTAATCCTTGTACAAACACTCGTGATACCACACTTTGACTACTGCGATATTATATTAAGTAACCTAAGTGCAAATTTGAGCAGCAGGCTACAACGTGTGCATAATGCGTGCGTCCGTTATATTTGTAATATTCGTAAGTATGATCATGTTTCCCCGTCTTTCCAAACTCTGTCTTGGCTAAGGCTAAGTGATCGACGAGCCCTGCATTCTCTTGTTCTCTTATTTCAAATTCTGCGCACCGCTACCCCAATCTATTTGGCTTCTCGTTTTCAAAATTTATCCGCATATCATCAGCTAAGTACAAGATCTCATCATAACGATTTACTCATTATACCCTATCACAAGACATCTTTATATTCTTCCTCTCATACAGTTTCAGTTGCTAGAAATTGGAACTCGCTTCCGAGTGATATAAGAGGTTGTTGGACAATAACTTCATTTACGTCAAAATTACATAAATTCTTACTTAATAGATGAATTCCTGATTAATATTTGTTACTTATAATGAAACTAACATCTGTCCATTCTTATTATTATTATCATTAATTTCTCTAAATAGATTTACAAAACCTCTAATGGCAATTACATTAATATTCTCATTACAGAAATAGAAAATATATATATATATATATATATATATATATATATATATATATATATATGGGGCCGAAACAAGTCTACAGAGGCCTAATTCGTGAAGGATGATGATGATGATATATATATATATATATATATATATATTCTCCCTGCAACATAGTCCTAGTAAGCTTATATTAAATTAATTTTCATCATTTTACTAGCTATCTCAAATATTAAATTAATTATAATTCATTGAATTAAATTAGCTCATAAATGAAGTTACTACTTTACCTTATAGATTTATCTAAATTTAAATAAATGTGTAGTGAAGAATATTGCTGGAGAACCTTTTAAGTGTAGTGTAAATATTTGTAATTTAAATTTATGTATTGTATTGATTAAGGCTGGTTGAGTGGAAGAGAAGGCCTTATGGCCTTAACTCTGCCAGCGAAAATAAAACATTATTATTATTATTATTATTATTATTAGTGGCTTGTGCAGCAAATGCTGCAAACTAAGTTCATTAGACGTTCAAATAAACATTTTTCAGATTTATTTTCAGTGAAGAATACCAGACATTCTGAAAGTTATTTGTTTCCATAATAATGAAACATACTCTCTCTCGAGCCAATACTGAAGAGAACCACGCATATAAATATCTACACCACACCGCCATTAAATATATGAAAAGACCCAACCTCACTTGATTAATAATTATAAAAATATTTGATTTTTAATAATATCATTATCTTACGTAAGTTTTATAGCTTTCAGTAACATATACTATATATACTATATAGCCGCCACTCAGTAAAATATAGAAATCAAAATCTTATTTAAGTTATTCTCTACATCTACTTATATAACCCCAAAACGTTTCACTTTCATATCATCAATATAGCATTAAAATGTATAATTAATGAAAAATAGTCACATCATGGCATTAACTACAATAATATTTGATTTCTAATGGTAATAATGTCATCAAACCACCTCAAGTTTTGTAATTTTTAATATCCAATACACAGCTGTACCCAGAAAATTACACACCACAGAATCGAACCTGTAAATTATTTTTAGTAAGTTAAGTTTTTAATAACCAATTTAATTTGAGCTCTAAATATGCCATCATTCTTGCAGATCATGGCCTTCGTGTAATATTGTTTACTGTAGTGTGTGTTTTGTTTTATTCTGAAATGCAATTAGCTAGTTTTGCTACTTCTCAAAACTGACGACAGATGGATTTTGGAAAATATGAAATTTATGTTGAAAAATTGACATTTCACTGAAAACTACTATTTTTCTGAAAAACGTTGAGTTCCAAGCTTCAAAATGAGAGGTCATTTATTAAAATCCGTTCAGCCGTTTTCCCGTAATTTCCATTACCAGTTCAAATTATATATATAGATGCTTAGGTGAGTCTGGATCCAATGTTAGGGTACCAAGAAACTTACGTAAAGTGGGAGCTGACTTAATAATTATGTCAACATATATGTAGAACATGGAGTAAGGCCACAAAGGGAAACATTAGAGAAGAGGGATTCGATCCGGTGCTGTGGATAGAACTTCGGCGTAGCTCAGTGGTTAGAGCGCTTGGTACGTAGGACTCGGGTTCGATTCCCGGTGTCGGAGCTAATTTTTCTCCTCTAATAACAGCGAATAAAAATAATAACAATAAAAATTAATAATCATCTATACTAAGAAGTTTTACACGAGTTTGTGCATCAGGTATAAATTGCAAGGAAAATAACAATTCTTCAGTGTTGCTCATATGCGAAGATAAACCATTAGCCTGGAACCAATGCTGAGCCAAATCTAGCCAATGCTTCATTGCAAGGTTTGAAACCTCCATACTACTATTGAAGCAATAGAGTGGAGTGCCATCGTACAGTCACTACTGATATTACAAGGTAAATCATTCATCATTATAAGAAAGAATAGGTGTAGCAAAACACAACCCTGAGGAACTATATTACTTATATGAATAAATGATATTGAAACAGTACTTACTAATCTCTGTTAACAGGTTAATACTTTGACAACTCTTACCTGGAAAGAAGAAAAAATATTTAAATCAGTAAACACATGTGAATGTAAGTTATTTGCTAAGTGAAATATAATTACTAGTAAATTAAACGCTAAAAAAGTAACAATAACAATGTCTATTATTTATATACAGTATTTAATTAGTGATAAATTTATTTAAAAGTGGCAGCGTGAACACCTAGAAATCTAGAAAACCTGGGTTCGATTTCCGGTAGGAATCAATATATATCTTCCTCTCATAAGGACACGGTAAGTATTTCTTGTCTTGTAATTCTTCTAGCTTGCTCAAAAGAGTATCTTTAGTAATGCTGACCACATGGTGCCAGGAAATCCCGCTACTCTTAAATTAGTTAAGAATAATTATCTCAGAACGTTGTATTGTATTGTATTTATTAACATTCCATGGTAGTCATACATGCTTACAGCTAGAATATGGAACAAGTCAAAAAACTTAATACTATTATAAAGTCTTAATTTATAGTCACAGTCTAGATGAAATATATACAGACGAGATATACAATATAGTCTACTAGTACAACACATAGTTTTAGTATCAATTTCATGAAGTGTTATTGAATGTCATGAATTCACCTACAGAATAGAAGGCGTGAGAAATTAGGTACTTCTTTAATTTGGCCCTAAATAATTTTATGTTTTGAGTTTCATTTTTTATATCGATAGGGAGGCTATTAAAAATTTTTACTGCCATATAACGCACTCCTTTTTCATAGCACGATAGACTTGCCGATGGAGTATGAAAGTCATTTTTTGACGTGTATTTATGCTATGAACTGTTGAATTAGTTACAAAGTTTTCACGATTACATACGAGGAAGACTATTAATGAAAAGATATACTGACAAGCCATGGGCATTATTTGTAGTTTTTTGAAAATAGTCTTACACGATTCCCTAGATTTGGCACCTACCATTATTCTAATTACTCTTTTTTGTAATAGGAATATATTGTTACAATCTGTGGAATTTCCCCAGAATATTATTCCAAAACTGATTACCGAGTGGAAGTATGCAAAATATATTGTTTTTAAGGTATTGATATTTACTATCTTTTGCATAGATCTAATAGCAAAACAAGCTGAATTTAGTTTGGGGGTAATTTCTTCAATATGATTTTTCCAATTTAACACATTATCGATTTTTAAGCCAAGAAATTTGGTTGTTGTTGTTTCTAATAGGGATCTATTGTTAATTATTGCGCTAGAAATTTGCGACGTTGAATTTGGACAGGATTTAAATTGAATTAGGTTAGTTTTGTTACAATTTAATACTAATTTATTGACTGAGAACCAGTCACATATTTTGAAGAGAATTTCCTCTGTTGAAGATTGGAATGTGTTGTAGTTATTGGCTGTAATTACTATACTTGTGTCATCTGCAAATAATATGGGATGACCTACATCTTTTATAAGGGGGGCAAGATCATTTATAAAGACTAGAAAAAGTAGGGGACCTAATATTGATCCTTGAGGAATTCCATTATTAATAGTTCTCCATGTCGATGTAGGTACTTCGAAGATCGAACGGGCATAAAATCTAATCCTTGAAATAATGATGATAGTGACTGTAGAACTATAATTAAAAATAATAAATCATTCATTATCTGTCAGTATGTGACGTAACATTACCTTAATAACATACATTAAAGTACTGCTAATCATTATGATAATCGAACTATCGATTTCCAACTAAGCATATTATGCGATATTGATTAATATCGTACGCGCAGCAACTCGCAAGCCTTGAAAGGAGCAAATAAATATTAACCCAACTTCAAACATCCCACTGGGAGCCATTCCCCAGATAAATTTCACAAACTACACAATCAATAACAAGTATTTAAAATAAAATAGATTCTGTTCATGTTAATTTTAATATTCTTATAAAATGAGTTCATTTCCTGTATTTTAATGTGTGTTGTTTTGAGGTTAAAATCTCCAAACCAAAACCCTGAAAAAATAAATAAATACAGGTACTGCCATCTGTTGCACTAGTCGGTAACACGCTGAAAAGACACTCATGGTCCTTGCCTGCCATCTGTTGCCATCGTTGAGAACACGCTAAAAATATACTCATGGTCTCCGTTTCATTATCAACAAAGTAACAAGGTAAGAGTCCACACCTGTCAGCGCGTCAGCGCGTCTGGCCGCGAAATCAGGTGGCCCGGGTTCGAATCCCGGTTGGGGCAAGTTACCTGGTTGAGGTTTTTTCCGGGGTTTTCCCTCAACCCAATTTGAGCAAATGCTGGGTAACTTTCGGTGTTGGACCCTAGACTCATATCACCGGCATTATCACCTTCATCTCACCTAAGCTCTTGATAAAGCGTCGTAAAATAATCTAATAAAATAAATAAAAAATCTACATCATTGTCGATATCGAAGCTTATATCGTATGATCAATAATTATAATGAGATACTTGCTCCAAACATGTTCCTTCAATGCCATGTCTTTTCATCATATTTCATCTTATTCGTATCTCACATCACACCCAACGTAACTGAAAAGTGTTATTTGCTCCAACATTTTGCAATGATATGTCAGTACAGGAATTGTGAAACTTGGACTCTCACTTTGAGAGAGGAACAGAGATTAAGGGTGTTTGAGAATAAGGTTCTTAGGAAAATATTTGGGACTAAGAGGGATGGAGTTACAGGAGAATGGAGAAAGTTACACAACGCACTGCTCCACTCATTGTATTCTTCACCTGACATAATTAGGAACATTAAATCCAGACGTTTGAGATGGGCAGGGCATGTAGCACGTATGGGCGAATTAAAAAATTCATATAGAGTGTTAGTTGGGAGGCCGGAAGGAAAAAGACCTTTAGGGAGGCCGAGACGTAGACGGGAAGATAATATTAAAATGGATTTGATTGAGGTGGGTTATGATGATAGAGACTGGATTAATCTTGCACAGGATAGGGACCGATGGCGGGCTTATGTGAGGGCGGCAATGAACCTGAGGGTTCCTTAAAAGCCATTTGTAAGTAAGGACAGGATATTTTTCACACAATATCAGTACTTCCGTCTCTCTCTCTCTCTCTCTCTCTCTCTCTCTCTCTCTGAGATATTGCTATATATTTCATCAATATTTTTCTCAGGTGTTGTTTACCACTTCAAGCTAACCTAACTCACAAGCTGTGCAGCGAGAACAAAGGCTAGATTACAGAAACCTAGCAACTGTAAATGTGTGGGACTGTTGATCCTGCAACAAGAACGTCGTAGAACGTGGCTGTAATAACAGCTACAATGAAGAGAGAGTTTTGAGCGAATGCCAGAGGCCACAATTTCTTTCGCATTCAAGTTTCTATTTGGTTTGTGTTTTCCAGAGGTGGAGAGAATGTGTTAGCAGGAATATACGTACGGTATGCTTTTTTTCTTCCGCTTGTGTAGACAGCCTGTTTCTAATGGAGCGGAAAGTGATTTCAAAAGCGTATAAACGCTTATTTGCTTGCAAATGAAATGCTTTATATTGTCTCCTTCTATTGACTCACGTTAATTGAAATGTTAACATCGGTACCTAACCGACGCGGTATCTAAATATCATTACTGGCTTCGGAAACTCCAGGAATGCGGTGATTCATTAACTTACAAATGAAAGCCTCCTCAAGAACGCATACCACAATCAAATTAGAACGCAGCAGACGAGATTGAAGACGTTTTAAAAGTGGTAGAATGTGGGAATGTGACAATCTTAGTGAAGCTGTATTAATTCACTTTCTGTTTCAATTACCAGCTTTATTACATTCTACATCGCAGTATGAAATATTTGGACTCTTGAGGAAAAAGGAAAGCAAAGGAATGGCAGAGGACACGAAAGAATTTAAAGCAAAAGAAAAAGAAGGGATTGGCAACAGAAAAAGAAAGGAAAAGACAAAAGAGAAGCTAAAAAAAAACGAAAAGAAGGGCAAAAACGGAAAAAAAAGGCAAATGAAAGAAAGCGACAAAATGAAAGAGGCGCAAATAACTAGCAAACTAGCAAAGAATGGCAGGCACCTCAATTGATGCCCACAGGATCAAGCGCGCGCTTTAGAGCCCAGGAGAGCCTGAGCGCTTTACAGCGGAGAGGAAAGAGACAGACGAAAGAGGTGGTATATGCCGCTTGGTCGAGCTATATTCAGGGATGGCCAGCACTGATTCAATAGATAAAGTGAAGAGAACTTATTAAAACTGTATCCATAGCAATTTTTGGATTTGCCTGAGAAGTATAAGTGCATTATAAGAATGTAAGTTTTAATTTTAATGTTCATTTTTCACAAGTTTTATTTTTTTATTCAAAATAAATATATTCTCAACTTTTCGTATATAAAAGTGAAATTTTCAGGTATAGGCCTATTTATTTAGTAGCCTTACAGAATGTTTTCGTAAATCTAATATTCCGTATATACGTATTACTGAAGATAGTGTATTGAAAATTTTGAAAATATTCACATGGAAATTGTTTGTAAGGAAATGAATTAACAAAGCAACTACTGTTACATCATAAGCAAAAGATACATGCCTATCTGTTGTATTGCTTCAGCAGATTTCGAGAAAATAATTTAATATTGTGATAATAGGAATTTGCTCACAAATATCACCTTAAAAGCATAATGCGATAGGAGTTTTGTTATGTAATATTAGTTACACTTAAAACATATACAGTACCTAGGTAACTTTGCTTTGTACTGTAATATTGTTTTGATTAGTTTACTGATTACTTTTGTAAGGCTAAAGGTATCATCAATACCAATTCCAACTTATCATGTCACACTCAATCTTTTTTTTTTTTTTTTTTTTTTTTTTTTGGGATATCACTTTCTTCATGAATGATGTGTTTCATGCATTTAGTACAGTATAGTTGTACTGCTATGGAATTTATGTGAATATTCCTTCTTAACTCTTTATCATGTTTTTAACATTTAAAATACAACTGCAATATTAAGAAATGGGTATTAAAACTTTTGTTTTACAGACAATACAGATAATATCAAACAGAAAGAAGCCATATAAAAATAACGACATAAAATTTTACGTTCCGTTTGAAGTTTGTGCACCACTTTTTTCTTAATCCAACAGGCTGCTTATTCATATAAACAACCCTTCCTCTTTCCATACTTAGCGGTTGACGCCCGCGCACGACGTCAAGGTCAGAAAAATGCGCTTGCTTTGACATCACTGGTCTATGGTATGAAAAAGTCTCAATTCCGGTAGGGAATATGTTGAAAAATAGCTGAATCGCTGTATCTGTTTCAATAAATCTTTACATAAAACTGTGTTTTCTTTCTGTAAACCACCCCCTGGAATCTTACTTTCTGGACGGTTCTTGTCATTGCACTCGAATAGTCAAAATTTGTACAAGCACTTGTTTTGACATCATTAACATGGTAGAAGAAAAAGAAATGAACTCTTTTATCTGCCCCCATGAGAATATTTACTTGTCAGTTGTGTCTCTCGAAGAGGGACGATTAATATCCACTCCTAACGACGGACGTTCGCTGTGCCCCTCGTTGGTATTGTGGAACTCCACAGATCACGCATGGAAGGCGCCCCGCCGATGTTGGGGGGCAGGCTGTGTTACCTAGTGACCGTGACGCTAAGGACCTGCCTGGGTGGACCCCGTGGTGTCTTCGGGGCTCAAAAGCCGCCCGTAGAGTCATTCGCTCATCATGTCAGCTCTACCTGCAGGGGGTTGTAGATGTAATGGACATAATCACGTGGTCTATACACGAATGGACATTGGTCCGCTACCTGCCCTCACTCATGTTCCATTGCATTTGTTGATCAGTATCGAGATTTGATCACACGTTGCTATCTATATAACTTTCTCCTTTGGCACAAAGTAGACAATACGTGACCGAAAACGTACGTTAGCTGAACACACACAAAGAGAACTGCAATTATCCCAATTCACTGCAGTGCAGAAACAATAAAACTGTACATTAAAGTTGTGTATACAGAGTGGAAAGCAACCGATGCACCAAAATTTAAGAGATGACTCTACGTATTAAATACAGGGTGTTTAAAAAATACGGGGCATAATTTCAGGTATGTATTTCCCACATATAGACAATCAAAATAGTTCATTACAACATGTGTCCGGAAATGCTTCAATTCCGAGTTATGGCCTTCACAACATTGAAATTCACCGGAACGTTTTTCTTTCCGCAGGTCGTTGTCATTACAGAAGATGTTCAAAATGTCCACCTCCTGCTTGAATACAGACCTCACATCGATGTCTCATTGACCTGCGAACACGATCCCAAACTCCAGGAGTATTGCGTATGTCCTCAGATTTTGGTCGTCCCCTTCCCAAACCAGGAGAGTTAAATTTTCCATACTCGCACAGACGGTAATGGAGACGTACAAATGTCTTCCGATCTGGACATTGTCGCTGTGGGTACCTCTCCTGGTACAAACGACGAGCCAGCGCAGCATTGCCGTCCGCCTTACCGTACATGAAGTGTATCTCTGCCAGCTCTTGATTTGAATACATGTCGCACAGTCTAACGCCTACACAACACTGAATGTAACCTTCGCCTCGGAATGAACTGTCAGAGTGCCCTCTTAATGTCTCCTTTGACGGCAACGACCTGCGGAAAGAAAAATGTTCCGGTGAATTTCAATGTTGTGAAGGCCATAACTCGGAAATAAAGCATTTCCGGACACATGTTGTAATGAACTATTTTGATTGTCTACATGTGGGAAATACATACCTGAAATTATGCCCCGTATTTTTGAAACACCCTGTATAATAAAATTTACACTTTTCCTTCGATGAAGCATCGAGGAGGAAAGAAACAGTCTTTGCCCAATGTTTGCAGCGCTCTATTGCGGTAATAGCTCGAAAGAAATGGCTGATTGCTATACAAGCAGATAGGTAGAAATAATCTGAACAGTTAATGTCTTGAATATTTTTTTAACTGAACGGTTTGGCCATGAAATTACATTGAATATTATGGATTTTCTTTTTATTATTTTGTCCTACAGAATAATATATTGACAATTAATATTTGAGGAGAAAAATTCGCTCCGGCGACGGGGATCGAACCCGGGTCCTTGGTTCTACGTACCAAGCGCTCTGACCACTGAGCTACGCCGAATTCAATCCACAGCACCGGACCGAACCTTCCTCCTTCAATGTTTCCCTTTGTGGCCTGACTCCAAGTTAGGCATATATATTGACAGCTAGCATTGCATATAACTGCGGAATCCCGGCCAACAAGTCACTCAACTGAGTGCGCTCCTAGTACAGGAACATAATTTTATTTTTACTTCAATTTTTATTGTACCTGAGTTTTTGAATGTACTTCACTCCCCCTTCTACTAATGAAGTTTCAACTGTTCTCCAGACAGAATCAAGGCCGCTTATAGTAAACATCACTGAGTTACTGAGTATAGTACGTTCCAGAAATATCTTCGCGTTTTTTCAGTGACGAAAGAACTTTTAATATTGAATCATATTTTCGGACAGGTACTGTCCGTTTGCCTACGTCGCATCCCGATTTCCCCCACCTGCTTCTGCACGCCTCTCTGTAATAGCTGGGCTGTCTTAGCTCTTTTCTGAAAACATTAATTTCCGTTAGGAATTGGACGTTTACGTAATATTATACAACTGTTTAAAATAACTTAAATAAAAGGGCCTCGTTAAGTAATTAACTGTCACGTGATTTCCCTCCTTTCTACGATCCTGCGGCATAACCACTTGGACGGACAGTAGATAGCATGTCTGAGTAATTTTATCTGTGCGGGTCGGGCAGAAGTGAAGACTGAATTTACAGTACATAATGTACTCTTTTGTAGAGTAGGTACAGAATTATTTCAACATGAGTCACTAGTACGAAGGACGAAACTGGTAACTGGAATTAGATGCAATAGTCTATAGTGCGGTAATATGCACAAAAGAACTGAAGCCTGTAGGCTATCGGAATGAACGGCTACCATTTTCAAAAATGTGTTTAAATATCCATATTATGATTATTTTTCGATTGAACTTCATTCTCTATAGTGTACGCTAATGTGGTGTAGACAGTATAATATACACTTCATAATGAACACGTTCCCATGGATAACTCAGTTCGTGAGTAAAAACACTTATTCTTAATACAGTACTGTATTTTGATTAAATAAAAACCTAATGAAAATTATCGAACTCAAAATCGCGATATTTCCTAGTTTACGTAAATGGATGAAGTACTTTTCTTCCCTCCTATACCTAGTAAAGTAATTTTTTTTTGTTTTACGCCAGTATCATCGAACTCCAGTTGTGGAAGGGGGTAGCGAACGGTTTTTCCGGTTCTCTAAAGGTATAGCCAGGTTAATATTAAAAATGTTAGTAAAAATAAAATGATGTCCCTGTATAATGGCAGTCGACACTAGACATATACGTCAACATTTATATGCCTAACTTGGAGTCAGGCCACAAAGGGAAACATTGAAGAGGAAGGTTGGCTCCGGTGCTGCGGACTGAATTCGGCGTAGCTCAGTGGTCAGAGCGCTTGGTACGTAGAGCCAAGGACCCGGGTTCGATCCCCGGCGCCGGAGCGAATTTTTCTCCTCAAATATATTAATAAAATTGAATAATTCCGAAAATCGTTAGAATAAATCTTACAACGCAGCACACCGTCGCGTGTTACTGAGTACAGGAGGAGGGGAGTAGAAGGTAAAGAGTGCAGGCCGCGCTTGCTTAGAGTTATTGCAGTAGCCGTGATGTTACCAAATGCTTCATAGAAACGTAACGATTTTCCCTGAAACGGTGAATGTTACAGGAAAAACTTATTTACATTTTTCAAATCTCTTCTCATGATCTACTACTAGTTTCATTTTCGTGCAGAGCTTACCATCCACCCTGTATAATTGTCTTTTTCTGGAAGAGAATAGAAGCCACCCACGTAGCTATGTCGGCTGAGGCACTTGTCTGCTGATCCGCTCGGGCGTCGGTTCGATTCCTGCTTGAACTAATTACCTAGTTGGTTTTTCTTCGAGATTTTCTCCAACTATAAGGCGAATGTCTGGTAATCTATGGTGTGCCCTCGGCCTCATCTCGCCAAATATCTCGCTATAACCGATCCCATCGACGCTAAACTACCTCGTAGTTGATACATCGTCGTTAAATAACCAAGTAAAAAAACAGGGGCGGTGGTGTGCTGTACTTGTACAAGATCGCGGCCGTTCGGCTACTCAATCATTCACAGAGTAGGATTAGTAATCACTAGAGCGGTGCAGACGGAGCACATGACAGACAGAATGGCATCATAGCAAGGGTTCCGACGTTACTTGGCGTGTTCCCTGTGTACAAGCGACGGTCATGTACACGATGTGTTGACGTACAGACGACACAATAGAAATGACACAGTTCCCCAACGTTTCTGCAATTAATTTTCTACAGATACTTTAATAAGATATCAAAATTGCAAAACTATTTAACCATTTCATCCTAAACAAATAATATATACTTTACATGTATGATTTCATACAGAACGCAAACAAAATCACTGTTTATTTGTAATGGGTTCATGATATTCTATTCGCAAAAACACTTGAACTATTGTTTTTTGTCTTTTTCTTTTCCTTACAATGAGTGTGATTTATTAATGCACATGTTATACGTTATCACTTTTCTTCCAAATATTGTTACCATGCACAGCAAATGACATTTGTACGTTATTAACAGAAAACGATTTTCGTCTATCTGATAGCATGGCCTTATATGTGGAGAAGCTTCTTTCTACGTCTGTTGAAACAACTGGGGCATACGTAAAATCCTGTGCAACATCTTTTAAACTTCTGTTAGTTCTTCAAACGAATCCTTATCTCCAGAAATACTGTCACTAATCTTGCAAAGTTTATAATATCCACCATTTTTTTCAACATATTTGTTATTTTCGCAGATATTATTTTAGCAATCTTATCGTCTACTTGAGTCACTTTCTTCCAGATATTTCGCAATAGGAAAAACTGATCAACCAGTTTTGTATCAGACTTTTCTAAAGCCGTTATGCAATCACGAATAAACCCGTAATTCGATTCAATGTATTCCAATTGTTGTTTTATGCTTGAATCAACCAACAGACGTTGGGCTAGTGGTATCGCAAATGCATCTTTCACATCAAATGATTGAATAACATTCTGGACCTGGTCGAAATATTTACAGTAATAAATGCAAGCCTTCAATCAGGAACCCCATCGAGTAAGTATAGGAGAAGGAGGAAGAGATACACCAGGACATATATTCTTGAATGCTTAACAAAACGCATCACACATTTCTTCATGGAACACGGATGAAGAATTATGACCCTGCTCACATTTTTTGCCTTTTTTTTTAACTTCATGAGGGCACGTTTGTGTACATCCCTATTTACATGTCTTAGAATATTACATGCTCTATTTACTGAAACTGATATTTTACACAATTTGCAGAATAGTTTATCTTCGCTGCAACAAAAAAATATCACCATATTCGGAAATAAGTCTCTTAAACTTCGCCGAACGAATTTTCTCCCCCTTAGGCATCGTAATACTAGAACCGAACTGTTCCCATGTTCCTTCAGTATTGACGTTTGCTTTACTAAGCTGTACCTACTGCTTGCAGCTATCCTGTGTACCGCAGAGTCAGACCTCTGCGGGTACACAAGGTGAATTTACAACCCTTGCCCTGTTGCCGTTGTGTCGAAAAACTGCTCCCTTTGCACTGATCTAGTAATCACAATAAGCATTAGGCTGCAGTGTAAATCTTCGGGTCCCTTCTCCGTATAAGAGAGAAAAAAAAAAACTGGAATTCGAACCCATTCCTCGAGCGTAGATAGTACAAGCTATAGCTCAGCTAAACGTTGTTTTAAAGGACTAATATTTCCTTCCACTAGCTTTAACTATAAGTGTGATGTCCAAAACTCGGAACTTGGGGACTTGTGTGTCGTGTGCATGAGTAAGGTTAAGGTACAATGTACACAAAGCTCACGGTGCAAGTGCTCAGGGACAGTCGTGTGTACTAAGAAAGTGGTCACATCGAATGACAAGAAGATGGACGAGGAAACTGTGTCATGTCGAATCCAATGACATTGAGAGAATTACAGGTAAACGGTCTGTTTGAGGAATTAGAAAAATACATATTACTCGAATGGGTTTTATAGAAGTTTGAAAATACATTTTTTGAGTTTTAGGTACAGAATTTCGTGGAGGAATTCGGAGGAGATACGTTATTTTCTTCGAACAGAAAGTTTATATTTAAGTTGTGCCACACACAAACTAGAGGCATTCATTGAAAGATAGTGCAGTCCCTTAATTGTGCAGTCCCTTGAGTTTGTGGAAAATTTGTCCATAGCCATTGGATCAAGTAGTAGTGACACACAAATTGAAAACTATTTTCGAGAAAAATTGAGGATACACTTATTTTTCTCAGACACGAGATCAGCTAGCAACTGCTCAAAATGGAACGGAAAACAGTGACAGTGAAAATATTCAGTATGTTAAGTTTGCTCCCAGTGGAAATAAATTTTTCTCGTTTGAAATTAGGTTTAACTAACAGGCGAAGAAGTTATGGGTTCGAAAATCTTCGAATGTACGTAGTCATACACTGTAATAAAATGTACAGAGGAGAACAGTGAAGTTAATATAAATCCCATGTTTATTTTTATTATATATTATATGCTAAAAATTACTTGTTTCAACCTACCATAATACTATCAATACGTTGCTCCATCAGACCTGACAGTACCTCCGTGCTGGAAGCGGGAGATTGTTGATATTGGAGTCCGGTCGCTTAACCACGTGCAAAGACACAAGTCCCCAAGTTCCGAGCTTTGGTGATGTCACTAGTTACCGTCAAGCAGTTTATAGAAAACAGACAGCAACCATCACGTCTGTTTACACAGATCGGGAAACAGTCCGCTTCCATCCACCATACTCGTGCTATTAATAGCTGAAGGAACACACGAAAATTATTTTAAAACCAGACACTACTAATGATATGCATCTCTGTAAATAAATTGTACAAAGGGAGAACATTAAGCTTTGTCAGTGCTACTCTTTACACCGAAGCTTTCATATTGACGATGAGTTGCTATACAGGATGTTTCCGAGGTGGTGTTACAAACTTTCAGAGATGATGGCAAAGAGCACATGTATCAATTTGAGATAAGGAACCCTGGTCCGGAAATGACCGAGTCGAAAGTTACAACCAAAAATAATTCTCTGGAAATGAAATAATTTTATTCCTCTGTACGCCTTATTTATGTGTATTTATCTGTACATCTGTATTCCTCTGACGTTGTTTACGTTGTCTACTTACAGTATTCCATTCAGTGCGCTGTCTGAGGGATGGGGACAGGAAACTACACTAAAGCAATGCAGATAGCGTAATGTGTAACGGACATGGTCGGTCCTGATATGCACGTCTGTAGACAGCAGTGTATGTGTACAAGTTGCAGTGTCCAGTCGATCAGTCCTAGTGAAATGGAGGAGTACACGAGAGCG
This sequence comes from Periplaneta americana, assembly GCA_025594305.2. Taxonomy (NCBI): domain Eukaryota; kingdom Metazoa; phylum Arthropoda; class Insecta; order Blattodea; family Blattidae; genus Periplaneta; species Periplaneta americana. The sequence goes on from JAJSOF020000005.1 coordinate 3,912,519, forward strand.
GAATATGCAGACCTGATTTTCGAATACGGATGAGCCAATGGGAACAGTAGACAAGCTCACAGATTGTATCGGGGCAAGTACCCACGTAGGAGACATCCGGCCCATACCATCTTTCCACGACTGTTCCAAAAGTTAAGGGAAGGAGGGCATGTGGTGCTCGCCAGATATGGAGGGTACCAGGGAAATAAAATACTCGGGGCAGACCAAAACTAGCAGCTGCTGCCTTGCACAGAGACGTTGGTTCGTCAAAGGCTAGAGGAAGAAAACCTCAAATAAAATGAGTTGTTTTAGACGTTCCACTAGACATTCTAAATTGGAAAAAATTCGAAACAACCATTAGACAAGAAATGGGAGTAATAGTACATTAGAATTAGAATGATATGGCCACGTACGAAGAATACCAGAAACAAGAGATTGCCCAGACAGATTTTGGAATTGATTCCGCCAGGAAGAGGTAAGAGGGGAAAACCAAGGAAAACCTGGATGGACGATATAAGAAGTGGAATGAAGGAGAGAGGCTTGGAAGAACGGGACTGGGAGGCAAGAGAAGAATGGAGGAAGAAGATAAGAATTTAAACACTTTTGATACAGGAAGATGTAGTTTACATTGTAACCCTGTTAATAAAAAAATATATAGATTTTAGGCATTTATAGGATTTTAGGTCTAGGGCGTAGCAAACAAAATAGATACGGAACTAGAAATCTATTCGCTACGTATACGTTAATAGAAATGATCGAACTGTGGAAAGCTAAACGACATAACATGTTTCAATATCATTTTTGACTACCACATATTTTACTTAGCACTGCCAGGATTTGAACCCGGATTTCTGGCACTGTAACTCCAGAATACAGAGCCTCTGCTGTAGGTATTCGACTAACGATCCAGCTTCAGTTCTTTCACGTGGTATCGTTTGCAGACTTATTGAAGTAGAACACACAGCAGTCAGTGTGAATAGAGCTGAATGAATAGATGTCCCATATCTCTTGGTGTTCGCCAATGCGTCAAATGTAGTCATCAATATATTTTATGCATGATTCGTCACCAATTACATGCACTAATAACGGTGGCTAATTAGATAGATCGTTATTACATTAAATGATTCGTTAACAGGCTATTCCACAATGTAACATTATATGAATAGTGCACTCCACTTAAATTGCATATATTAATTTTATTCACAAACTATTATATCTACTATATATTGAAATTTGTCCACAAATTAACGGAAACAATATGAACAATTTGTGGTTGTATCTGGTGCATCATAACATAGTGGCAATGATTGCCCTTCCCGACATCATATTCCTAAATTTATACTAATCAACTACTTTCGTAGTTGGTTCACGGTAGAGTATTCATAACCATATTACTATTAGCTTTGACAGTGACGTCATGGATGAATATATAATAGGATGCGTAACTTATTGAGTTTCCCGTTTCACACGCTAGAGGTGCTAATGTGAATTGATCTTGCTGTCATCTTTTAGTTTTAGAACTAATTACATACAGCAGCACGCCAAGTGGTGAAAAGCTAAACTATATGCAGAAAATATTTTCTTCCTGCTCATTCTCAAACCACCCAATTTAAAATAAAACATTAAAATTTTTATTCCTCACATCAGCTAAAACTGAAAATTCTTATTGGAGCCAACAGGAAGATGAAAGAGACGATCTATTTTACGCTACCTTCTATAGGATCCTACAAGGAAAACTCAGCTCGGACTCCTCGCGGCGCGCATGCTGTGCCCCTCTTACCCCCTTGCAGTAGGCGTGAGAGCATGCTGGGAACGGGAGCATACGTCATCTGCGCGAGACAGTCACGCCCGCTGATTTCTGCGCACTGAGTTTTCCTTGTCGGTTGCCTATAATACAATTCAATCAAACAGGAAAAGGAAATGAAACAAAAGGTTAGATAAATTGGAATTATATTCTTTGGGTATTTAGTATACAATGGACTGGAAAAGTTTGCAAAAACTACTTAGATCGTTGAAATTATTATATTACAATTTACTAGTTAACAATACATTCAACAACACTATTCTTACAAGGTTCATAAATATCACTATTTAACATAAACTGATTATACATAATCTGTATGACTTATATCCACTTCTTTACAAGTTTCTGGCTGCCATCTTGTCTTCTCAACTAACGTCTCTAAGAGCGTATTCCAAATCTCAGCGCTGAGCATTCTGATGGCATCACGATGTTCCGAATTTCAACGATGACGTCACTGATGCTCCACCGGTGTCGCACCGGTTCCATCAGCTTGCAGAGGTGGTAGCAGTCTCCATCAGTAAATCTGATTGGTTCTTGTATAGGACGGGAATTAGCAGACTGTTGTGTCATGGTGGTGTGTTCTGCTTTAGTTCTGCTGTATTGTTTGTAATGAGCACAACGTAAAAACAATAAGTTAATGGCTTATGAGCAAACATGTCAACGGACCAGTTATTACTACCGGTTCAAGAAATAGATTGTTTGTGCTATCTTTTCTTTGAACGAGATGGGAGTACGGAAATTTCGCAAAATCTTGCTAGCGTAGCACAGACAACAACTTGTACAGCCGCCATGACAGCCATCGAACCTTCCAGCAGTTTTGTTCCTATTTCGCTGCAGCGTGACGTCATTGATGTCCACCGGTCCGGTGAGATTCGGAATACGCTGTAAGCCAGGGGACGTCAGCACGCTCGGGCTAGCGTTTCTTAACCGCGGATAAAAGATTGCACTATGGTGCACCGTAGCTGCTGGCGGGTATGCTCTATACCGCTCTGCTTGCTGCACGACGGGGCACTTGATGTTACTCCGCTTACCCTTTACCCATTTCAGTGAGTGCTGACGACCACTGTTGTAACGGATAAATGGATAACTGTGGGAAACCTACCCATCACGTAGTTCTAATGTTCACCACCTATAAATATATAAAATATAAATGAATATAGAATAATAAAAGAAATACATAACCAAGTAAATAAGTAAATAAAAAATAAATAATTAAGCAAGCCCAGTAAACAAACAAATTCATAAGTAAATAAATAAATACCTAAGTGCATATATATATATATATATATATATATATATATATATATATATATACACTTACTTACTGGCTTTTAAGGAAACCGGCCTCAAATAAGCCCGCCATCGGTCCCTATCCTAAGCAAGATTAATCCAGTCTCTACCATCATATCCCACCTTCCTCAAGTCCATTTTAATATTATCTTCCCATCTACGTCTCGGCCTCCCCAAAGGTCTATTTCCCTCCGGTCTCCCAACTAACACTCTATATGCATTTCTGGATTCGTCCATACGTGCTACATGTCCTGCCCACCTCAAACGTCTGCATTTAATGTTCCTAATTATGCCAGGTGAAGAATACAATGCGTGCAGCTCTGAGTTGTGTAACTTTCTCCATTCTCCTGTAACTTCATCCCTCTTGGCCCCAAATATTTTCCTAAGAACCTCATTCTGAAACATCCTTAATTTCTGTTCCTCTCTCAAAGTGAGAATCCAAGTTTCACAGCAATAAAGAACAACCGGTAATATAACAGATTTAAAAATTCTAACTTTCAGATTTTTTGACAGCAGACTGGATGACAAAAGCTTCTCAACCGAATAATAACAGGCATTTCCCATATTTATTCTGCGTTTAATTTCCTCCCGCGTGTGATTTATATTATTTATATTTGTTACTGTTTGTTGCTGTATATATATATATATATATATATACATACATATACATATACATATACAGACTAAGTGAATATGTAAATAAGTACATAAGTAAATACGTGTATAAGTTAATAAATCAATCAATCAATATTACCTTAAATTCTCCAGCAATATCCTCAATATTTGCGCCGTTTTCAAGGAGTTGAATAATATTTACCTTATCAAAGATTCTCAGACGTGAACGTGTTTGTGACATGATGCCTTACCGGTATACGGGGGCTTGGATTCTCGTCACAACAGACCACGTTGTACTGTTTTGCTGCTTTCTTTAGACTCGAACATACTCTACTAAATCGACGGAGCGGTGTATCTATCTATGCAATGAATGAGTTCAAGAAGGATTCGAACCGAAGATCGAGGGATGTCTCAGTGCATAAAAATTTTAACTTACTTTTCAATTAAAACGGAAAGAATCCTGATGCAACGATTACGTAGCAATGTAGAGAACACAATAGTGTGCATCCCTGAAGTCTACCTGGGAAAGTGATCGCAACGCTATTGGGAAGATAGAGATCCAAAGAGAAAATGATACGTTTAAGAATATCAGTAACCTACGTGATTATAAATAATAGCGTCGTATTCAGTAAAATGTACCTACGACTATACCGGTGGAACTGTACGCTGTTTAAACGTATTTGGAAAGATTCCCACTTTAACTAAATCCGGTAAAGGATTTTGTATTGAACAAGATAAAAGGAAAAGGAAAAAAAACTTACTATAAATTCGGTACAAAATATGTTTTTCAGAGCTTTGTAACATTCATGGTTAAAGTTGGAAGTATGGGGTGGTGGGATGGGGTGGGGGGTGAAAAAGGAAGTGTAGAGGGTTGCCGAGGATTTGGCTACACTGGGAATAATCCTAGTAGAAGATGCATATATCCCTAGTGAAATTTTCTTTCACAACAAAAAGAGCTCGAAACTGCGTGTCCAAGTACGGGGGCTCGGTAATCTGCTTAATGATCTTCAAATGCAGTCAACTGGCGTGTGCTGCAGGGATGCCAACTGCGCCGGGAAACCGAGGTTAACCCGATCCGCCATCCAAGATGAATTTAACACTTAGCAAATTAACAATCCGTCCTACATTTTAAAATATGCCCTCACCATCTCACACAAACCTCTGTCAACGTTTTATTTTAGAAAACCAAATTTACAGGATCAGAAACTTATAAGGGAGAAATGAGTACAGTAAGACAGGGAGAACAGTGAGACATTTTTATTAGATGGTAAATTTTGATGTTGAGATGTTGGTAACAGTGGAGTTGTATGTTACATGAGTAAAGTAACAGTATTTTCATACTCGATTTGATTCTAGTTATAAAGGTGAGTGATGAAAAAATAATTCGTAATTTTTCACTCTAAAAGTAAAATTTTGGCTCGTGTTTAATGAAGATTATATTGGATAAACAAATGAGATATAAATATGTCCTACATTTCAAAATATGCCCTCATCATCACACACAAACCTCTGTCAACGTTTTAATTTAGAAAACCAATTTACAGAATCAGAAACTGTTAGGGGAGAAGTGGGTACAGTAAGACAGGGAGAACAGTGACACATTTTTTATTAGATGGTAGATTTTGATGTTGAGATGTTGGTAACAGTGGAGTTGTATGTTGCATGAGTAAAGTAACAGTATTTTCATACTCGATTTGATTCTAGTTATAAAGGCGAGTGATGAAAAAATAATTCGTAATTTTTCACCCTAGAAGTAAAATTTTGGCTTCTGTTTAATGAAGATTATATTGGATATACAAATGAGATATAAATATGAATGTTTTGTTACCTAATACTATGTATTTGAGATTATGTTTGGCAAGGTTTCGTCTTTCTTGTTTTAATTTTGAAGTGATGGCGTCATTTTTAAATGAACTATGCGTAGAGGGAATAGTGAGACATGCCATTGAAAGGTACACTGAGACGTCTCACTGTTCCCATGTACCAATGATTTGCAAAAACAAACTGTAATTATATTACATTTACCGGTAACTAACATTAAAAATGAACATACTAGTAACGAATTTAGGAACTGTAGCTTAAAATAATGGATACATTACATTTTAATGATTTCATAAATAAAAAATTATTCACAAAATTTAAAAAAATGTAAAAAATAATAAAGAATTACATTAAATTCTTATAATCATAAGCTTTGTTCACACCAAAAATTCATTTCATTTTTTTTTTTTTCAAAAGTTCGAAATGTCATAGAAAATTCACTTTTTCAAATGTTCCAGATAGTTTCGAAGTCAGACATCAAAATGATTCTAAATAAGCCTACAGAACATGTCAAGATAAAGAGACAGCAAGTTCTTGTTTTCTTTTGAAATAAATGTAAATCATTTCAATGTCCGTTAATAGACACTGTGGTGTCTCACTGTACCCTCCTGAATGGGAACAGTGAGACATTTGCATTTTTTTGACAAGCACGTATTGTATATGTCCTTCATCTATTAACATTTTTGTTTATGTGTTATTATACTCCATGTTTTAATGTCTATTTCTATTGTAATCAATTTTTAAAATACTTCAATTATCACTTGCATAAATATGTCTTAATATTTTGTGTCTCACTGTACCCACCATTCCCCTACATCAAATATCATAATTCAAGTATTAGCAGCGAGAAAATTACTGCAGCAGTGAAAAATACAACTTAGATCCAACGAAATAAAACAGAAACAACATGGATACGTATATTCGAGTGTAGGCTTTCACTGCCGGCGTCAATAGGAGAAAAGTTTTCCGGGCTATCAGACCGTGTGACCACACAACCAATGGACCACGGTCTGATTGCCCGGAAAACTTTTCTCTAACATGGATACGATTTATCAACACGATAGCTAACTGGATACACTCTCGTGGGAACAAAATGAATATATATAATGATAAGAACTGAAGATTTTCAATCTTAAGGAATTTTAAATTAATTTTATTCTTGAAAGAAAATTAATGTCACAATGCCCGAAGAATGAAGACCACAAGATTCCATTAATAGCTTTAACTAGCAAACATAATACGGCAACACGTTCGGCTAAAGTTACGCCTAAGATTTTATCTACAGTAATCGCACTAGATGTTTTGATTTATCTAGAAAAAAATCAAAACTCGAGTGGGATTTAATTGACTATTATACGATTAGAAGAAAATATATAAAGATTAGAATAAATAAAATACTTTAATATATAAAATATTAATAGACTTAGTAAAGTGTATTCAAAATGTTTTACTGTACCATCTAATCATTACAAATATTCCGCCAGATGGCAGTAGTGTGTTACGATCAGTGTTCCCTTGTTACCAGTTGCGTCAACTGCACAATCTTTATTGAACTCTGGGAACAATTACTAGTCAAGTAGGCTTTATTGATTCAGTTTCATTTTTATTAAAACAGTTGCATTACGCTATTTAATTATCAATATATATTAACCAATCCCTGACATGTTACTATCCATAACTTCATACAGCAGAACCTATAACATAACCTAAATAATATAAACAAGATAAATGATAAAGGTTTTAATTAGGGATGATGAAATAAACATGAATCCTTCTAAAAGGTACAATTATTGAAAGTATAATGTTGGCGAACAAAGAAACAAATGCTAGGAAGTGATTAACACAAACAAATGCTGAGGAGCGGATAAAAACAATTGCTAGAGATATGATAAAATTGTAGGATAAGCAGGGAGATCATAAAAACAAACAAATGCTAGGGCGCTGATAAAAAACAAATGCTAGAGAGGTGACAAAAGAGAAGCTAGGGAGGTTATAAAAACTGTATGATAAGCAACCATTACTGGTTGAAAAACGTTACACGAAGTGTAATAGTCACTTTTAAAATGTATCTCTTTCGACCAGGTTTGACCCAGAGGACCTCGGGTCTAACGGGCAGTATGGTAACCACTAGACCACTTAGGACGGTCTGATTGGCAATGTCTGATAATCTATTACATGACACAGTAATGACATGATTTTAAAATGACTATAACACTTTTACTACGTCATACTACTTTTGACCAATAAAACAGTACGAAACGACGTGCTTCGACCAATGACGGCTGCTTATCTACAATTTCATCACCTCTCTAGCATTTTTGTATCACCTCACTAGCATTTTTCTTGTTTCTTTGTTTGCCAACATTGTACTTTCAACCATTTTATTGTACCTTTTAAAATGATTCATATTTATTTCATCATCATTAAATAAAACTTTTCTATCGTTTATCTTGTTTATATTATTTAGGTTATGTTACAGCTTCTGCTGTATGAGATTATGGATATATATATATATATATATATATATATATATATATATATATATAGATGTATATATATATAGATAATTGAAGTGGAATGCAACTGTTTTAATAAAAATGAAACTGAATCAACAAAGTCAAAGAAGACGGTCAATAAATATGCTCATCTTTTAGACAATTATATCTTTGTCCCCTTTGCTGTGAAGATCTTCGGTCCTTGGAGTCATGACGCTAAAGTTTTGGTATCTCAAACCGGCCAAATTTTGATCTCCATTACTGGTGATCGCCGTTGCACTACTTATTTGCGTCAACGCTTAAGTATTGCAATTCAACGCGGAAATGCAATGAGCGTTTTGGGTACTCTTCCCGAATCCAGCCCTTTGGACGAATTCTTTCTCCTGTAAAATTTATTATTCTGTGTGTAAATATGTAATATCATTTAATCATGCGTTAGATGCGTTTTTATCAACCTGAGATTCTATTATGTCGTGGGCATATTTTATAAAGAGGAATTTTATAATCAAATATTGCTTCCTTTCACTTACATATCCTCTTTATTATTACGGTATATATTTAGATATTAATTTATTTAAGATTATGATGATAATAATAATAATAATAATAATAATAATAATAATAATAATCCGTGGCGCTACAGCCCGTGAAGGGTCTAGACCGACCAGCCGGCTGCTGGCCTCACGCCCACATGCCGAAGCAGAGGTGCACGATCATCCAATCAGAATGGAGGTATCGTGTGGTTAGCACGATGATCCCCCCAGGTGTTATAGCTGGCATTCGTAACCGGATTTCGCTACCTATCGTAGCTCCCCAAGTGCATCACGATGCTGGGTGGGCACAGGTCCCAAACACTGGCCCGAAATTTCATGAGAAAATTTCTTCTCCCACGAGGACTCGAACCAGCGCGCATTCCGTAACGCGAGTCCTAGGTAGGATGGCTTAGACTGCGACGCCACGGCGCGGGACAATTTCTTCAAGACTTTACTGTAAATAATGGTTATTAACTGGTAACAAGACAACAGCTCATCATAACACAGTGCTGCCATCTAGCTGAATATTTGTAACGATGAGATACAATAATACAGTTTCAAGACACTTTAGTACGGTATTTTTGTCAGTTAATTAATATTTTATTGTATTAGAGTAGTACTTCAATTCTTCTAATCTTTATATAGTGTAATAATGAATTAATCCCACTCGAGTTTTGATTGTCTCTAGAAAACAGAAACATCTAGTGAGATTACTGTAGACTATTACACTTTTACTACGTCACACTACTTTTGACCAAACGGTACGAAAGGACGTCTTTCAACCAATCATGGCTGCTTATCGCACAATTTTATCGCGTCCCTAGCATTTGTTTAATTTTATCACTACTCTAGCATTTGTTTCTTTGTTTGCCAACATTTCAAACTGCACTGGTCTGGACGTCAAAAAAACAGAAAATTACAAACCACTCCAGTCGATGCACAGCACTTTCAAATATGGCTCGCATTGGCATTCAAGAACAAGAATTAATAAAGATCACTGGTCATAGCTATGCATCTTCCCTGAAACCTTATTTAAAAAATAAATGAAGAGCACCATTCGGAAATCCTGAATAAGTTGAATACACCATGTACATCACCGAGTTCACTTCTTTTACGCACACGTCCAATATAACATCAACTGAACCACCAACCACTAAAACATTCAAATTTGAAAATTGTAATTTCAATAATTGTTTCTTTTAAAATTATGCATGTTTATTTTTTATTTCATCGTCGTTAATTAAAATGTTTCTTGTTTATTTCATCATCCCTAATTAAAACTTTTCTAACACTCGTTTATATTATTTAGATTATGTTATAGCTTCTGCTATATGATATTATGAATAGTCACGTATTAGAGATTGGTTAATAGTAAGATTTATTGAAAATCATCTGTCAAGTGACGTTGATTACTGGGATCGGGATAATCGAAGTGGAATGCAACTGTTTTAATAAAAATGAAACTGAATCAACAAAGCCTTCTTGACCAGTAACCGTCCGCAGAGTTCAATGAAGATTCCATAGTTGGCACAACTGATAAGAAAACAGCTATTCATAACACACTACTGCCATCTATTAGCGTAATATTTATAATGTTGAGATGGTACAAATTTGAAGACAGTTTTGTATTTTCGTAAGTCAATTAATATTTTATTGTATTGGAGTACTTCGTTACTTTTAATCTTTATATACTTTCTTTTAATCGTGTAATAGTCAATTAAATCCTACTCGAGTTTTGATTTTCTCTAGATAAATCAAAACCTCTAGTGAGATTACTGTAGATAAACTTATATTACCATACTGGCCATTAGAAATCCTACACCAGTAAAACCTTCGCGCACCAAATTAAACTAGTCTCCGTGGAAAGTCAATGCTTTACTCGTTTGGTACAACTGTGCACGAATTTCAGCACTGAATTCATAAAATATTTGTACGGTACGCCTTCAAGTAGGCAGGCAGTGTTATTCAGGTGTCGAGAGTGGTGCCTGATGTAAGTTTTGCTTCTATGACACCGCTGTAAGTCAAGTAGTCTACATGTAGGCGTTCCGAGATGTGTTATATAGCATCACTGCAACTTTTGCCTTGCACATCCATGAGACTTGATCAAATATACAGCTGCCTCCTTCCCTTTCTTCCACCCTCCGTACCTGCCAAGAGCCTCCGACGCTTCTCTACCAAGGTTTACACGACGAACTCAAGTTTCGACAACTTATATAAGACAAGGTGAATGACGCATAGTCGATGGAATCAAGCAACACTGCTGAATCCTCCGAGTTGGCAATTTAATAAGGAAGCTCCAAAAGTTTATCAAGAGGATGTAATTTTTTTCCTTCGTTGCCGTGCCAACGCTTCTTTAACAGTTTTCCATTTAAAATGTACAAACTAATTTCTTTTCCCTCTTCCCAGTTTTTGGAAGGGAGAGAGAAAGAAAAAGAAATAGAAATAAACTTTTCTGAAGTTGATTTCAGTTTGAAGAAAAACTTGAGTTTCGAATGAAATAAATTGCATACAGGCAGGATATTTATACGTTTTCACGTTAATGTGAGGAGACAATAAATGCCTTGACTGACGTTCTGTATTACTGACAGAGTAACTAACATACTGAGTTACTGACTACCTGACTGACAGAACATTCATCGACAGACTGATTAACTGACTAAACTATTTTTTAACTAACGGTGGGTACTTGACTGTTCGTCATTCATTATTATGAAGCCTAAATCTGTTATTAAAAATTTCTAAACATATTTTTATTTTATTTAAATCCACCACCAACAGAAGCAGGCTTCCAATTACAGGTGGCTTACACAGATATGTACACAAAATACATAATAAGAAAAAACAAACAACACAAACGAAAGAAAAAAAATACATAACGGTAATAGATGCTAGAATATAATATTGCAGTTAATATAGTGCCAAATGTCAATATAATGATGCAAAATTATTTAAAAACTAGAGTAAAAACATTATAATACACTTCTTCATAATTTAAATATCTAAGGAAATACAATTCTTTTTTAAATAGTGTATGAAATTTTTCAATTGCTAAACTGAAATCAAATTGAGAATCACAATTTAAAGACAGAGAGTTGTAAGTATTACACATAACAAACAATGGACAGTTCTTGAAGAAAACAGTTCTAGGAATAGGAATAATAAAAGGTTACCTATGACGTAATTCTGTTCTTTTTACATTGAAGTGAAGGAATTTAAGAAAATCACAGTTATTCAATATATCTTTAACAGTTTTATATAGTAAAATTTGGCTATTTATTAATCGTCGAGATTTTAAACTTTTATAATTAAATTCAAAAAGTAACTGAATATATGAAATTTGCTTGTCAAAAGACGACACGAGATGTTTTTTAAAATATAAATAACGTAAAAATCTTTTGTGCGAGATCGCGCATATTTGCTTGCGTTCCGCACAAAACCAATCCGCGGAAAGTCTACAATTCCACATTTAATATTTCCAACATAACACACATAACAATTTCCCTCTTCTTACCGCTTAAGTGACATATTGATTTTACTGCTTTAGGCTTTTAACATATTATTTTTAGAGACGTTCAATATAGTAATAATTATAAATTGGAAACTTACCACTGCAATTTCACCTAAATTGCTCTGTTAATTATTGTTTTTAAATATTTGCAAAAATTAAGTAAACTCTACATCTCCACTAAAGTTACTGCATTCGTGATGCAAGTAACATTAAGGAAGCCGTGAAAAAATCAACAAGATTCCATAGACTGGGGGAAGACAGACGTATATCACGGCCTGCTGGAGTATAGTAAACACAGAAAACATTTTAAAGCAACAATGTTGAAGATAGATATTTTTGTTTTGCAAATTTGCCGTCATTGAACAGAAACCAAGATGGAGATTTCATTGCAACTAATTAGAAATTCCTCTTTCAGGTATGTAATAAACGATCTTCGCACAAAATAATGTACGATACACGAGCGGTATGTTTTCTTTCACTTCTCGGAAATTAAAAAAGCTCAACTACGTTTCGCTTTTTCAAACTTTTCCTCGAACATCAAAACTTCAACATACCGCTCTTGTAACGCATATGATTATTCTGTATCCTTTCTATTTGCATCTTATGGGACTGGAACCAAGAAAACAATTAATGGATGACGAAAATGGTTAATATGATAACAGCATATTAATGAACTGATTCTAAGTTCATTGTAGTCAATGAACGACGTGAATCATTAATAACTAATACTTTGGGTAGAGGGGTAGAGAAGGCCTGATTGCCTTATCTCTACCAGGTTAAATAAATAAATAAATAAATAAATAAACAAACAAATAATGAAATAAATAAGTGAATACGTAAGTAAATAAATAATTAAATCAAATTATGGTTTATTTAACGACGCTCGCAACTGCAGAGGTTACATCAGCGTCGCCGGTGTGCCGGAATTTTGTCCCGCAGGAGTTCTTTTACATGCCACTAAATCTAGTGACATGAGCCTGTCGTATGTAAGCACACTTAAATGCCATCGATTTGGGCCGGGATCGAACCCACAACTTCAGGCACACAAGGCCAGCGCTATACCAAGTGCGCCACTCAGGGCGACTAAATAAATAATTAAATAACTAGGTACATAAGTAAATAGGCCTAAGTATCAGTAAATAAATAATTAAATAAATAAGTAAGTAAATACATAATTAAATAAATAAGTAAATACATAAATAAGTAAACAAATAAATAAATAAGCAAATACGTAAGTAAATAAGTATAAGTAAATAAGTAAATAAATAAGTAAATACATAAATAAACAGGCAAAGAAATAACTAAATATATAAATACATAATTAAACAAGTAAATACATAAATAAATTAAATAAACAAATAAATAAATAAATAAGCAAATACGTAAGTAAATAAGTATCAGTAAATAAGTAAATGCATAAATAAATAAGTAAATACATAAGTTAATAAATAGGCAAACAAATAACTAAGTAAATACATAATTAAACAAGTAAATAAATAAATAAAGTAAACAAATAATTAAATAAATAAATACATAAGTAAATAAATAAATATCAGTAAATAAGTAAACACATGATTAAATAAATAAATACATAAATAAATTAAATAAACAAATAAATAAATAAGCAAATACGTAAGTAAATAAGTATCAGTAAATAAGTAAATGCATAAATAAATAAGTAAATACATAATTAAATAAATAAGTAAATACATAAGTAAATAAATAGGCAAACAAATAACTAAGTAAATACATAATTAAACAAGTAAATAAATAAAGTAAACAAATAATTAAATAACTAAATACATAAGTAAATAAATAAATATCAGTAAATAAGTAAACACATGATTAAATAAATAAATACATACGTAAATAAATAAGTAAATACAAATAAATGAATATTATGGGTCACACTGAAAGTTTCTGCAAACTTATATGTACGTATAGCAACAAATTATTTTGGTTTCGGCTTTACTGCTTCTCAAAATATTCCGACTTAAATCATATGCACTCAATCACTGGATGGAACCAATCTTTAAAACACTGCATCAACTTTTCTAGAGACACTTCAGCCACCAGCTGGTTGAAGACCTGGATGGATGGAACATAAGAGATTATATCGAAGTGCTCAATAAAATGACTAACACACCGACAACAGTTGTAGCTTTTCTCAAGCACAAGAGTGTACAGAGCGGCATTTAAAATTCTCGCCGACCAATTTACTAAGAATCAGAGTGTGTGTGTGGAAGGGTGAGGCCGAGATTAAGCGATGTGGCAGCAGCGAGGCTAGGGGCTGCGGGAAATCTCTTTACTGGCACTGCAGAGCGCCTTGCTGTGCTTTGCTACTTGCGGTTAGCAAACTTCGAAGCTGTTGGAAGCTGCAGACCGCACGGATAACTCAGCGCTACTGGGGCGCGCCGCCCTACCGGAGGGCTCCCAGGGCTCATCAAGTTGCCAACTATTTTCTGATCAATCATACATCAGAGACCAACCGAATCTAAATTACAGTATTATTTGGTTTTCCCACCCAAGGCAGTACATGAATGTAGGAAGTGACTTACCACCCTGTCGTCTATTACCGTCGCAGGCCAACATCAATTTTAACACAATCTATATATTTCTTTCAGTACAGACATAAAAGAAATTCGGTTGGATTTCAAATATATCCGGAGAACTACAACAACTTAATGAGAAACAGAACTATTAAGGAAACTGAATTAACATTTTATACATCAGTAGCACTTTCCTATACAGATTTCTGATAAAATATGAATGAATGAATGAATGAATGAATGAATGAATGAATGAATGAATGAATGAATGAATGAATGAATGAATGAATGGAGTACATTTATTGATACACAATTATACAAACTCATGTACACAAGATCCTTCGCACAAGCCCGTACGGCCTTTCGTGCTGTAACTATGCACAGTTTGAATCTTAAAAGAAAACAAAGATAATAGTACTAATAATAAAATAGTGAAACAACAGTTATTATCAGGGAACGGATTTATATGGACTAAAAATATATGAAATATGTAAATATATATGTAGTTATTTTTACCAAAATATGGAATTAAATATGGATTTTTACCAAAATATGGAATTAAATATGGACTTAAAATTATAAAAAAATGACTATGTACGTTAAATATTGGTACATTTTAATCAAACTAAACAAAAAATATAATGGACGTACCTTATCTTCCAATGTAGTTTCAACAAAACACAATTTTTATTGTCTGTTACCATAACAATAGGTTACAAACATTTCTTTCAAGTGCTGAAAAGTGAATCTTCTTCTATTGTCTCTGAGGATAGATTTATACTGACTAAAAGAGCGTTCGACGTCACAAGAAGTAACTGGTACATAATTCAATTTCACAATGTCTGCTGGGGATAAGTCCAAGTTAATCTTCACTGTTGATTCACCACTCATCACAGCAACAACCTTTTGTAGTTCTTCATATCCAGGGTTTTTGAAAGTACAGTGTCCACCTTAGCTCTTACTGCATCTGCAACTTTACCTCTACCACGATTCAGTTGTTCCACAGTACTATTTATAATTTCAAAACTTTCAGATAGTGAAAGGTGCCTATTTTGGAGACTTTTGAGCGTTTTTATGATGCATGAAAATGTATGCTGAATGTGAGCTAAGTCATTCTTCACACTTATGTCACAGGTAACTGTTTTCGCAGTATCAATTGAGACTGCATCTTCAGAGTCCAATGCAAGGAGAACATTGTTAATAGAGTCTATATGTTCGGCATAATATTCAACTGCTTCTAGCCATGTACCCCATCTAGTTAAAATTGGCTTTGGTGGCAATGGAATTTCAGGGTACATTTCTTTCAACACGTTAACTCTACTGGGAGCTTTGAGAAATACTTTTTCACTGATGAAATCAACAAATCTACTTTAGGAAATTGTCTCTGACCACTTCTGCCACACGATGAAATGCATGCGCCACACAAGTAAAATGAGTCAATTTAGGATATACAACAGATAATGCTTGTCCAGCTTTGACCATATAAGGGGCAGCATCGCTAATAAAGAATAACACATTATCGTACATAATACCCTTTGGCCACAGGATACCCATAGCTTCGTTGAACAGTTTAACTATAGTTTTGTTATTGCACTTTTCTAGAACATCACAATGTAAAAGAATTCGTTCAGAATATTGTTCACTTAACAAACCGATAACTACATTACCAACAAGTCTACCTTCTTTGTCGGGAGTCTCATCAATGGAAACCCAAATTGAACTATCTTTAATTTCATCTCTTATCTTCTGTATTGTCTCATCGTAGATGGATGGAGCATACGTCTTCCTAAGTGTTGACTCATCCGGGATTGTATGTTGAGTATATTTTTCAAGGAATTCCCTGAAGACCTTATTCTTTAGTTTGTAGAGAGGAATATCAGCAGAGATGAGAGAACGGCACAGGTCGATGTTAAACTCAGATCTTACATTCGATGTTGTTGGTTGTGTTAAAAACAATTGTCTCTGATTGGAATTTAGTTGTTTGTTGGCCTGATGTTTACTAGTTGTAATGTGTTGGTGCACCAGGAACTTTTGTGTAGATGATACTGCACACTGACACAAATTACAAAATAATATTTTATTGTCAGTTGATAAACCATCTTCTTTAAATTCTGAAATGTAACTTGTTAGTTTTGATTTTAAATTGACTGAATGACGTACTTTTGGCATATTTACCGTCTTTATAGTATGATTTACAAAACTGAACCTATGTGTACTCTGACTGGCATTTAACTGTTGAGCTGCACAACTGAAGTCTGTTAAAAATTTTAAATTAAATTAATACAGTTTTGTAACTTACTTTCCCATTGTTGATAGGACTGCTAATTTTCAAATAACTCTGATGTTAAAGGGATTACTGAACATGTGTTTAAATCTCTATTGTTGAAATGTATTTTTAAAAGTTAATGGAATTTTGTTTTGTTTTATTGTTAAACCTAATATAATATGGACTGTTTTATATGAAATATGGAAAATATATGGAAATTAACGAAAATATGTACTAAACTCTAAAATATGGAAAAATATGGAAAATAAAAGTAGGATTTTTCAACCCTACACATTGTGAAACATAAAGATAATGCAAAATATAAATTATATTAGCTTTATAAGTAAATATGTATTTACATATAAATCCTTTCCCTGGTTATTATTATTACTACCGTTATCATTAATTATCACAATTACAACTAATCTAACTTCATACTAAACTTCACGAAAAAAAATAATAATAAAAATAAAATAAATGTAAGATATGAAAGAAAAAAAGACAATGAAACGTATTTTTTTATTGGGTTATTTTACGACGCTGTATCAACATCTAGGTTATTTAGCGTCTGAATGATATGAAGGTGATAATGCCTGTGAAATGAGTCCGGGGCCAGCACCGAAAGTTACCCAGCATTTGCTCGTATTGGGTTAAGGGAAAACCCCGGAAAAAACCTCAACCAGGTAACTTGCTCCGACCGGGATTCGAACCCGGGCCACCTGGTTTCGCAGCCAGACGCACTGACCGTTACTCCACAGGTGTGGACTGAAACATGTATGTATGTATGTAGGTATGTATGTATGTATGTATATATATACAGGGTGATTCACAAGAAAAGGTAAAAAATTTAGGATGTTAATTCTGAAGTCATTCCGAGTCAAAAACTTCATATGAATATAGGTCCGTTTTCGAACGGTTACGATGGCTCTTTGATTTCACAAAAACTTCTGAGATTCCATTGTACTAACTCGCATTTAGAGACAGATAACGGACAAATTTAAAGTTTATATTCACTTATGCATACATACCTAATATTCTAGAAGTCGGGGTCGATGTTTTCGCACATTTTCAAAGCTACCTCCTTCTGCTTCAATGCACTGTTGCGCTCGGACGTGAATCGCGCTGGTCGCTCGGGAGAGTTGCACGTGGCTGTCTTTATGCCGCATCCAAAATACGGTCGATTAGCGATTCTCTCGTTTCCCCGTTCCTTTGCTATACCAAGTCTTTCACCCAACCCCATAGACAGTAAATACTCTTCGATATGGTACCCTTCTGTTCGGAAAGCGTCGTTCAAATTCAGCGACGGCACGCAAGGAACTTCCATCGCACAAACCATAAACATACACAATATCGGCGTATTCTGTAGTCGAAAATTTATAAGGCATCTTGGAAAACACAACTTAACACTTCCGATAACTGTACCTGTATAACTACTGTACTGGAGGTAGCTGACTGAACTGCTGTGAACTGATAAGTGATAGCGTATTTGTAATGCCCCACCACCCGGTTTGTTTCTCTTCTCTTATCTACATCGCTCACAATGCAGATTCCGATGTTACGTCATTCATCGGTGACCTTGTCTCACGTCAGCAGCATATGGTAACGTCTGATTCACATTGGGGCGAGACGTTTTACCAAAAAAAAATATGCATCTAGCTCCCCCATCGTTCGAAAACGGACCTATGTCCATATGAACTTTTTCACTCAAAATGGCCTAAGATATCGTATCCTAAATTTTTTAACTTTCTTCGTGAATCACGCTATATATATATACAGTAGCGTGCAAATTAATCCGAACAACGTAATTACTTATGCAAAAACACTCAAACGGGATAAAAAAAAGGATCTACGACATACCTCAGTAATCTATGTGGCCTCCCTTGTTCCTAATAACAGCTCTGAGACGATTTGGCATGGATTCCACTAATTTCCCACAAATATTCTTCATTTTTTCATCGCGAAACCATACACCAATGAGGGCAGAAATCATCTTCTCCTTTGTAGAACAATCCATTTTTTGCATTCTTCTTTTGCAAATTGACCACAAGTTCTCAATGGGGTTGATGTCGGGTGAGATGTCTGGCCAGGGGAGTACCTGAATATTCTTCTTGTTGAAGAATTCTGTAGTTTTTCGAGACGTATGGTATGGTGCCAGGTCTTGTTGGAACACACCTCTGCCATCCGGAAATGATTTTTGCAGCTGGGGTACGATTCTGGTTTCCAATAAGTGAATATATTTGTCAGAATTCATCATTCCCTTGATAGGTATTAATGCTCCAGGCTCTTCATGTGTAAAACAACCCCAAAACATTACTTTAGGGGGGTATTTGGGTGCTTGTTGGAGATGAGCTGCTGTTACTTTTTCGGATCCTTTCCGTACGTAAGAAACACGGTGGCCGCGGACCTCGAAATGAGACTCATCGGAAAAAAGTACATTCTTCCAGCCATTCACTGTCCAGTGTTGATGTAATTTTGCCCACATTAAGCGTTTTTTGCACATAACAGGGGTTAGCAGATGCTTCTTAATAGGCTTACGAGCCCTTCGTCCAGCTTCCAAAAGCCTACGCCGCACTGTTGTGACGTGAATATTCGCCCCAGTGGTAGCCATTAACTCGCGGTTTAAGTCGACAGCAGTTAGTCTAGGATTTAATTTACTTTTCCTGACAATTAAATGATCATCTGCGGGTGAAGTTTTCCTTTTCCGGCCACTGTTTCCTTTTTTCTGGGGTGTGATGGATCCAGTCTCCCTGTATCGTTTTATGATCGAATTAACAGTAGCCAAACAGATGTGACATTCTGCAGCAATTTGCCTTTGTGTCATAGAAGAATGCTCTGCTAAAATTATAATTTTAGACCTTTTTCGTGGAGTTGTATCCATTTGTGAAGACGACAGAATGTACACAGGATTGCAGTATTAAGTCTTCAACACAACTGAAATGCTTATAAGTACAAAACGACAGGCAAAATGTCACATATTATAAAAAAAATAATAATAACGACAGACCTTCAACAATGGAATTACACGTACTACAAATGTCAATTAAAGCGGTACGAGCAACTGTGAGGCCAACAATGACAGAAAATGTAAAAATATGTCGTGTTCGGATTAATTTGCACGCTACTGTATATATATATATATATATATATATATATATATATATATATATATATATATATATAGGGTGATATATATGCATATATATAAACAATTCAATTCCTTATTGAAACTGTAATAAATAATCCAAGTAGTAAATATAAAGATTATACATTAAAAACATATACACACGCAATTAAAAAACACAATAAATACAAAAAGAACATTATCCCCTAATTACCTCCTTCGCTCAGTATTAATACTACTCATTACAACACTAATAAATAACTCTTCCCCTTATTTCCTCGTCCCCCTCCCCCTCGGCCAGTTCCACCCTCCGCTGTCGAACTTTTGCCATAAATTTTCCCACACTCTCACTAACTGGTTGAGGGGCAAAACCTCGGAAAAACATTAAAGCAGGTAACTTGTCCCAACCAAGATTTGAACCCAAGCCCTCTCGTTTGACAGTCAGGCATGCCAACTGTTATTCAACAGCGGTGGACATTCAGTGAATTTAATTCATAGTTTATTTACATTATTACACTGTACTTATTTCGTGATTTTTTAAATGTATACTTCAAATTTGGCATACACTTAGGTTTACACAGACAATGTTTAATTTAATTTTCGTTGTACCGGAGTCTAGTATGTACAGTCACGCAGCTCAATACGTACGTGGCCTAGGACTTATTAAGGCTGAATGGGAAGCTAATATTCCGCATTTTAACATCTGTAAACGACTTCTACAAGTCAGTGAGGATCATCTCCTTCTGTCAGGAATCTTGAAGAGGAGAAGAAAACTGCTCTCAAGCGCCTGAAAATTCCTGAAGCCAGCTCATCAGGTTGATCAGGAAAAGAGGGCCATTTATGAACCTTGTATTCCCTACCTTAGTGCCAAGTATAACATCCCTCTCTTCAATTGGTTAGTGACAGGTTTATTTTTTGGTGCTCGGGGTTCTTTACCAAAATTTACATGTAATTTTTTAAAAATTATTAATACCATCTTTTGAAATTCAAAAAATCATCTCGCAAATTCTTAAAGATTCCCTGCAGATTATACAGTTTCATTTATACCACTCAGAAGGCCTTAATTAGGGATATGCTAATTTTAAATAAAATCTTTTACTTACCTATAAGTAAAAGGTATCCCCGTAACATGCCATGAAGGCACTTGGGGGGCATGGAGGTAGAGCCCCATGCTTTCCATGACCTCGGCACTAGAATGAGGTGGTGTGGTCGGCAACACGCTCTGACCGCCTTTTACCCCCGGGAAAGACCCGGTACTCAATTTTATAGGAGGCTGAGTGAACCTCTGAAAGTTTGGCAACGAGAAAAAATCTTGTTACCAACTGGGATAGAACCCCGGACCTTCCAGTCCGTAGCCAGCTACTCTATCAACTTATAAGTATAATTTTAAAGTCATCTTCTAAGATTTTATTTTATAATTGATAATCAATGGTGCTTAATTATTACATTTTATTTTTATAATAATATTCATATTTAATTAATTATTTTTATTTGCTATTAATTTCCGGATCCTCGTGATCATCCGTAATTAAGGCCGGAGGAGTTATTTCTCTCTCTCTCTCTGCATCCATAGATAGTTGCTAACCACTAGGATCGCTAATATCGCCTCATTACAGACAATGCGAAATAGTATCGGCACAGTCTATTGTTCCTAGCACCCTCACAACTCAAGCTTCGTGACTGTATATAGTAGACTGTGATTGTACCATCTTAGCTCTCTCTCTCTCTCTCTTTACTATCTTAAGGAATTTAATTTGCTGACTGTACATATTTATTTTCTTTTTACATATATGAACGAATTAATAGTGCGACCCTCGTAATGTGGGGTCAGCACGACTCCGAAAATCTATGTACTGAATGCAGGAAATCATATTCATGACAGTCCACACCTGTGGAGTAACGGACAGCGCGTCTGGCCGCGAAGCCAGGTGGCTCGGGTTCGAATCCCGGTCGGGGCAAGTTACCTGGTTGAGGTTTTTCCGGGGTTTTTCCTTAACCCAATGCGAGCAAATGCTGGGTAACTTTCGGTGCTGGACCCCGGACTCATTTCACCGGCATTATCACCTTCGTATCATTCAGACGCTAAATAACCTAGATGTTGATGCAGCGTCGTAAAATAACCCAATAAAATAAAAATAAAAATCATATTAATGACGTATAAAGAGCCAAACACCAGACTAAGTGCGGACGCACAACACTGATTCGCATGACCAATCGGCCGCATCTTACCCGTTCCGTAAATCGCAGCTGTATTAGTTTTTATACAATTTTATTCGTGCGCTGTGGGCTGCAGATGTTACAGGATGAAATCCATGTGCAGCGCTAAAAGGCCCAGCACAAACATTACGAAAGCGGTGCCGCGAACACTATTCCAATATTTTAATTTTCACATCGAAATTCACAGCAATAAACAAGTTATGCACTTCGA
Source organism: Periplaneta americana (assembly GCA_025594305.2). Classification (NCBI taxonomy): domain Eukaryota; kingdom Metazoa; phylum Arthropoda; class Insecta; order Blattodea; family Blattidae; genus Periplaneta; species Periplaneta americana. The sequence goes on from JAJSOF020000005.1 coordinate 3,934,928, forward strand.
TTGTGGACTATCAACGCTAATTTCACAATGAACGACGTCAATTTTCGCATACCATGTACATTTTAGCTATTAGCCAATTTGGCAACGTTGCTCCCTCGACAAAACCTTTATCGCCCTATACACACGCACACACACACGGGCGTTAATCACACCTATTCATCAGAAAATTAGATTACCAATCATTGATTCGAAATTTGAGGGATGAACGACGTCCATTTTCATACCATGTCACGTGACAATATGTCACTTCAATCCCCTTTACACCCCTCACTGACAGTTGCCTTGACCGTCGCCATCGCGATTTCCATTTCTCAGTTCATTTCATGTCACTTGGGAGGGCAATCAAATTGTCTAGTCCCCTCTCTTTTCACAGCCTTTCCCATACACCTCCACCTCATATTCTGAAACTCTCCGACCCTCCGTACACATGCTTCTCCATTCAATAGACAGACCAACCCCCAAAAAGCGCACCCCATCACCCTCTTTCAAACCCGCGACACAAATTCCATTCCGTTCGGAGCCGTGACTTGAACGAGGAATTCCTCAACGAAGAGAGAGCGTCAAGGTGCCTCCTGGAACCGCCCAACTGGTGCAAAAAGTCGCAGCAATCAAATACAAGAGGGGAAGCTCCGATATTTTTATTATTTGATTTTCTTTATAAATATATTATTACACTCTTCTCTCCCTTAGTACTAATCAATATCATAAATTTTGTAAGGAATTGTGAATAACGAATTTCCAATATTCAATTTCTAACGTTGAATAAGTACGCCCAGAAATAAACAGACTCGTTAAATAAATACTGCAATATCCTACCAAGTGAAAACATGTTCATCTAATATCTTTAAAGTATCAGGAATACAAATCAAAAGAATTGCGTACACGGTCATTTTTAGTTGGTTATTTAACGATGCTGTATCAACAACTAGGTTATTTAGCGTCGATGAGATTAGTGACAGCGAGATGGTATTGGCGAGATGAGGCCGAGGATTCGGCAGAGACTACCTGGCATTCACATTACGATTGGGGAAAACCTCGGAAAAAACCCAACCTGGTAATAAGTCCAAGCGGTGATCGAACCCGCGCCCGAACGCAACTTCAGACCGGGAGGCAAGTGCCTTAACCGACTGAGCCACGCCGGTGGCTGCGTACATAGTCATATACAATAAAAAAAACTGTAATAATGGTTGATTTGTAAATTTTGGTTATGTCTCATTTCAATAAGTAAATAATTTTGCAAATACCGAGAATCTTCGTTCGTCCATTTCATTCAATAAAATTGTTTATTAAAAAGCAATTATTTTAATTTAATTTTGAGAATTGGAAATATTCATATTAATATACTAACAATGGAGACTAACTCGGGAGGAAATTAAACGCTGAATAAATATGGGATGTGCCTGTTATTATTCAGTTGAGAAGCTTTTATCATCCAGTCCGCTGTCAAAAAATCTGAAAGTTAGAATTTATAAAACAGTTATATTACCGGTTGTTCTTTATGGTTTTGAAACTTGGACTTTCACTTTGAGATAGGAACAGAGATTAAGGGTGTTTGAGAATAAGGTTCTTAGGAAAATATTTGGGGCTAAAAGGGATGAAGTTACAGGAGAATGGAGAAAGTTACACAACACAGAATTGCACGCATTGTATTCTTCACCTGATATAATTAGGAACATTAAATCCAGACGTTTGAGATGGGCAGGGCATGTAGCACGTATGGGCGAATCCAGAAATGCATAGGGGAGAGTCGGGTAGTATCGGACATCGGGTAATATCGGACAGTGAGTTTCTTTCATCTACCACACGATGATAGTACCTGATTGACATGGTTACGTTTCTGTGATGTCGCATAGAGAAACGTAACTATGTTATTCGGGTACTACCATATGGTGGTAGATGAAAGAAACGCACTGTCCGATATTACCCGATGTCCGATACTACCCGACTCTCCCCTATAGAGTGTTAGTTGGGAGGCTGGAGGGAAAAAGACCTTTGGGGAGGCCGAGAAGTAGATGGGAAGATAATATTAAAATGGATTTGAGGGAGGTGGGATATGATGACAGAGACTGCATTGATCTTGCTCAGGATAGGGACCTATGGCGGGCTTATGTGATAGCGGCAATGAACCTCCGGGTTCCTTAAAAGCCAGTAAGTAAGTAACAATGGAGACTAAATAGTAACTGTTCACTTTTTTTTTTTTTTTTTTGAAATCACTGTAATTTTGTGTTTGTTATCTTCTCAATGTGCCGAAGTTACTCCTACTTCATTGCTCAGAATGCTGGACACTGACAAGAAATTTATTAAACAGTATAGAAGTGACTATAAATGGTCCAAACCTTGACTGGATGATATTTTTTTAATGAATTACATATTTGAATTCTTTTCTTACCACGGTGTTGCGAATGTGATCTCTTAAACTGTTTCCTGATATTCGTCTTGCACTGTCTATTCTTCTTTTACCAGATACAGTATACCTCTACATTTGGACACCCCTGTATGATAGACACCTCATTACCAGGCTTCGAGACTTCGGACCCAATAGAGCAGTTAAGTGGGAAATCCGCATAACGGCGTACTGAGTATAGTGGTAAAGCGTACAGTCGGTGGGGGTACTGTAGAATGAATGCCAACAAATACGCAAAGGAAAACGCTCTGGATTTGAAGGTTCTGATGAATAATTTGGTTTTCATACAAACCTATTTTCAAACTGTGTCTGAAACTATTACACGGTTAGAAAAGTCAGAGCAAGAGATGCCGGAAGCCCTCAAATTAGATGAGGAAATGACACAGAGAATTAATGAGACATCAAGTACACCGGTTACTGAACGTGTAAAACAGAAGTGGAAATCAATTTTATGTAAAAATAACGGATATGAAGTATTGTGTAATATAAACAGCAAATTAGTGGACATAGGGTCACCCGAGAATGGAGGACTGTCTCTTAGAGACTGCAATGATGTTAGGTTTTTTCGTTTTGCTCCTTTCACGTCCTGTGTTTGGTAGACAATTGAAAAAGATTTACGTTTGAGACAGTGAAAATGTATCTTGTAATACTTTGCAATTCTGTACTGTAACTGCACTTCCTAAAAACGACCAATAGGATGAATGAAGAAATTAAAATTGCTACATGTTTATTTCCACCATTAACACTGTGTATAATTAAACACAAATGCTTATAAAAGACAGGAGAATAAATGCTTTTCACATTATTTTGACATTGTCATAGTGTAATGTATATTTACTTTCAGAACGTACATATGTGTGTGTTTCCCCATACTACCGTACTGTATTCTAAATAGCAACGTTGTTACCTCAACACATCTCTACCTTTCACTACCTGCAGCGAGTCAACAACCTATAGTACAAGCACAGTAAACTTATTGTATCGGGTCCAAAGTCTCGAAGCCTGCTCATTATATTGGACATATCTTTTTGGAAACGGACAAATTTCTATGTTGGACACCCCTAAATAATGGAAGCTGGACATCCCTTATAGTTCTATCTCGGAAGATTCTCTTTTTCTATTGTGTATTTCTGCTGCCTGTTTAGAGCTGTTTCATTGAACCCTTGTGTTTTATAAGAACCATTAGCACAATGGAATGAGAGGGGATTTTCCTTGTACAGTACAGCAACTGTGAACCTCTTTCTACATTCCTGGAATTACCCACTTTTTCCTTTTTGTAACTATATTGTGGCTAAATATGCGTATGGAGTGCAGTGGCATTATTTTTCATAACAATAAATTTTATGAGGCCTGCAGTGTAGAAATCAGTCTCTGTTGTGGCTTTTACCTGTGAGAGTCAGTTTGTGCAGTTAGTATAGTGCCTCAATAAGAGTAAGCGTAAGTTGGTGGAATTAACCACTGAAAGGAAGGAAGAAGTTATTGATCGTTTGTGCTATGGTGTTAGTTATAGGAAAACTGAAGAAGAGTCTGGAATTTCTAAATCAACATCTTCAGACATTAGCAACAATAAGACCTCAGTATTAAATGCATAGGAACAAACTTGCAGGGTAGGATGGCCAATTCCTTTTCCCCTCCATTGCATACATTGCCGATTAGCTACATATTACACTAATTAGACTTCAGATGCATACAAACAATTGTTCTTCCTCTGAAATATATCGTCAAGTGAGATGTAATATCTGATAATTGATACGTCTAATTTCTTCGGAATATGTATGATAATAACTTTCTACTTGAAGCAAGTAAAGCGATAGGGTTGGAAGTAAATCCCGAAAAGACTAAGTTCATGATTATGTCTCGTGACCAGAATATTGTACGAAATGGAAATATAAAAATTGGAGATTTATCCTTCGAAGAGGTGGAAAAATTCAAATATCTTGGAGCAACAGTAACAAATATCAATGATACTCGGGAGGAAATTAAACGCAGAATAAATATGGGAAATGCCTGTTATTATTTCGTTGAGAAGCTTTTGTCATCTAGTCTGCTGTCAAAAAATCTAAAAGTTAGAATTTATAAAACAGCTATATTACCGGTTGTTTAGTATGGTTGTGAAACTTAGACTCTCACTTTGAGAGAGGAACAGAGATTAAGGGTGCTTGAGAATAAGGTTCTTAGGAAAATATTTGGGGCTAAGAGAGATGAAGTTACAGGAGAATGGAGAAAGTTACACAACACACAACTGCAAGCATTGTATTTTTCACCTGATACAATTAGGAACATTAAATCCAGACGTTTGAGATGGGCAGGGCATGTAGCACGTATGGGCGAATCCAGAAATGCATATAGAGTGTTAGTTGGGAGGCCGTAGGGAAAAAGACCTTTGGTGAGGCCGAGACGTAGATGGGAAGATAATATTAAAATGGATTTGAGGGAGGTGGGATATGATGATAGAGACTGGATTAATCTTGCTCAGGATAGGGAACAATGGCGGGCTTATGTGAGGGCGGCAATGAACCTCCGGGTTCCTTAAAAGTCAATAAGTAAGTAAGTAAGAACTTTGTGTGTTAAATTTTAACGTATCTTGTTAACATGTTTCGATCTATTTTCGGTCATCTTCGGAACTGGTCGTTGTTGGTCTTGGCGCCTCTTGTTTCCTGTGTGGGTGCGTTCGTAGTGTAGAGTCAAAGAGTGTATGTGTTTTGAAACAGATTTCAGTTCTCAGCTTTAAAATACTTTCGGCATAATTTTTAAACTAAATTCAAATTACAGCACGAATACAGTATTTGAATCTACTAGAATATCCCAGCTCTTAATTATTTTCCCATCATCTCAACATTCCATTCAATGTGAGAGGAAGAACACTGCATGACTTAGTCAGAAAAATCCCGCCGGCGGCGCGGCGTCAGCACTGACGTCCGTCCTGATTCAGGGATCAGAGTGATCGGCAACGTGGATGACAAACGTCACGCTGGAGCCCAATTTGGCGAAGAGCCTCCAGTTAGCTGCTCATATCAGCAACAGCCACACACGCCAGAGTCCCGGCGGACAGCTCGGCAGCGAGAAAGGAGCGGCGTGTCAATTAGGCTAAATTCCTAAATTGGACTCATGAGTGAAACTTGTCATGCACACGTGAGGACCCCAGCAAGGCATCAGATTCATGGGGACTGCGCTAACTGCCGGGGATTTGTACCTACGAAACTACTTTGGTCGTACTTAAACCAGCACACCTCGTGTTCCAATCATTACCTTCAATTAAACAATATATGAATTTGTTGCTAACTTAGGATTAAGTTCAGTAGCCTACTCAGTTGTGCGAAAAGTGACAGCAGTTCTCTGAAAATCCAGCAGATCAGGATTTCGGTTGTGGCGAGAAAGTCGACTTTATGTTCCTTAAATATGTAATTGGTGTTCTTTCTTAATAGGGATATCCTGAACTAGCACCGATAGATAGCGCGCGTGTACTTTGAGGGATGAGCTTTGCGTGTGCATTTGTTTTTCGGTATATAAACATTGAGGATTTATGTAGTGTATTAGTATATTAAATACTCTTAAAACAACTCAAAATTCCAAATTTTTGTCGTGTTCCTATTTGTGAAAACCAGGGAAAGCCTTGTCTTCATTCAGGTCCCGAAATATTCTGAATACATGCTTTAAAACATAAAAAAATTTAATTAATTAAATTGCGCCTCGAAAGTACTGGCTATTAAACAAAAATAACTACTTCAAGTAAGGAATTGCTGGCTACAGTTTCATTTTGCAAGAGGGAAAAGAAAAATTAATAAAAGCAAATGCAACCTCGACAGCAAGCTATGTTAGCTTAGATTATATTCAGTACTTCTCCGAAGTTCACGCCTGCAGTAAACTCTCGATTATCAGGGATGTTTATTATCCAGGACGATCCGTAGTGAAATCATTTCGTGAATAATGTTTTAAATGTGCTGTTGACTAATTATTAAAACCGTGTTTTTACTTCAAATTTTTAAAAAACATCCTACATAGTATTTAAAACTTTATGTCCTCAACCAAAACACAGAAATAATCGTGATACCACAGTCTACTATATACGAAGCTTCAGTTGTGAGGGTGCTAAGAACAATAGACTGTGCCAGTACTATTTCTCTTTGTCTGTAATGAGGCTATATTAGCGATCCTAATGGTTAGCAACTATCTATGGGTGCATTTTTACCACGTATTGAGCTTCGTGACTGTATATACTAGAGTATGGTGATACTACTACGATCATATTATATCATCTTATTAAACATTACATTTTATCTTTCTGCAACTTACTTACTTACTTACTGGCTTTTAAGTAGCCCGGAGGTTCATTGCCGCCCTCACATAAGCCCGCCATTGATCCCTATCCTGAGCAAGATTAATCCATTCTCTATCATCATATCCCACCTCCCTCAAATCCATTTTAATATTATCTTCCCTTCTACGTCTCGGCCTCCCTAAACGTCTTTCTCCCTCCGGCCTCCAAACTAACACTCTAAATGCATTTTTGGATTCGCCCAAACGTGCTACAAGCCCTGCCCATCTCAAACGTCTGGATTTAATGTTCCTAATAATTATGTTAGATGAAGAATACAATGCTTGCAGTTCTGTGTTGTGTAACTTTCTCCATTCTCCTGTAATTTCATCCCTCATAGACTCAAATATTTTTCCAAGCACCTTATTCTCAAACACCCTTAACCTATGTTCCTCTCTCAAAGTGAGAGTCCAAGTTTCACAACTATACAGAACAACCGGTAATATAACTGTTTTATAAATTCTAACTTTCAGATTTTTTGACAGCAGACTAGATGACAAAAGCTTCTCAACCGAATAATAACAGGCATTTCCCATATTTAATTTGCGTATAATTTCCTCCCGACTGTCATTTATATTTGTTACTGTTGCTCCAAGATATTTGAATTTTTCCACCTCTTCAAAGGATAAATGTCCAATTTTTATATTTCCATTTCGCACTATTTTCTGGTCACGAGACATAATCATATACTTTGTCTTTTCGGGATTTATTTCCAAACCTATCTTTCAAGTAAAATTCGCATGTTTTCCCTAATAATTTTCTCCTAACATAATTATTATTACTAGCAGTAGCAGTAGTAGTAGTAGTAGTAGTAGTAGTAGTAGTAGTAGTAGTAGTAGTAGTAGTAGTAGTAGTACCGGTATTAAAATGTTTTGTCCCTCGTCATAGTGTCGTTGTCTAAGGCATCATGTCTACGACTCTCGTTACAGAATGCATGCTGGTTCGAGTCCTCATGAGAAAGGGTTTTTCTCATGAAATTTCGGCTAGTGTATGGGACCGGTGTCCATCCAGCATCGTGAAGAAATAGCCTATTATTATTGATACATATCTATATTATCAGTTAATAATACATTGGAAATGCAAAGATAATTACTTAGAATTATCATTCATAAAGTAAAACACATCATACTAAGAAGCGAGAATGACCACGGACAGAATTCAATTCGTGAGGAAAGTTCGATAAGTTTCAATAGACTAATTGTATTCACGGATGGAAATAGTCTATATTTTATATTCCATAAACCTACGACATAGGTCTCTAAGCTTTATTTTTCTCCAAAAGCTGCTATAGGCCCTATGAACATTCAATAGCACTGAAATTTTAACTATCTGCTAGATTTTGATCTGTGAAAAATTGCCGGTAAGAACAATACCGCTGAGGAACAGATTAATCTATATTTAGCGAACTAACAAGTAACTGCCACAATAAAAGAAACAACAACAAGTTTATATCACAAGTCGAAATGTTCTTTTGCCAACCCAAGAGGTAGAAAGAAAGAAATGCTAACAGTAAATTGTTTTGGAAACTTAACTAACATGGATGACAGGCAAGGAATTGAAGTCCCAGAGCAAAAGTTTTCATATAACTTTCCTTGCGGTCCAAGTCTCAAGGGCTTCCATTCTTGTCAATTTCGTCCCATGAAGTGAGGTTTCAACAACAGAATGGTGCAGAAAGTTTCTTAAGGGAAGAGGATGGTATTTTTTGGTGAAAAATGAGTAAATTTTCGAAAAATAAGATTTTTTCCTTAAAATACTCTGTGATATGTGTGGAATATATTGTATGATATTTTGTGGGTATTTGTGCCCTTATCGGATGTTGAAAAACGCCATTTTTAAACTTCCTGCTCTCTGGATTTTTAAATCACACCGCCCTTTGTTTGTTGTTTCCGGAACTTCATTTTTTTTTTCAAAACCAAATTTTTCTTTAAAATACTCTGTGATGTGTGTGGAATACGTACATTGTATAACTTTTGTGGATATCTGTGCTCTTATTGGATGTTGAGACGCCATTTTTAAAGTTCCTGCGCTCTGGATTATAAATCACACTCCCTTATTTTGCTGTTTCTGGAACTTTATTTTTTTGCTACATTGCCAGACAAAAATCGATATAATTTTTTAAGTATTAAATATATATGTATGAAATTTAGAATACACATTGTCTAGACTACTAGGAAACTTTTCTCTGTAACAGAATTTTCCTAATTGATTTCATTTTAAAAATAAGTCTGTCTGTTTGCAAGAAAGAAAATAAAAAAATATAATTAAATTTTAATTGTTTATTTTACAAATGTAGGGATTAATATCAAAATTCTGTTATAGACAGTTTGTAGAACATGCTTTTACAAATAAATTGTAACAAACTGTTTGAATTTATCTTTAAAAATTGCTTAGATATATCGAGTTTAGTAAAATCCTGCACTGGGTAGATTTTTGTTTTCAAATCTGGCTCCCAAAATTTTTTTTTCAAAATATTTATATTTGGATGAGTTGCTATAGCCATGAGCTCTCTACATACAAAAAATTAATATTTTACACCAAATAGGAAAAAAGTTTTAAAAAATACCATCCTCTCCCCTTAAATAACGCCATCACTCATATACCAATCTTACCTGCGTTCACCGCCTTCCTGGGGCAGTAATATTAATCCCTTACTTAACGTGTTACTTCTACTAACTATTCTGAATACAGCCCGAAGTTCACAAGTTACTGAAGAAAAATAAGTGATCGTTTTGTTGAATAGAGATAGGCCAAAATACGCACACCACAATGCTGATCCTTGCACCTGAATGTGGTCCAAGGTTAAAACAATACAATACAGTAGAACTTGGTTATAGCGACCTCGTTTTGTGCGACACCTCGCCTATACTCTAACCACGACGTAAATACCAGATCACTTATCTGTGGCACGCTAAATATACCTCTTCATAGAACATCTTGTTATTCATCATCTTTTACAATATCCACCTCGCGTCAATGGAATTCCTTGTCACAAAGTATTAGTGGCTGCAAGACAATAAACACCTTTAAGAACAGCTTAAAAGATAACCTTCTTAGCATTTCACTCCAATCATACTGACTTAAACTATCGCTGACTACACTATTACTTTTTTCTTTAGACAACATCCTGATTGTGCTGTATTTTCAAAATTGTCTCATAATAATCTCTTTCTATTATCTAATATCATTTGAAATATATTAACATTCTATGTATTTTAGTTTAATTCTGCTACACAGTTTATTTCAGTGTTTAATTAATAGTTCATAGTATTTTGTTGTTTAATTTGTAAATAACTCTTGTATAAATGTAACTCTCATCTAAATCAAATTATTGAATTCTTTGTAAGTTCATGCATATGTATATATACTTTTTGCTGGTCGAGTGGAAGAGAAGGCCTGACGGCCTTAACTCTGCCAGCTAAAATAAATTATTATTATTATTATTATTATTATTATTATTATTATTATTATAACGTCAAATATTCTGTGGTCCCAACTAATTCCCCATAAGACATGTGTTTTCCTACCTTGCTTAATACGACAAACGTATATGCGTCTACCTCGCATATAACGTCATTTTCAACCTCAGTTTGGAATACAATTTTCTAAGAACCAAAGTATTTTGCTAAAATCTGGCAAATCCTTTACCGTTCCCTTCTATCATAGACCTCTGGAATGCAGGCCGATTCCCCATCCCATTGTAACCTGCCCGAATTCATGTGTTATTAATGGTACCTGCATGCGGCCAGTTTCGACAGGAAGTTTTCACGAAGTGCCGCATTTTAACGCAGTGTGGCCACTAAAAGAAGTGAGTGACACTTTAGAAGCCATTAGAATTGTGAACATTTCTATGAAGCTAGAGGAGGGAGTATGAAGCTAGGAGCAGGAGCAGTGAAATTGCAACTGAAATAATGAGCATGAGACAACAGAGTAAAATGACTGATTACTTCACTCCTCAGTAAATAAGTTTGGTGAGTAATGAACAAACTGTTTTAATACAGAATACTGTATTTATAATTGTACATGTATTTTATTGTGTTCAAGGTATGCTTAAAATGAATACATAAATCTAAAATAAGGCTAATTATGTTTATTATTTTCCATTTTCCACCTCACTAGACTGATAATATGAATCTCGGTTACTACGACACTCGTTTATAACAACATAATTTTCAAGTTCCTTGGATGTCGTTATAACCAAGTTCTACTGTATTAGTAAATGCTTTGCTACAACTGTTATATTTATTTTTCAGATATGTAACGTAGGGTAAGGGGGTACATTTTCGAACACAGTACAATTCTGAACGCACTAAGATTTTTTAACATTTGCGAGTTTCTTATATTCGTAACTCTGATTAAGTTATATAGCGTCGATAATCAGTCTTCTATAAGTTTGTCTCCTAAAAAGCTGTGTTGTAAAGTGTTACTATATACCACAAATAAATCATTTTTCAAATAAAAGAAAGAACTTTAGGTACAGAATATGCTCTGTTACAAAATGGCTCATAGTTTCCCGTCGTGGTATTGTATTACAATTACTATTACACTTTTACTACGTCACACTACTTTTGACCAATAAAACGGTGCGAAAGGACGTCTTTCAACCAATCATGGCTGCTTATCGCATAATTTTATCGCGTCCCTAGCATTTGTTTAATTTTATCGCGTCCCTAGCATTTGTTTATTTTTATCACTACCCTAGCATTTGTTTCTTTGTTTGCCAACATTTCAAACTGCACTGGTCTGGACGTCAAAAACAGAAAATTACAAACCACTCCAGTCGATGCACAGCACTTTCAAATATAACTCGCATTGGCATTCAAGAACAAGAATTAATAAAGATCACTGGTCATAGCTATGCATCTTCCCTGAAACCCTATTTACAAATAAATGAAGAGCACCATTCGGAAATCCTGAATAAGTTGAGGGATACACCATGTACATCAACGAGTTCACTTCTTTTACGCACACGTCCAATATAACATCAACTGAACCACCTACCATTAAAACATTCAAATTTGAAAATTGTACTTTCAATAATTTTCTTTTAAAATTATTCATGTTTATTTTTTATTTCATCATCGTTAATTAAAACGTTTCTTGTTTATTTCATCATCCCTAATTAAAACTTTTCTAACACTCGTTTATATTATTTAGGTTATGTCATAGCTTCTGCTATATGATATTATGGATAGTCACGTATCAGAGATTGTTTAATACTAAGATTTATTGAAAATCATCTGTCAAGTGACGTTGATTACTGGGATCGGGATAATTGAAGTGGAATGCAACTGTTTCAATAAAAATGAAACTGAATCAACAAAGCCTTCTTGACCAGTAACCTTCCACAGAGTTCAATCAATGAAGATTCCATAGTTGGCACAACTGATATTAAGACAAGAGCTAATAATAACACACTACTGCCATCTACTAGCGTAATATTTATAATGTTGAGATGGTACAAATTTGAAGACAGCATTTTCCTAAGTCAATATTTTATTGTATTGAAGTACTTCGTTACTTCTAATCTTTATATACTTTCTTCTACTCGTGTAATAGTCAATTAAATCCCACTCGAGTTTTGATTTTCTCTAGATAAATCAAAACCTCTAGTGAGATTACTGTTGATAAATATTGGTTTGTATCTGATTCTAACCTGTTCTTTTGTCTACATTACACATGTCACTGGCTCACGAGTGATATCTATGAACAGTTTAGAAAATTATTGACTCATTTTTCAAGGATAGCGGAAGTACAATTTCGAACATTATTCAGGTACAATTCTGAACGCTAAGAGTACAATTTCGAACAGCTTGTAACCATTCTAACTACGTCATTTCTGTTTGTTGGCATTTTAGATGCCACGAAGAAAAACATAAAAGGATAAACGTTTGAAATGGGATTCTAATGCTATGGAAAAGTAAATCAAAAGTGTAATTTCAGAAGATATTTCATTCAAAGGAGCATCCGTGTTGTACCACCTTCCACTGAGCACTCTACATGATAGAGTAAACAAGGAAAAGGAAAAACAGGCCGGTCTTACTCCACGTGTTACAGGGAAGATTGAACATCCCACAGTACTGTCTGGAGACATGGAAAAGTCTTTGGTAGATAGGCTCCTGTACTTAGTAAATAGAGGGTTAGGTCTTACCCCCTTGCAGATTAAACGTGCTGCTTTTGATTTGGCCGTGACCAGTCTGAGTCCTTCAGAAAAATCGAAAAATGGTCCTTCTGATTCTCCAGAAAATGCAGTTAGTGCCATTCTTAACTCACCCGGGAAAAAAAAGTTTGTTTACGTAAAAGAAAACTCCTCACATCACTCCACCTTAATTCGCAAGAGCATATCAACGAGATAGATCGAATACTAATGCTCGGCCTAAAGGAAAGAATAAATCTGCACCCAAAAGAAGAGTGAAAGAAAGGGCAATATCGTCCGCTCCTTCGACCTGGTTGGCGAGTTGGTATAGCGCTAGCTTTCTACGCCCAAGGTTGCGGGTTCGATCCCGGGCCAGGTCGATGGCATTTAAGTCTGCTTAAGTGCGACAGGCTCATGTCAGTAGATCTACTAGCGTGTAAAAGAACTCCTGCGGGACAAAATTCCGGCACATCCGGCGACGCTGATATAACCTCTGCAGTTGCGAGCGGCGTTAAATAAAACATAACATTTAAAATTCGTCCGCTCCATCCTCTTCCTACTGAATTATTATTTAAAGGAATTCATGTTGAAAGGGGAGTGGATTAGATGCCACACGTACAACGTGTGGTATACGAAATGTGCGTGGGTGCCAGAGGATAAAAAATGTTTTTTTTTTGTGTGTGTGGCAAATGCCTTTGTTCGAAATTGTACCTGACCTGTCCAGAATTGTACCGCTGTGGTACATTTTCGAACTTTTTTGTTTATTGAAACATTTACAACTATGGACAATGTAAACTTTCTTTATTTATTATATTGTTGTGGAACAACTAGGCCTAGAACATTGTATCTATACTAATAATAAATCTGTAACCAAAATTTTTCTGGTAATTTTCGATTTTCTAAAAATAATTGGTGTTAACATGTATAATTAACCATTCTGAAACCGAAAATCGCTTTTTTTAAATTTTTGTTTGTATGTCTGCCTGTCTGTCTGTCTGTATGTTTGTTTGTTACCTTTTCACGCGATAATGGCTGAACGGATTTCGATGAAAATTGGAATATAAATTAAGTTCGTTGTAACTTAGAATGTAGGCTATATGGCATTCAAAATACGTTATTTAACAGGGGTGTTATAAGGGGGCCTGAATTAAATAAATCGAAATATCTCGCTTATTATTGATTTTTGTGAAAAAGTTACATAACATAAGTTTCTTTAAAAATGATTTCTGATAAGTTTTATTCCTTGAGAAATTTTGATAACACTGATATTTAATGAGATAAATGAGTTTTAAAATTAAAATAACTGCCATCTAAGGCGGTGTATTGAAATAAAAAACAAATGACTTCGTCTATTAAGGGGCGTTGGACAGCAACAATCGAAAGCTATGAAACATAGCCTACAGACAATGTTTCTGTGTTTGTATGAAGTAATATAGGAAGCTAAATTAAACGATTTGTATAATTAATTATTATTTCATCATTGGAAAGTGTAGTTTCTCTGGATGGACATAATGCTATAATGTTATTACAGTAACTTGTGAGTGAATTAAGGACAGGTGAGATTAAAATAGCTTCTTATGCACAGAAAACTTGATACGTTATTCTGCATATTCATTTCCTGTATTTCTTAAAATAATGTTTATGAACATATTCATTTTTATCTCAGAGAATTAACGAACAACGAGAGTGTATTGATTTAGTATGCAGTAATAGTACGTTAGCTTAGCAATCCATTAATTTATAATTCAAATTTTAACTATGCTCAATTGAATCGTGTTAAAATACATAAAATATATATGCAATAAATGCAATGCTCAAAAATGTGGGTAATGAGCCAAGCAGATTATCTTGCGCTGTTGTAAAAGCTGTTCCTCCTGAGATTCAAGAGCTCCCACAACAAATTAAAAACTTTCTAATTCGAGTACATCCGTTATCAACACACTTTTTACATAATATAATATAATATAATATAATATAATATAATATAATATAATATAATATAATATAATATAATATAATATAATATAATGTAATATAATATAATATAGTATAATATAATATAATATAGTATAATATAATATAATATAGTATAATATAGTATAATATAATACAATATAAACATAATAATAAATCTGTAACCAAAATTTTTCTGTTAATTTTCGCTTTTCCAAAAATAATTGGTAATAACAATTAATAACATGTTAAAGGAATTGTCATTGCACCAAATGAGTGGTCTCTGGATCAAAATTAAGTAACATATTAAACGATTTATCCTTCTATCAAACACGAATGTTCCCTGGATCAAACGTCCTATTTTAATTATGTAATTACTTTATATTTATTTCTAACGGGTGCAGCGGAGCGCACGGGTACGGCTAGTTCACAATAAATTTAGAAATTTCGTATGCTTATTTTGCCCACAAAATACAAATATGTGTTTACTGTTCGAAATTGTACCCCCTTCCTCTACTGATTTTTACTCATATTACTGTATCTTACATAAACGTCTAATAATCAAAATTAACCTTCAAATATGGTAACAAGTGTATAATCTGTATATTATCCTGCTCATAGTAGAATTCTTAATATATTGCATAAATATCTTAAAACGATATTTTTTAACGTCTTGGCTCTCTTTATCTGTACTAAATACTTCATAAAATTAATAGTGGAACGTTAAATGCATATCATACTGACATACTAAAGAATGTAGGGAATCTGCGGTGCTCGCGAAATTGACTATTTATTAGATCGGGCTGTTTTGGTAGAAATATTTTTCGTTCTCAGTGCCTTAACGCATGGAAACTTTATCCCCAGCGGAGAGTTCCCTACAGCATCAACGCAGTTTAATATGCACGCTCTTAGGGGATTATTCCTCCAGTTCTGGAGCGCATTTTCTACGTGCTGTAAATAATAAAGATCCTTAATGCACTTGTGGTGTGCCTACAGGGGACACAACTCAAGACAGTTGAAAAGCATGGAGAGTTCGGAGTTCAGTCGCTGGACTGACTGTGGGATTAGGACCTTTGCATTCATATTTCTAAGGCTGTGACGGATGGGCAATACGATTATAATATGTAACTTTGAAATAAAGAAAAACACAGACGCTTTTTTAACACGGGGAGGAAATGCCGGTAAGTTAACGTACCCAATTGGGGGAGTGTTAAAGACAACCAATAGAAGAGAAAGTGAATTTGAATTCCAAAGTTTCAGTAGTAAATGTATTTATTTAACCTGGTAGAGATAAGGACATCAGGCCTTCTCTGCCCCTCTACTAGGGGATTACAGCTATAATATGAACAATAAAATTACGATTAATATTAAATCTACATTTACAATTACAATAAAAATTAAAGTACGACAAGATTACCTGATTAATGAAAGCTAGACATTTTATCATAGAAGTTAAGAACAAGGAATATTTTTGTATTTACTGAATTACAAATTAAACCTACAATAACAAAATTTTTTAGTGATGAAATTACCGGATATTGAAATATTTTGTGATAGATTAAGAGAACTATTTACAAGAAACCATGTCTGAACGAGTCTCAATTACTGACCAAGTGCCTAGTAAGTTTGCGTTTGAATTCAGTTTTATTTCGACAGTCCCTGATGCTAGCAGGTAGCGAATTCCAGAGTCTTGGCAGGGCTATTGTGAAAGAGGATGAGTATGAGGAGGTGCGATGGCATGGTACTGTTAGTATTGTTTCATGGCGAGAGCGTGTGTTCAGATTGTGGTGGGAAGAAAGGTAAGTGAAGTGAGACGACAGGTACGAAGGAATAGAAGAGTTCAAGATTTTGAAGAGAAAGAGAAGTGAATGTAAATCTCTTTTCTTATCTAGTTTAAGCCAACCTATTGCTTCCAGGGATGGGGTAATGTGATCATATTTACGAAAATTGCTTACAAAACGTACACACAAGTTATGAGCACGTTGAAGTTTCGTTTTGTTGTCGCTGGAAAGGTCAGTCAGTAAAATGTCAGCATAGTCAAAATAGGGAAATACAAGTGTCTGCAAAAGGGACTTTTTTAAGCAAGAGGGGAGATGAACATTTATCCTTTTTAGCACATGGATAATAGAATATACTTTTCTGCAGGTTTCTGTGATTTGCATGTCCCAGTTGAGATTATTATCCACGTGAATGCCAAGATTTTTTACCGAAGAACTGAAAGGGATATGCACTGTACTTACTTTAACGGGGGAAATGTCGAGGTGCTTTACAGCGTCGGTTTGCAGTTTGTGTCCTAATATAATTGCTTGTGTCTTTCCAGGATTGATATTAAGATGGAATTTCTTTGTCCATGTCACAATCGAGTCAAGGTCTTCGTTCAATGTATCTATAGCGTCGTTTACTCGATCTAAGCGGGAAGAGATGTAGCATTGAAGGTCGTCAGCATACAAGTGATTGTTACAATGCCTTACAAGAGATGTAATATCATTGACATATATTGTGAACAACAATGGCCCGAGTACCGACCTTTGTGGAATACCTGATGTTATGTCAAGCCAAGAGGAGCTTCGATTCCCGGATACAACACATTGTCTTTCCCGTAAGTAGGATTCGAACCAACTCACAGCAGTCTCTGACAAATACAGATTTCTCAATTTATGGGTGAGCAGGTCAAAATTTACAGAGTTGAAAGCTTTGCTAAGGTCAAGAAGTGTTGGTATTGTTACTTTATTAGAGTCGATTGCTTCACGAATGTCTTCTGTCACTTTAAGTAGAGCAGTGCTTGTGTTGTGTCCAGCTCTGAACCCTGACTGATACTTGTCGAATAGTTTGTGTTCGTTCATGTAGTTAGTAATTTGTCTGTGTACGATTCTTTCCAGTGCTTTTGATATGGCTGGCAAGATATGGAAAGTAGCTGCGAATGTATTGAATAAGCAGTCATGGACAGCCGATAAGGGGTGGTCCTCCAGCGTGGGGGTTGGGCGAAGGGCTAACAACCCAGCACTGTAAAAAAAAAGCTTGTTACGAATCCATACAATAAAACCTCGGAATGGAACTGATTCTCTGGCACGATCGCAGCAAAGTAATAAGAGAAGTGCATAGAGAGTGTTAGTTGGGAGACCGGAGGGAAAAAGACGTTTGGGGAGGCCGAGACGTAGATGGAAGAATAATATTAAAATGGATATGAGGTAGGTGGGATATGATGATAGAGACTGGATTAATCTTGCTCAGGATAGGAACCGATGGCGGGCTTATGTGAGGGCGGCAATGAACCTGCGAGTTCCTTAAAAGTCAGTAAGTAAGTATGTTTTGTGACCCCAACATAGTACGAAACAAAAAATAAAAAGAAATAGAACTTTATCCTTTGAAAAGGTGAAAAAAAGTCAAATATATTTGAGCAACAGTAACAAAATGACACTCTAGAGCAGTGGCCGGCAGATGCTGCAGTTGTGACGTAAGAGCCAGTCAGATCGCAAGAGCTTGAGAGAGCGAGCAGTTGAGTCGTATTAATGTTAGCACACACCAGCGCAGTGGCGTCAGTGCAGCAGTAGAACGGGACTGTTGAAAACAAAAAGGATCTATCTACATTTTATAGAAGATTTCCCCAGGCAAGATTCCCTCGATTGCATAGATTTGCTGCTAGGATGTTGAGCATATTCGTATGTATGTGAACAGTTATTTTCTGTATGAAGATCTGCAAACCACAACATAGAAACCACCTGTCTGATCTGAACTTGAAACATATTCTTCGCTTGTGTGTTAGCCAGGCTATGACTCCAAATATTGCAAAATTAGTACGCGAGAAAAGAGGAAAAAAAATCTCCACAAAGCGTTTAGCTTGGGCACGGTAGTTACACAAAGTTATGGTGTGTTTCAAAAGTTGAAATATACTATGCATACTACTCACCAAGATAGGGCCTATATAATATAATCTGTATATTATGTAGAAAAATGCGTGTTAAAAACACTTTTTTTAAGTTTCCGAGTAAATAAAGTGTTGCAGTACTGCTGAAAGTATTTATTTATATGTTTGTATGTTTATAGCAGTTTCGGAATTTTATGTATATATGCAAACGCTTCTGCAAGTGGCTGTATTATGAGTTTCATATTATTGTAAGTACATTAAATTTGATTACAAACCAAAATATTTTGTTACATTCATTTATCACGGATGTACAGTTTTGTTTTCGTACAAATGTATTCTAATTGTGCTGTTCTCATACTACCTCAGACGAATGGATCACGCTCTGTCAGCGCATAGACGCCGTACCACCACTGTTCAGTTGAACATTCTCTCCATGCTGTGCTCAGTATGCAGAGATTGCCGAGCGAAGAGCGTGGCGGCTACGTCGTATGACGTCACAGAGCACGGAACATGCCGGTCACTTCTCTAGAGGAAATTAAACTTAGCATAAATATGGGAAATTACCACTATTATTCAGTTGGGAAGATTTTGTCATCCAGTCTGCTCTCAAAAAAACTAAAAGCCAGAATTTATATTAAAAAAACAGTTATATTACCGCTTGTTCTGTATCGTTGTGAAACTTGGACTCTCACTTTGAGAGAAGAGCACAGGTTAAGGGTGTTCGAGAATAAGGTGCTTAGGAAAATATTTAGGCCTAAAAAGAATGAAGTTACAGGAGAATGGAGAAAGTTACACAATACAGAACTGCACGCATTGTATTCTTCACCTAACATAATTAGAAACATTAAATCCAGACGTTTGAGATGGGCAGGGCATGTAGCACGTATGAATGAATCCAGAAATGCATATAGAGTGTTAGTTGGGAGATCTGAAGAAAAATTACGTTTGGTGAGACCGAGACGTAGACGGGAGGATAATTTCAAAAGGGATTTGAGAGAGGTGCGATATGATGGTAGGGAATGGATTAATTTTGTTCAGGATAGGGACAGAATGTGGGCTTATGTGAGGGCGGCAATGAACCTCCGGGTTCTCTAAAAGCTAATTGTAAGTAAGTGAAACCAGTCCAAGTGATGGGAACTATCTATAAAATGTATTAAGGTAATGAAGTGTTCCGTTCCTTGCTTAAAACAAAGCTAGGGAAAGAAAACCATTTTCACTTTGTAGGAAATTCCTTGCATGTTTAAACGTCTAGATAAATCTCGTCTCTCAGCCCTTGAGAATCGTTTCAATTTGCATGTTCACAAGTGTACAACCGCAGCCCGTAGCGAACAAGGTAAGGTGCCGCCGTGTAGTGAAGGTGCTCTTCGCAAAATGCTTCAACCCTCCAACAGCAAACACTTTGCACGCCTAATATACATCATATTTTATAAAACCCTCAGCATCGAGGAAAAGGATGAAGAGGGGAGGGAGAAGGAAGAGGTGGAGGGGAGGGGAAAGAGCAGCAGAAGAAGAAGAAGAAGAAGCTAAGGCTAAATAAAGCAAAGTTTGCCACAGTGGTGGTAGCAGCCTAACCAACATAACTTAACATAACTTACTTGCACATACCTCCGCTACCACTAGGGAATCCACCCCTCATCTTCTTCTGCTCATCTCTCATATAAGTCTGACACTAAATTGTTGCTTGGCTTAAGTGGTTTCAAGCCACATGCAAAAACTACACATCTCACTTTAACTTCAACACCAAGCCTTTATCACCTTACTAGATAGCCACGAGGTACATTACAAAACATGGCCTTCTATAAAGAACTATTACTTAATTTTATCTCTTTTTCTTTAAATAATAAAGGTAATAAACCAATTTCATCTATACTACAAATTAAAATGCATCATTCTGATTGTTCCGATATAAATTGCAATTGTTCAGTTATTAATGAAGCTAATGAGGTTAAATACTTAGGTATAATTATTGATAATCATTTAAAATGGAATAATCATATTCATTATATTCGTAATAAATTATGTAAAACATTGTTACTTTGTTATTCGAAGAAATATTTTGTCAACTGTTTACGTGTAATTTATTTAGCATTATTTCAATCTATATTGAGAAGGCGAATTCGATTATGCGCACTGTTCAAAACATACAGAGGTGAGCCTGCCTGGAGAGAAATAAAAAATAGGTTGCAGCCGCCAAATTACTCTTCAAGGAACGACCACTCATATAAACTGAGGGAAAGAAGACAGAGGACGGACACTGGAAAGTTTTCTTTTCTCAATCGTACTGTCAGGGAATGGAATGCTTTACCTGCAGATTTACTAAAGGCTTTACCAATAACCAAAAATGTATTTAAAAATAGGCTTAAGGACTTTACTAATAGACGGTAGTATATTATACACACTAGTTAAAGGGTGTAATTGATATCATGTTATTTGAAGTGTTCTAGCAGTGAGGAAGTGTGTTGTGTCAGTGAAGTGTGTAGTGTCAGTGAAGTCTATTCTGTAAGTGAAGTGTGTTGGTGTCAGTGAAGTGGCTGTGCAAAGTATGCGAACATTGAAATGGTTAGAAGTGTTAGTGAAATCAGGTAGAATCAGTGCAGTGAGTGAGTTGACAGCGAAATAAGTGTAGTGCCGAAAGGTACTTGTGCAGGTATGAACCTGTCACACTCATGGGTCTTAGTTCGAGCTTAGGGTTAAGATACAAATTAGATTTACTTTAAATGTTATTTTAAATGACCATGCTTCATTTAATTTAGGATGCTCCTTGTTATTATTATTATTATTATTATTATTATTATTATTATTATTATTATTATTATCATTATTATTATTTTTATTATTATTATTACTACTAATTATTGTTTTTATTAGTTGTTTATTATAAATTATCATTATTGAGTGTAATTAGTTACCACTGCCACCGGGTATATACCCATTTGCAGTGCGAATAAATACATACATACATACATACATACATACATGCATACATGCATACATGCATACATACATACATACATACATGGTATTGTAGGTTGGGGTGGAACTTATAAATCCAACCTTTATCCGTTAATTTTACTACAGAAAAAACTATTAAAAATTTGCAAATCAAGATTTCAGGTACAACCCCTGTAAAGTTAATTTGAATAATTTCGAGGAAAAATTGTTCCGGAGCCGGGTATCGAACCGGGACGTTTGGCTTAACGTACGTGGTACGTTAAACCAAAGGTCCCGGGTTCGATACCCGGCTCCGGAACAATTTTCCCTCGAAATTATATTAAAAATTTGTTTGAAAAAGCAGAAAGATTACCCAACTGAATTGTTGTTTAAACATTTCAAAGTTCAACATTAAACAAATGTATTATTTTATTTTATTAAAATATTTTCATAGAAATTTTAATAACTTTGAAAGGTATATACATAAATATAGAACTAAAAATATGAATTCTCTGAGTTTGTCTGAACCAAAATGTAAAACCAATGCAGCTTTTGATCATAGCATGAGTCAAGGTCCAAGACTATTAAACAAACTTTACTCCAATAATATTTCAAAATAAATAAAAAATTTGTATTGGATTTATAGTTTGGGTTTAAACATCATCATCATCATCTTCACTACACGGAGTAGGCAATATTGCCTATTCCGGCTTCACAGTTTATCCCTCCATCGTCCCTTAGGTCATCCTACGTCTCTTCTACCAGTCGCTTTGTAATTTAATAAGAGTTTTGGTAGTTTGGTGTCCTCCATTCTATTTATATGTTGGAACCATCTATCTCTATGTTCCTTTATTCTTCCATTCATGCTAAAGATATGTAGTTCCTCTCTGATATCTTCATTTCGAAAGCGATCAGATCTTGTACATCCTTTTGTTCTCCTTAAAAATGTCATTTCAGCACTTTGAATTTTATTTTGAATTCTTTTTGTGTTTACCCAAGTTTCTGATCCATAAAGAAGAAGAGGAGTAGCCATTGTTTTATAAAATTTAATTCTGGTATCTTTCCTTGTTTCATTCTTTAACTAGCCGTACCCGTGCGCTCCGCTGCACCCGTTAGAAATAAATATAAAGTAATTACATAATTAAAATAGGACATTTGATCCAGGGAATATTCGTGTTTGATAGAAGGATAAATCGCTTAATATGTTACTTAATTTAAATTATATTTAAATAATTAAAATGGAATCATTTTGGTCCACAGAGCACTCATTTGGTGCAAAGACAATTCCTTTAACATGTATTGTTTCTGAATTTTTATTACATGCATCCATAGTTCAATGAACATTGACATCATTTACATTTAATGAGTATACTTTATTTTAACTCTTGTTTTCTACGTATTCAGTAAATGGCGCTTGGCCCACTATGGTTCTGAACCCTTCAAATAACTTAAATAACTTATATTATATTATATTATATTATATTATATTATATCATATTATATTATATTATATTATATTATATTATATTATATTATATTATATTATATTATATTATATTATATTATATTATATTATATTATATTATATTATATTATATTATATTATATTATATTATATTATATAAAAAGTGTGTTGATAACGGATGTACCCCGATAAGTAAGTTTTCAATTTGTTATGGGGGCTCTTAAATCTCAGGAGGAACAAATTTTATTTTACAACAGGGCAACATAATCTGCTTGGCTCATTACCCAAATTTTTCGCATTGCATTTAATGCATATGTATTTTATGTATTTTAGCTCGATTCAATTGAGCATAGTTAAAATTTGAATTATAAAATAATGAAATGCTAAGCTAACGTATTATTACTGCATACTAAATCAATACACTCTCGTTGTTCGTTAATTCTCTGAGATAAACATTATTTTAAGAAATACAGGAAACGAATACACAGAATAGCCTATCAAGTTTTCTGTGCATAAGAAGCTATTTTAATCTTACCTGTCCTCAATTCACTCAGAAGTTACTGTAATAACATTATAGCATTATGTCCATACAGAGAAACTACACTTTCCAATGGTGAAATAATAATTAATTATACAAATCGGTTAATTTAGCTTCCGATATTACTTCATACAAACACAGAAACATTCTCTGTAGGCTATCTTTCATAGCTTTCGATTGTTGCTGTCCAAGGCCCCTTATAGACGAAGTCATTTGTTTTATTAATTCATTACACTGCCTTAGATGGCAGTTATTTTAATTTTAAAACTCATTTATCTCATTAAATATCAGTCCTATCAAAATTTTTCAAAGAATAAAACTTAACGCAAATTATTTTCAAAGAAACTATTGTTATGTAACATTTTTCACAGAAATCAATAAGCGAGATATTTCGATTTATTTAATTCAAACCCCCTTATAACCCCCCTTTTAAATAATGTATTTTGAATGCCATATAGCCTAAAATCTAGTTACAACGAACTTAATTTATATTCCAATTTTCATCGAAATCCGTTCATCTATTATAGCGTGAAAAGGTAACAAACATACAGACAAACATACTACAAACAAAAATTTAAAAAACGATTTTCGGTTTCTGGGTGGTTAATTATATATGTTAGGACCAATTATTTTTGGAAAATCGAAAATTACCAGAAAAATTTCGGCTACAGATTTATTATTAGTATAGATGTCCGATAGATAGTGCCGCACATCATTTTAAATTTTTATATATTTTTGTTAACATCATCTTCAGATCTATTTCTTGTATTTATGTCACAACCCAGATAGCTAAAATTTTAAACTTGTTCTAACGGTCGTCCTTTTAAAATAATCTTAGAACGTATTTGTGATTTTCCCCAAAATGCTAAAATTTTAGTTTTGTCTGTAGAAATTATAACTGCTAGGTCAATCTCTGCGAAGTGCATGTAACTCTTCCAGAGAATACAACTTACTCAACAGCTTCAGAGGACACAGCCGGACGGGTTTAAACATATCAAACACTATTTAATCTGTATTCACTCTAAATTTTAATTTTATTTTTGTCTGTATCGGAATCCCCTCCTGAGCACGAGTCTTACTCATTCAGGAGTGGGCTAGTTTATCATTCGTTGTATTTATTAATTTGTATTCAATTCAATTCAAACTAACTTACTTACTTACTTACTTACTTACAAATGGCTTTTAAGGAACCCGAAGGTTCATTGCCGCCCTCACATAAGCCCACCATCTGTCCCTATCCTGTGCAAGATTAATCCAGTCTCTATCATCATATCCCACCTCCCTCAAATCCATTTTAATATTATCCTCCCATCTACGTCCCGGCCTCCCTAAAGGTATTTTTCCCTCCGGTCTCCCAACTAACACATTATATATGCATTTCTGGATTCGCCCATACGTGCTACATGCCCTGCCCATCTCAAACGTCTGTATTTAATGTTCCTAATTATGTCAGGTGAAGAATACAATGCTTGCAGTTCTGCGTTGTGTAACTTTCTCCATTCTCCTGTAACTTCATCCCGCTTAGCCCCAAATATTTTCCTAAGTACCTTATTCTCAAACACCCTTAACCTATGTTCCTCTCTCAGAGTGAGAGTCCTAGTTTCACAACCATACAGAACAACCGGTAATATAACTGTTTTATAAATTCTAACTTTCAGATTTTTGGACAGCAGACTGGATGATAAAAGCTTCTCAACCGAACAATAACAGGCATTTCCCATATTTATTCTGCGTTTAATTTCCTCCCAAGATATTTGAATTTTTCCACCTCTTTGAAGGATAAATCTCCAATTTTTATATATTTCAAACTTACTAGCAATAACAAATAAATAAATAAAATTAATATGTAACATCGAAAGACCAGTTGAATATGACAAGCACACTATTCCAACGAACTATAGTCCCTGCATAACAATAAAAACAAGAGTTGAGACAGTTTGGCCCACTGAGCAAAACAACTGTGATTCTTTGTAATTGTGTTCTACTATGAAGATATCTGCAATTACATTTATGTAGAAATAAGATTGTTAAGGAAACATGTTTGCTTAATAAAAGAGTATTAAATACAACTTGGATCGTAAATTGTTTACGAAGAATTCAACAGCACTTAACAACAACGAAATATCAGTCTTTTTAAAGAAAGTGGATTTAATTCTTAAAACTCTTCATCAGTGTCTGGTATTTTCAATTTACGAACAAAAATGTATACAATTAATATTAATACCTAAACAGCTACTCGACGAGAAAATTGTAGTGAGAATCTCATACAATCAGAGTCTAACTTACATATACTGGGTGTTCAGTTCAAAATGTGTCTTGGCTCGCTGTATGCCGTCATGTGGCTAGCTGATGAGCCTAGAGAATTCAATCTTCCTACACTTCCGCAGCTCAGGTGTATAATCTAAGAGGCAGAGAAGTTGGCTAGCAAGTACGGCGTTCATTCTGAAGAGTACGTGCCGATACGTACGGTAGCGCCGGTAGTGGCAGGAATGCGAACTGTTTGGAAATACGTACTGTCGGGATATGGGGAGAGGGTTAAGACGATTACTTACGTATTTGTTGACATTAACTTCGACGGTCAACATGGACACGGAGCATTTGATTTGTGTTGTGGAATGTTGCCGTACGCAACCGATGATAACAAATACCCTGCGTACGACTTGCCTGCGCAAAACACAGTTCGAAAGAGGTTATGGTAGCACACAGACCGTACAGACCGCCATCTGTTGCTACGACGTTCAAGTTATACCGTACACGTTCTCAAGTTCAGATTGAAGAACGCCTTAAATAATAGGCAACTTCTCTAACATATAAACTGAAACTCGCTTCAACAACAGTGACGTCATGACACACTTTGAAATGAACACCCAGTAGCTTTTAGGGAACCCGGAGGTTCATTACCGCCCTCACATAAGCCCGCTATCGGTTCCTGTCCTGAGAAAGATTAATCCAGTCCCTACCATCGCTTCCCAAAGTCTGGATTTAATTTTACTGATTATATTAACTGAAGAATACAATGTGTATAGTTTTCTGAATAGTCTTTACAATTAAAAGTATAAGAGGAATTAACTAATTAATTTTAAAATTCTGCATTTAAATGAAGTTAAATTTATAATTCATTAATGTTTTGGTTTTACATACAAACACACCAGTTCTACATATTTAATTTGTATTACATCCACAACAACCAACCCCGCGAGAAAATTGTACTAAGAACCTAATGCAAACAAGACAATTTTTATCATAAAAATTTGAAGGGGATGAAATATATTTTTATAAAATTACGCCCACTAATAATTGTTGTACAAAATTACAATAAAATATCAACAAGACAAATTAAGATTTACAAAATAATGTCAAGATATTTATTCAAGTCCACACCTGTAGAGTAACGGCTAGCGCGTCTGGCCGCGGAAACCAGGTGGCCCCGGGTTCGATTCCCGGTCGCGGCAAGTTACCTGGTTGAATTTTTTCCGGGGTTTCCCTCAACCCAATATGAGCAAATGCTGGATAACTTTCGGTGCTGGACCCCGGACTCATTTCACCGATATTATCACCTTCATCTCATTCAGACGCTAAATAACCAAGTTGTTGATACACCGTCGTAAAATAACCTACTACTATTTATTCAAAATAAACTCACTATATATCTAAAGTTGGACAAGTACGATTGCCACCAAACAATGAAATTGCATAATGACAATACCGAGGAAGAAAGGCAGTACTTATCTCCATGGCGAAGACTCTATAACAGGGATGTCAAAGCGCCTGCACGTGATCATACTATAAGCAATATAATCCAGCAAGGTTCACTTTTTAGTACTTCTACTACGTCATACTACTTTTGACCAATAAAACGGTATTGAACGACGTGTTTCAACCAATCATGGCTGCTTATCCTACAATTTTTATCACTTCCATAGCATTTGTTTAATTGTTTGTCAACATTGTACTTTCTATAATTGTACCGTACCTTTTAAAGTAAAGGTAAAAAAGGTAAAGGTATCCCCGTAACATGCCATGAAGGCACTTGGGGGCATGGAGGTAGAGCCCCATGCTTTCCATGACCTCGGCACTAGAATGAGGTGGTGTGGTCGGCACCACGCTCTGACCGCCTTTTACCCCCGGGAAAGACCCGGTACTCAATTTTATAGGAGGCTGAGTGAACCTCGGGGCCGTTCTGAAAGTTTGGCAACGAGAAAAATCCTGTCACCATCTCGGATCGAAACTCGGACCTTCCAGTCCGTAGCCAACTGCTCTACCAACTGAGCTACCAGGCCGCCTCCCTTTAAAATGATTCATGTTTATTTCATCATCCTTAACTAAAACTTTTCTATCATTTATCTTGTTTATATTATTTAGGTGATGTTATAGCTTCTGCTGAATGAGATTATGGATAGTCACGTATCAGAGATTGTTTAATATATACTGATAACTGAAGTGGAATGCAACTGTTTTAATAAAAATGAAACTGAATCAACAATGCCTTCTTGACTAGTAATCGACCACAGAGTTGAATAGAGATTGTATAGTTGGCACAACTGGTAACAACAATTATGATTGATATAAATCTGTGATTTGCTACAGAGATTTCAGAACATTGACCATATAATACACCAGGTCGATTAATTAGAAATCTAACTTGGTTTAATCGACCTGGTGTTGTATCGGCTTTGACACAAATACTTGGAATTGATCATGAATGTAAAACGTCAGCTGCCGATCGTAACACACTACTGCCATCTAGCAGAATATTTGTAATGATTAGATAGTACAATAATATATTTTGAAGACAGTTTAGTATTACTAAGTCAATTAATATCTTATTGTACAGGGACATTATTTTAGTTTTACTTCAATTTTTATTGTACCTGAGTGTTTGAATGTACTTCATTCCCACCCCTTTTACTAATGAAGTCCAACCGTCCTCCACACAGATCCAAGACCGCATAGACACTCATAGTAAACAGTACGTTCCAAAAATATGTTCGCGTTTTCCAGTGACGAAAGAGCTTTCAATATTGAATCATTTTCGCACAGGTACTGTCGTCCGTTTCCCTATGTCGCATCCCGGTTTACCCCACCAGCTTTTATTCGCCAGCTACTGGCTGGGCTGTCTTAGCTCTTTTCTGAGAACAATAATTTCTGTTGGGAATTGGAAGTCTACGTAATATTACACAACTGTTTAAAATAGCTGAAATAAAAGGGCCTCGTTAAGTAATTAACTGCCACGTGATTTCCTCCCTTTCTACGACCCTACGACATAACTACTTGGACGGACAGTGGATAGTATGTCTGAGTAATTTTATCTTTTCGGATCGAGCAGAAGTGAAGATTGAATTTACATTGCGTAAGGTACTCTTTTATAGAGTAGGTACAGAATTATTTCAACATGAGTTACTGATACGAAGGACGAAACTGGTAATTGGGATTAGGTACAATAGTCTATAGTGCGATAATATGCACAAAAGAACTGAAGCCTGTATCGAAATGAACGGTCGCCATTTTTAAAAATTTGTTTAAATATCCATATTATGATTATTTTTTAATTTAACTTCATTCGCTAATGTGCTATAGACAGTATAATATACACTGCATAATGAATACGTCCACATGGACAGCTCAGTTCGTGAGTAAAAACACTCGTTAATACTGTACTGTATTCTGATTAAACAAAAGCCTAATGAAAATGATCGAAATCAAAAGCGCGATATTTCCTAGTTTACGTAAATGGATGAACTACTTTTCTTCTCTCCTATATCTAGTAAAGTGACTTGTTTGTATATTACGCCAGTATCATCGAACTCCAGTCGTGGAAGGGGGTACCAAACGGCGTTGATCCAGATGTATAGCCAAGTTAATATTAAAAATGTTAGTAAAAATAAAATTATGTCCCTGTATTAGAGTATTTCGTTACTTCTAATCTTTATATACTTTCTTTTAATCGTGTAGCAGTCACTCGAGTTTTGATTTTCTTTAGATAAATCAAAACCTCTAGTGACATTACTGTAGATAAATTTTCAATCATCGCTCTTAAGAAAATGTCCTGCGGGTTCTTGGGGCGCTTTGACGTCCCTGTCCTAGAATGATGCATTATTTTATTAAATCCTGTATAAAACGTCCCGAATGCAATTGCTGTCTATATTTCCGCGTTTTTCTTACAAATATATGTTTACAGAACCACGATCGTCTCATTGGTCTTAATCTGACCATATTCATTTTCTTCTTTAGTTAATTTCAGTATAACAAAATACAAAAGACTGTGGTTTGTGATCTAACCAACCAAAATTCGCTGCACGTATGTTCCAACTGTTATTCTTTATTGTTATGTAGAGACTCTGCCACAAACTGCACTGCAACATTGCAAAGTCCCATTCTAGCTATTTTCAGCGATTATCCATGTTATCAGACGGGACACTATTACGTGACAAAACTATTAGAAACCACTAATTAAAAATAAGTAAATGAATAGACAGGATTGTGCTACCTTACTTAATGTATCCATTTTTTCAGTATATTATTTAATGACACTGTATCAACTGCGCGGTTATTTAGCGTCGGGGCCACTGGCGTAGCTCAGTCGGCTAAGGCGCTTGCCTCCCGATCTGGAGTTGCGCTCGGGCGCGGGTTCGTTTCCCCTTGGGATGATTACCTAGTTGGTTTTTTCCGAGGTTTTCCCCAACAGTAAGGCGAATTTCAGGTAATATATGGCGAATCCTGGGCCTCATCTCGCCAAATACCATTTCACTATCGCCCATCCCATCAGCATAACCCAGTAACTGATACAGCGTCGTTAAATAACTAAAAAAATCTAGCATCGATGAGGTTTGTAATAATGAAATGGTACTTGACATGCGTTAAGGATAACCTCAAATTCAACATGCAGGTAATCAACTCAAGCGGGATTCAAACCAACGCTCGTTCATATTCACTTACTTACTGGCTTTTAAGGAACCCGGAGGTTCATTGCCGCCCTCACATAAGCCCGTCATTGGTCCCTATCCTGAGCAAGATTAATCCATTCTCTATCATCATATCCCACCTCCCTCAAATCAATTTTAATATTATCCTCCCATCTACGTCTCGGCCTCCCCAAAGGTCTTTTTCCCTCCGGCCTCCCAACTAACACTCTATATGCATTTATGGATTCGCCCATACGTGCTACATGCCTTGCCCATCTCAAACGTCTCGATTTAATGTTCCTAATTATGTCAGGTGAAGAATATAATGCGTGCAGCTCGTTCATATTCACTAGGCTTTCAAAACTATCCGCCCCTGAGCAAAAGTTCTACTCTTTCAGGGGTGAACTGAAGTTTTATCTGTTTATATTATATTTTATGTTACAAGTATTACCAAAATAAATAAATAAATAAGTAAATAAATAAATAAGTAAATAAATAAATAAATAAGTAAATAAATAAATAAGTAAATAAATAATTAAATAAATAAATAAGTAAATAAATAAATAAATAAGTAAATAAATAAATAAGCAAATAAATAAATAAGTAAATAAATAAATAAGTAAATAAATAAATAAGTAAATAAATAAATAAGTAAATAAATAAATTAGTAAATAAATAAATAAGTAAATAAAAAAATAAATAAGTAAATAAATAAATAAGTAAATAAATAAATAAGTAAATAAATAAATAAATAAGTAAATAAATAAATAAATAAGTAAATAAATAAGTAAATAAATAAATAAGTAAATAAATAAATAAAATTAAATAAATAAGTAAATACTAGTGGCTAGTGCAGCAAATGCTGCAAACTAAGTTCATTAGACGTGCAAATAAATTTTTTTCAGATTTATTTTCAATGAAGAATACCAGACTTTTGAAAGTTGTGTTTGTGTATGAAATTATTTTAAAATGGTGTATACCCTTCAAGAGAGAACATAAATCATCCTTATTGATTAAATTTAGGAAATTACACAAAATAAGCTGTGTTTTCATCCTACAATTAAGTGATAATAACAAAAATACAGGTTGCCAGGCGACGATAGGAAACAAAAGATGCGAAGATAAATTAATGAGGTGTATAAATAATTGAATGCTCGTTCATATTTAAGTATAAAAATATAGGGGTCATTTGAAATTTCAAAGTGGGGGTAGGCTGGGCGTGGGGGGTGAAATCTAAAATGCAATTACGCCTGGTTTCAGACTTCTCCCTCAATATCTAAATTGACGTGTTTTTTGTTTAAACTGAATTCAATTTAAATAATTAGTTATTTAGACTGGGAAGTTTTGAAATGAAAGTCCTATATAATATCTTTTAACAGCTATATATCTATGCGAAATATTTTAAAATAACAAGTGACACTCTCAGAAATACAGAAACAATACTGAGTTTGAACAATGATCTTTATGAGGGCCAAGAAATTAGGTAAATTTTGGAGATAGAAGTGATGCCGTACTTAGTTTTAATCACAAAACAATCCGAAATATTAGTGTCTGTAAATATAAAGATTATGAATTGCATTCCATGCTCTCTACGGGAAATAACTATCAAATATACAAGTCGGGCAAAGGAAACTTAAAAAAAAATAGTAATATGCGTTACAAGAGCGGTATGTTGAAGTTTTCATGTTCGAGGAAAAGTTTGAAAAAGCGAAACGTAGTTGAGCTTTTTTAATTTCCGAGAATTGAAAGAAAACATACCGCTCGTGTATCGTACATTATTTTGTGCGAAGATCGTTTATTACATACCTGAAAGAGGAATTTCTAATTAGTTGCAATGAAATCTCCATCTTGGTTTCTGTTCAATTACGGCAAATTTGCAAAACAAAAATATCTATCTTCAACATTGTTGCTTTAAAATGTGTTCTGTGTTTACTATACTCCAGTAGGCCGTGATATACATCTGTCTTTCCCCCAGTCTATGGAATCTTGTTGATTTTTTCACGGCTTCCTTAATGTTACTTGCATCACGAATGCAGTAACTTTAGTGGAGTTGTAGAGTTTACTTAATTTTTGCAAATATTTAAAAACAATAATTAACAGTGCAATTTAGGTGAAATTGCAGTGGTAAGTTTCCAATTTATAATTATATTGAACGTCTCTAAAAATATATATATTAAAAGCCTAAAGCAGTAAAATCAATATGTCACTTAAGCGGTAAGAAGAGGGAAATTGTTATGTGTGTTAGGTTGAGAATACTGAATGTGGAATTTTAGACTTTCCGCGGATTGGTTTTGTGCGGAAACCAAGCAAATACACACGATCTCGTACAAATGTCATTTTTTGACCTCTACAGACAAAATTGCCTTAAAATGTCGGCCCTTTCGAAGGGTAAGATATGGTTTACAATGAAGTACCATCATATCACGATGTTCTCCTTTTTTATAATATTTCAAGATGTTTTTCTATGTATAATTTTAATTAAGTAATTCGTTAACAGATTAAAAATAGCTAAGTTCTAAATCATAAGGAAAAAAACTTTTGAACAATGTTATGAACTTTGTAGTGTAAAGCTGATGTTACAAAAGGGATAGCAGAGAAGAATGTTTGGACGTCGGATTACGAACTGGCTGAAACACAGAGAAACCTTCATAAGGAAACTTGGTGATTTACGGGTCTCACCTACGTTCTGTAGAATCATTAAATCAAGAAGATTAAGATGGCTGCGCCTTGTAAGATATCCTCATGCAAAGAGGCCGCAAGGAGGAGGATAAATTGTGTGCCGTGGCTCAGTGGTGAGCATGCTCGTGTGAGTGGGTGGCTGGGGGTGTTTTAATTAAAATTTAAACATAATCTCTACAATTCCCCAGTACTTATGTGTTACAGATTCCGAGGTGAGAAATGCCAGTGTTCTCTCAGCACATTCGCTCTATTATCAAGACTTGCTCAACTTTATAGAAATGACTACCATAGAGTTCTCGAGGATAAAATTACAGATGCACAGCGATTGTATTTAATTTGCGAGCAATTTCTCGTGTGGTAAATTAACACTATAATTATCTTTTACATATACTCGTAACATAAAGCTTAGGCTGTGCTCCAAGCCGAAAGTTCGCGGGTTCGATTCCCTAAGGCATACATGGGCACAATTTTCGGTTACGTGAGGCACTCGATTTGAAATATTTTTTACTAGGAGAGGAGACTGCAGAGTAGGATGGGAAATATAAACTGCTGTGACCTGCGCCACCTTATCGTAATCGCTAAGGCGGTCAGTGGCGAATTATTAGGAAAGCGCTTGGTTAACGTGAGAGACTCGAAAACTTTTATTCAATTTGGCAAATTAATTCGGCAGCTTTAATCATGAACCTCTTTACTATTTCTCCATCATTGAATTGATTTAAATCACAGGCGAGAAATTGCGTAACTAGCCAATAATATTCCATCACGTTGTCTACGTTTATTTTCTTGAATATTCTGGCGTTTCTCAAGATTACTTAATAGATTTGCACGTTCTCGACCTAAAATAATTTCAGAAAATCATATTTCGTTTTCTACGCACATTTAATATTTTTTTAATAAATCTCTTTTGGAAATAATACGTACAGACAACATTTAATTCCTTGTAGGTTACCTTTTAATGCAGCGTGTTTAAGGTATAATGTCGAATTTAGTATACTATGCAAATGTTAAGATCATAAATTTTCTTCGGAATAGTACGAAAAATAACATTTAATTTGTCTTACCTTCTAATTCAGTATGTTCTTTATGACATAAGGAGTAATGTTGTTGTATATTAAATTTATTAATGCCTAATAGGATTTTCGAGCATAACAAACATCGTATGTTCTCCCCTTCTAAACAGCAAAAAAATCTTCCTCCCATTTCTCATGAAATAATCGTTCTCTAACGCGTACACACTGCTTTGATAATGCCATTATGCCACCACTGATATTGCCTATGTAACTTATATAGTACCTGCCCACGCCTAGGAGTTGCGTGAGGGAGGAACGGGGACTGTGAAGACGATTTCACTCACAAGGGAAGGGTTTCGGCTCGAACAGGAATTTTTGGTTAAAAATTTGTACAGAGGCTTACCTCACAATGGTGATGAAGACCGTAAAAGCATTCACTTGTGTAACTCTCCGTTTGGTTGGTATTGATCAATACACTTCTTTAAAAATGTAGTCGACCTGGTTGGAAAGTTGGTATAGCGCTGGCCTTCTATGCCCAAGGTTGCGGGTTCGATCCCGGGCCAGGTCGATGGCATTTAAGTGTGCTTAAATGCGACAGGCTCATATCAGTAGATTTACTGGCATGTAAAAGAACTCCTGTGGGACAAAATTCCGGCACATCCGGCGACGCTGATATAACCTCTGCAGTTGCGAGCGTCGTTAAATAAAACAAAAGAAACATTTAAAAATGTACGTGAGGATTCTCTATAAAATGCATGAAACAGCATGGAGCAGAGCAATAAGCACAACACGCAGAAGCAACACCTGAACAATCTTCTGAACCACACTCCAGTGCTGAACAATCAAATGCTACCCGAATTACATTTTTGAAGTCCGAGACTTGTTCAGGATTCACGTAACCAGCTGACAGCCAGGAATATTGAAGCATAGGGCGGTACACTGGAGCAGACAACTGGTTATGAATAACGGAGTGCATTTTCATTATAAACACTCGATTTCCCAAGTTAAGTTCTGGATTCCCAGCAAGAGTCCTTATGCAATCTGTTATCCTCCGAGCATATATTTTGTATTGTCTAAGGAAATAGATATCCAGAGGCTGGATATATTTAGTTTTTTTTTAGGTGGAATGATCCCATGTCTTAGAATTGGAATGACTCATTTATTAAGGTTGTGTCCTTGTGAACATTCAATGACTCACACAACAGTGTACATTTTTTATTAGTTGCAATATTTTCAGATAGATCGTTGGAGAAAAATGTTCTTAAATGGGCTTTAGACATTTTACCAGTCGCACTAGCTTCTAGGCTAGGCTAGGCTTACGGGTAAGATGTCCCATCCCCTTAAATTGTGCAGTGCTCTCCCCACCCCTCAACTTGTACAGTGCTCTAACAGACAAACTACACATTACACAAACGAATGCTTTGGAGAGCTTTACAGAGATGTAAAGATGGACCTGTATACAAATTTTGGATACGAAATTCCTGTTCGAGCCGAAACCCTTCCCTTGTCAGAGCGAGTTGTTCATAATCAAACGATTTTCGTGAAAGCTTACCTGCTCCTGATATGGCCATATCAAATGCACCGTCGACCTGGTTGGCGAGTTGGTATAGCGCTGGCCTTCTATGCCCAAGGTTGCGGGTTCGATCCCGGGCCAGGTCGATGGCATTTAAGTGTGCTTAAATGCGACAGGCTCATGTCAGTAGATTTACTGGCATGTAAAAGAACTCCTGCGGGACAAAATTCCGGCACATCCGGCGACGCTGATATAACCTCTGCAGTTGCGAGCGTCGTTAAATAAAACATAAATTTTAATTCAAATGCACCATGGCCATATCAAGTTCATTTCACTTTTATTTTTTCACCTGACAAATTTACATGCCTTATAGCTGGGATTACGCAAAAATTTTGTATTTTAAGAAAAACAACTTAATGTTTTATGGAAAAACGTGTTTTGACTACACTTTTGAATTATGAAAAAGATTATTAAGTGTCATTTTTATTCATTTTACACCAGAATTATTTAATTTTAACACAACTGCGCTATCAAACTGAAAACAATCACGATTTGTAGAACATGGAACAAGGGTGGCCATATCATGTGCACGTGTTCCTGATATGGCCACTAGGTAGACTTTTGGAATTTGGGACTTTTTGGACAATTAAAGCTATTTTTATGGGGAAAGTAAATTATTTTAAGAAAGTCCATTAGACTGAGAACGAGTAAGAAAAAACTGGTTTACATTTTTTTTCAAAATGGCGGCTAGAAAATTCTCAAACCTTAGCATGGCCATATCAGGGACACCTACCTTACATCTTGATTACACAACTTTTAACACTGTATCACTTCGGAATATGTATGATAAGAACTTTCTTGTGTTAAATATTAACGTACCTTGTTAACATGTTTCGACCTATTTTCGGTCTTCTTCTGTTTAATTTTTTTAGTTTGGCTTAACAGATTCCTAGGTGTTTGTTGACTTTAAATGTAGGATTTTAGGCAGTTAACTCATTTAACAGAAAATCCACGAGCCCACGATTCAGTACCTATCGGCGAAATACAACATAAAAAAAATCACAGTTACCGGTCTCTTCTTCGGAGCGAGTGGCACCATTCCGAAAGCCTTTGTAAAGTGGAGGGAAAAATACAAGCTGAGGAGAGATCTTCAAGATGCCATCGTCACCACCATTATAAAATTTTCTGTAGCGATATTTCGTCAGCATCTTTATGGTGTACATTCAATTTAAATTATATTTCGTTCTATTTTCTTTCTTACGTCTTAATCAATTTTGTGTGAAACCTGTTTATATAATTTTTCATTTTAAATTTTATTGTGGGCTATTCTGTGTCGCAGGGCAAACCCAAAATATTGGGGCAGACCAATAAATTAAATTAAATATGGCAGATGACACCACTGCTGTTCAAACGGAAGTTGAGAAAATAATATTTTATGTCTCTCCTTAAGGAATATTTCGTGAATGACTGATAACATAACATTTAAAAGACAGTTTGGAAAGCTAATATAGGGAAGATAATCTTCAATAGTAATATACGTTACAAGAGCGGTATGTTGACGTTTTCATGGTCGAGGAAAAGATTGAAAAAGCGAAACGTAGTTGAGCTTTTTTAATTTCCGAGAACATGAAAACAAACATACAGCTCGTGTATCGTACATTATTTTGTGCGAAGATCGTTTATTACATACCTGAAAGACGAATTTCTAATTAGTTGCAATGAAATCTCCATGTTAGTTTCTGTTTAATGACGCCAACTTCGGAACACCAAAATATCTTTCTTCAACATTGTTGCTGTAAAATGTTTTCTGTGTTTACTATACTCCAGCAGGTCGTGATATACGTCTGTCTTTTTTCCCCCCAGTCTATAAATGCGAACTTAAAACAAACGGTAAGGTTATGTAATGATTTATTTTTCATTTTAATATTTTAACAATATTATTTATATAACATATTGCAGTAATAACATCCGCATCTGGAATCTTGCTGATTTTTTCACGGCTTCCTTAATGTTACTTGTATCAGGAATGCAATAAGTTTCGTGGAGTCGTAGACTTAACTTAATTTTTGCAAATATTTAAAAACAATAATTAACATTGCAATTTAGGTAAAATTGCAGTGGTAAGTTTCCAATTTATAATTATTACTATGTTAAACGTCTCTAAAAATAATATGTTAAAAGCCTAAAGCAGTAAAATGAATGTCGCGCTTAAGCGGTAAGAAGAGGGAAATTGTTATGTGTGTTACGTTGGGAATACTGAATGTGGTATTTCACACTTACCGCGTATTGGTTCTGTGCGGAAAACAAGCAAATACGCACGATCTCGCACAAAAGTAATCTGATTATCATATTGGCTGCTTATTTTGATACTGAGCTATTTTATGTGTATTGAATATTCATAAAATGTGGGATCTCAACGTGGCAAGGTAACTAGAAATGATGATTTATATACTATGCATGATACTCAATTTGTGACAATGTAGATTTTCAAAACAAGTAGGCCTCAAAATTTTACAAAAAATTAAACCAGACTTCAAATCCTCCAAACAGAAATCATTACTTACTCCAATTCAGCATCTAATATTTACTCTTGATTCTATGATACTGGCTCAATAATGATACTAATGTCAGCAATATTTCAAAATACACAGTGAGTATTATATTAAAAAGGTTTCAGCAAAAATTGCTTCTTTGAGAAGTCTTATGTTAGCATTAGTACTATAACCTTACTTTGTAATAATATTATTATTCAGTAGTAGTCACCTACAACTTTCATTTGTCTTCTTTTTTATCGATCATGGCCTACTGTACCAGGTTATGATTTTATACATGCTTCATGACTTACTCTACAATACAGAACTTAAAGAATAATATCAGCCAATAAAAAATTGTCTTACATGCGCAAAATAAATACCAACTGTTACTGAGTGGTTAAAATACTGTTTGTTCATTTCAAAGTGTGCCATGACGTCACTGTTGTGAGTCAGCGATTTGAAGCGAGTTTCAGCTTTTATGTCAGAGAAATTGCCTATTATTCAAAGCGTTCAATCTGAACTTGAGAACGTGTACGGTATAACTTGAACGTCATAGCAACAGATGGCGGTCTGTACGGTCTGTGTGCTACCATAACCTCTTTTTATTTTATTTTTTATTTTATTGGGTTATTTTACAACGCTTTATCAACATCTAGGTTATTTAGCGTCTGAATGATATGAAGGTGATAATGCTGGTGAAATGAGTCCGGGGTCCAGCACCGAAAGTTACCCAGCATTCGCTCGTATTGGGTTGAGGGAAAACCCCAGAAAAAACCTCAACCAGGTAACTTGCCCCGACCGGGATTCGAACCCGGGCCACCTGGTTTCGCGGCCAGGCGCGCTGACCGTTATTCCACAGGTGTGGACCATAACCTCTTTCGAACTGTGTTTTGCGTGGGCAAGTCGTACGCAGGGTATTTGTTATCATCGGTAACGGCAACATTCCACAACACAAATCAAATGCTCCATGTCCATGTTGACCGTCGAAGTTAATGTCAACAAATATGTAAGTAATCGTCTTAACCCTCTCCCCATAAAGAAAAAACTCACCTCAGTACGTGTTTCCAAACAGTTCACATTCCTGCCACTACCGGCGTTACCGTACGTATCGGTAAGTACCCTTCAGAATGAACGCCGTACTTGCCAGGCAACTTCTCTGGCACATAGGTAATACGCCTTTGCGGAAGTGTAGGAAGATTGAATTCTCTAGGCTCATCGGCTAGGCACATGACGGCATACAGCGAGCCATGACACTTTGAACTGAACACGCAGAAGTGTTCACGACTGTTATAGTCAAGTGTTGGTTGTTTTAAACAAAATGATGTTGAAGAAATGGAAAATACATTAACAAAACGTTAAAAATAAACAGACTTTTAATTTAAAACTTGTTAAGCCAAATTAAACATTTCTTGGAGAAACTGGCCATTAGTGTCTTTTTTTTTTTTTTTTTAATATGTTTAATGTAGACTATACAGGTCTTCAATTGTTTCGTTCTATAATGTATTTGTCAATTTCACCTCTGACGGTAAGCGACAAAATAAAGAAAAATACAATACTATCATGATTAATTTAGGATATGTATTTCTTGTTTTCTTTTGTCATGCTGGTCACGTAACCAGGGACTCCCTTTATAAAGGAATGTTTAATATTGGTCCATAAATCTGACAATTTTGAAGATGGAACAAAAAAAGGAAGTCAATGAATGAAGGTAGATTTTGTTTGTGAAAACATTTTCAAGAATAAATTAAGCTACGTCCCGGAATTCGAGATTAATAGAAGTGTAAGATGTAAATATGTTTACTATCAACTTAGTCTAGTGTAAAGGTATCCAGTAACAACGCCAGCACCGTCCTTAGCAGAAATGCTGTTGTGTTATTTTATTTGCACTGTTGTCAAGATATGATCAGATCTCCTGCTTGAGTAGGCTTTTAGTCTTGTATAAGGGGCTGTAGAGATGTTTCTGGTATAATGGGCTGTAATCAGGGCTTCCAACATCCTCACCACAATTAGGCTTCAGTCGTGTGGTTATCCAGTACAGAGAGCCGAACTTTGTTAAAAGCAATTAAGCCCATATGAGCATCGCTACTTTCTGTATTAATTAATAACTTTTGTCCTTTTGTGGTTGCAAGTACGTAGACAATTAACATCAGATTAATCCACAATCTTGCGTTGCATTTATGATTATAAATAGTTACTGTCAATAAAAATACAGGGTTAATCATAAATAATAATATTAATTTCACTGGCTATTCTTTGAGATATTTCAAACAAACAATAGTAATATGCGTTACAAGAGCGGTATGTTGAAGTTTTGATGTTTGAGGAAAAGTTTGAAGAAGCGAAAAGTAGTTGAGCATTTTTTAATTTCCGAGAATTGAAAGAAAACATACAGCTTGTGTATCGTACATTATTTTGTGCGAAGATCGTTTATTACATACCTGAAAGAGGAATTTCTAATTAGTTGCAATGAAATCTCCATCTTGGTTTCTGTTCAATGACGGCAAATTTGCAAAAAAAAAATATATATATATATATATATCTTCAACATTGTTGCTTTAAAATGTTTTCTGTGTTTACTATACTCCAGCAGGCCGTGATATACGTCTGTCTTCCCCCAGTCTATAAATGCGAACTTAAAACAAACGGTAAGGTTATGTAATGATTTATTTTTCATTTTAATATTTTAACAATGTTATTTATATAACATATTGCAGTAATAACATCCGCATCTGGAATCTTGTTGATTTTTTCACGGCTTCCTTAATGTTACTTGCATCACGAATGCAGTAACTTTTGTGGTGTTGTAGAGTTTACTTAATTTTTGCAAATATTTAAAAACAATAATTAACATTACAATTTAGGTGAAATTGCAGTGGTAAGTTACCAATTTATAATTATTACTATGTTAAACGTCTCTAAAAATAATACGTTAAAAGCCTAAAGCAGTAAAATCAATATGTCACTTAAGCGGTAAGAAGAGGGAAATTGTTATGTGTGTTAGGTTGGGAATACTGAATGTGGGATTTTAGACTTTCCGCGGATTGGTTTTGTGCGGAAACCAAGCAAATACGCACGATCTCGCACAGAAGTTAATACAATTTCGCTCGTTTTTGTTTCCTTTTTGAGATAAAAATTTGTTTTATATGAAACATTTCATAACGTGTTTTGGGAAAGCCATTGATTGAATTCCCGATACGCTCTGTCACTTTAAGAGAGGAATGTATTATGATAATAAATGAATGTAATAATTTTAGGTTTGTCCTTTAGATGTGCAGAAATTTGATCCGAACAAATGTAACATTATAAAATTCCTCTGCAAAACAAAAAGTTACATTTGTTCAGATCAAATTGCTGTATATTCAAAGGACAAAACTAAAATTCTTTCAATCAATTATTATCATAATACACTGTTCTCTTAAATTGACAGAGCATATTGGGAATTAAATCACTGGTTTTCCCAAACACGCTATGAAATATTTCATATAAAACAATTTTTATCTCAAAGAGGAAGCAAAAAATTGGAAAATTTTATTAATTTATTTATTTATATATTTATTTATTTATTTTTTACTTATTTATTTATTTACTTATTTACCTATTTATTGATTTATTGATTAATTTATTTATTGATTTATTAATTTATTAATTTATTTATTTAGTTATTAAATAATTTATTTATTTATTTATTTATTTATTTGTTTATTAATTAATTTATTTATTTATTTATTTTTTTATTCACTAATTCACTCATTCACTCACTCACTCACTCATTTATTTATTTATTTATTTAACTAGCTAGCTAGTGAGTACAAATTACATTTATAAAACAAAAATGTTTCTAGCCAGTACCGTAAGAGCCAGGCTCGTGTCCGGTGTGGTCTTAGTCAATAATATAACATAAAATTTACAAGTACAGTTTACTAAACACAGTAAGTAACTTAATTCAAACCAATAAATACAACATAAGAGCAAGAATAAAAAAAAGAAAGGAAAAAAAGAGAGAAAAATACACATTTAATATAAATTGGTAATCCGACAGAAGCCAGTGATATTCAATAAAAACATTAATATAGTCGACAGAAATAAAAGGTAAAAAAATACATTTGTTAATATTATATATCATGGATAATTTTACAAATTTATTTTTTAAAAGCTTCTATTTCAAAATATTTCAAATTTGGAAAATGGTTTGTAATTTCATTATAAAGTCTTGGGCCGAAACAAGCACCATGTTTGTATTAAACTTACGTGATTTAACTCAAAGAATAATTTCC
The DNA here is from genome assembly GCA_025594305.2 of Periplaneta americana. Taxonomy (NCBI): domain Eukaryota; kingdom Metazoa; phylum Arthropoda; class Insecta; order Blattodea; family Blattidae; genus Periplaneta; species Periplaneta americana. The sequence continues at coordinate 3,977,444 of JAJSOF020000005.1, forward strand.
CGAACTTAATGACATTATTTACGATTCACCCCGCGTATTTAACAATACCTAAAACAAACTCTGGTCAGCCTCGGTAGCGTAGTCGGTATAGCGCTGGTCTTCTGTGCTCGAGGTTGCGGGTTCGACCCTGGTCCAGGTCGATGGCATTTAAGTGTGCTTAAATGCGACAGGCTCATGTCAGTAGATTTACTGGCATGTAAAAGAACTCCTGCGGGACAAAATTCCGGCACACCGGCGACGCTGATATAACGTCTGCAGTTGCGAGCGTCGTTAAATAAAACATAATTAAAAAAAAAACATACTGTAGGCCATATGTTATACTATGATGTTACCATTACATTATGTAACATAATATTGTAGTAGATGTGGTATAGAAGGAGAAAATAATAACAATGGAGTTGAAAGTAACCGTGATGTTAGTGGTGGACACTAGTAACAATGACGGTGTAAGACTGATGGTGGTGCCGGATGTGATATTACTCATGGTGAATATAGTAAACTAGTTAGAAAAAGTTATGGGTTTGGTGAAGAAAATAGAAGTAGAAATGGTATAGGTGTGTGTATCCAATGCCTACCCACTTTACTTGCGTGATTCGGGTTCCGCATATATTGCGGATAGATGGCAGGACTGTGACCCATTTTTCTAGTTGTACACCACTTCGGCGGGCCACACTGTACATGATATGTATCTGTGGAGAGTTATGTCGTATACTAGGATGAGTGTATGTGTAAGTGTTCATGTAAGTGTAGTGTAGGTGATGATGATGATGATGATGATGAAGGAAGAAGGGGAAACCCGGTGCCGGCACGTAGCCTACTCCTGTTGAATAGCACCACGGGGCCCGCCAGGCTTAACGTCCCCATCCGACGGACGAATCACTACCAACAGTGACGTATGCCTTCTCTTCATATGCACTGTGGAGAGAGTTGGGATTTAACCCAGGCATATTGGTGCACAATCTAGTGATTAGAAGTTGTGCAACTCCTAGTCCCGAGGTAGAAATTTGACCCCGCCGGGAATCGAACCCGAGCCGGCTAGTCTGGAGGCAGACACGCTACCACAGATCTAACTCGGCGGACGTATACGTGAGTGTGAAACTATGAATTATGATTGGAGAGATTGAAGTAGTTATGTTAGTGGACGAGAGGGTAATAACAATGATGTTGGTAATGGAAATGCAAGTGAATTTAAAGATGAAAGTAATTATGAAGCAGTGATAATAGTGATAGAGGTGGAATGGCACTGAATATAAAAGAGAAGGAAGAAATTGAAGTTCGTTGTGAGCATTTTGCATGCAGATGGATCTATCCTGAAGAAGCTAAGGGTGGAATTCATAGTTGTGACTTATAAAATGAGTGAACCCTTAAGTAATAAGTGTTTGCTTATAATAAGGGAACCCTTAAGTCAGTTCCGAATTCATAACACTTATTCTCACGTAATGAGTGCTCACTTACAGCTGATCATAACAAAAGCTGGCTATCATTGAACTAATCGAAAGCAGCTCTACATGTGGAGTTGCTATGACAACCAGTTATCAATATTATTGTACTTAATAAGTTGTATACGGCAATAGTTTCATGATATGTTGAATTCTACGTAGTTGCATGGTAGTTATAGTTATAATCAGATATCCTACTAATTGGAACACATGTTCTGTAGTAGAGAATTTCTTAAATAAATAAATTAAGCCTATTAGGCCTACACTCGTAACAAAAATAGTTTAACTATTCCAGCTCACCACCTTACAAACACTAGTAGAACATATATGGTCTTTGATATCAAAATATACATCAGTTTGCCTGATGACATCAAATATACAAAAAATTCTCTTAAATTTAGGAATTATATAAAAACGAAATTAATAAAATTGTGTCCCTACAGTCTTGAGGATGCACGCATTGGCCCTTGAAATGTATAATGTTTTTTTTTTTTTATATTTGACTTATTTTACATTAAATTGTAATTGTATATATTTGACCATGTCTATGCATACATTATGCCATCGACAATAAAGTTCTATCTATGTATCTATCTATCTATCTACTATATAATACTGTATACTGAATTTATTAACATTGTGTTATATTTACTCTGTAATTTGCCAATTATAGCTACATTTTACATTTGTGGCTATGATATCTATACTTAACTGTTTTTAGTTTATTTTTATTTGCTATTTTTCATTTATATCTATATCTGTGTCTTTTACTTAGGTAGTATCTTTTTGTTTTTTGTTTATTTTTAATTTTTAATTTGTAAATACACTTGTATCTTGCATTTGTATCTGTTTTATCTCTTTTTTCATGTTACCTGTAATTCTATGTTCTTTTAAACAATTATCTGTACTGTCTATTGTAATTGGGGCTTTGCCCTGTTAAATAAATAGATAAATAAATAGATAAATAAATACATACCTGAATACATACATGAATACATGAATGAATGAATAAATAAAAAAAATAAATAAATAAATAAATAAATAAATAAGTAAATAAATAATTAAGTAAATAAATAAGTAAATAAGTAAGTAAATAAATAAATAAATAAGTAAATAAATAATTAAGTAAATAAATAAGTAAGTAAATAAATAAATAAGTAAATAAATAAGTAAATAAGTAAGTAAATAAGTAAGTAAGTAAATAAGTAAGTAAGTAAATAAGTAAGTAAGTAAATAAGTAAGTAAGTAATTAAATAAATAAGTAAATAAATAAATAAATAACTAAATAACTAAATAAATAACTAAATAAATAACTAAATGAATGAATGAATGAATAAATAAATGAATAAATGAATAAATGAATAAATAACTAAATAACTAAATAAATAAATAAATAAATAAATAACGATCAATTTGGCTGAAAATAAGTATGCCGAAAGGAAATAATTTTTCTGAAGAAGAACAACTTCGGCTTCGAGAGCTTGTTTTAAGGCATAAAGACATCGTAGAAAACAGGCAATCTGATTGTGTCTCTGGTTGAAGAAAGAAAGCTGCTTGGGAAGCTATTGTGTCAGAATTCAATTCCAACTCCGAAAATATTGAAGGGACGTCGAGCAGTTGTAGAAACTATGGGAAAGTATAAAATTTCGTAGGAAGGCAGAATTCGCGGCAGAAAAGAGAAGCTTACTGAAAACTGGTGGTGGTATCAACATTTTCAACAGCGATTGGACTGGTAATCCTTTTTGTTGGCAACATATTTGTATATTAAAGGCACTAAAATATCAACAACTGTGGTCTTGCGAAAACGATATCTTCTTAAATTCCATTTCACTATACATTTCCAGAGGATTCTCCATGTCTCTAATATATATTTTTGGGACACGTATATTTTCCTCATTTCGTTCAACAAGCTCCACAAAATCCTCAAAATCATTCTCGGTATCCATTTTGAAAATGAGTGGTCACTTAAGGGTACAGATCAGCTCACTTAAGTAATCACTTAAGTAATCACTCATTATGTGAATGAGGGACAACTATGAATTAGAAATGAGTATAAGTAACCACTTAAGGGTTCACTCATTTATAAGTGACGACTATGAATTCCGCCCTAAAAATAGAAATGAAAATATTGTGCGAAGGACTAAGAGTAGAGCTGGGTAAGATGGGGTTTGTGGAATTGGTGGTGCAGAGAAAAACACAAGACGACTTTCTTGCGCTGCATTCTACAAAATAACCTCAGCAGGTAATATTTCAAAATTCAAGATGCTTCAAACTGCATTCCGGTTACAAATGACTGTGGAAACTATTAGAGGGAAGCTCGACCATTACTGCTGTCAGGTCCACAAATAATCGCCATTCAAACAAACGCTGAAGCCAGGAGGGAATTCGGTGGCAGTGGAGCACAATATGCGTTATCATATATGAATGGCCTAATGGCTGGCCTCCACGCAGCCAACTCCGTTGTCATGGTATCCCCTTTTCTTTCCCTTAATTGCCTTCTAGTTGTATGCAGTACTCTTTGTTTATGTCAGATTTGTCCTTATTTATGAATGAAAATGCTAATGATAATTCGTACAAACTATATTAACTCTCCCCACGATAATTTTGTTGATAAAGTAGTCACGAAAGAAAGAGTTCTATATTTTAATTTTAAAAATATACATTTGAAGCACATTTGAAAAGACAGTTAACGAACTCTTTAGTAAAATGGTGCAGGTTCGAACTCAAGCAGACACTAACATTTATGGAGAGATAATGTAAGGCAGATTTCCTTTGGTTTCGTTGTCACTTTTTTGTATCTTTTTTCTTCCTTGTTTGGTGCACTCTTTTAACACTTGTATAATCTCTGATTAACAATAACTTCTTACTGATGACCTTAACTACGCCAGAATAGATAAATAAATAAATAAATAAATAAATAAATAAATAAATAAATAAATAAATAAATAAGTAAATAAATAAGTAAGTAAATAAATAAGTAAATAAATAAGTAAGTAAATAAATAAGTAAATAAATAATAAATAAGTGAATAAATAAGTAAATAAATAAATGAATGAATGAATAAATATATAACAAATAAATAAAAAATAAATAAATACGTAAATAAGTAAATAAATATATAAGTAAATAAGTAAATAAATAAGTAAATAAGTAAATAAATAAATAAGCAAGTAAATAAATAAGTAAGTAAATAAATAAATAAGTAAAAAAGTAAATAAATAAATACATAAAAAAATAAAGAAATAACAAATAAATAACAAATAAATAAATAACAAATAAATAAATAATTAAATAAATAAATAACTGAATAAGTGAGTAAGTAAATAAATAAATACATAAATAAGTAAATAATTTAGTAAATAAATAAGTAAATAAGTAAGTAAATAAGTAAATAAATAAGTAAAAAATAAATAAATAAGTAAATAAATAAGTTAGTAAATAAAAAATAAGTAAATAAATACATAAATAAATATATAAATAAATAAATATATACAAGTAAGTAAATAAATAAATACATAAATAAATAAATAAGTAAATAAGTAAATAAATAAGTAAATAGGTAAATAAATTAGTAAATAAATAAGTAAATAAGTAAAAATAAATAAATAAATAAATAAATAACTAAATAAATAAAAAATAAGTAAATAAATAAATACATAAATAAATAAATAAATAAATAAATAAATACAGAAATAAATACATAAATAAATAAATACATAAATAATTAAATATATAAATAAATACATAAATAAATAAATATACAAGTAAGTAAATAAGTAAATAAATATGTAAACAAATAAATAAGTAAATAAATATTTAAATAAATAAATAAATAAGTAAATAAGTAAATAAATAAATAAGTAAATAAATAAGTAAAAAATAAATAAAAAATAAGTAAATAAATAAATACATAAATAAATATGTATAAGTAAGCAAATAAGTAAATAAATATGTAAATAAATAAATAAGCAAATAAATAAATAAGTAAATAAATAAATAAAATAAAAAATACCTGACTGGCTAGTTTCGATGTGGTGTCCGACATTGTCCAAACCACAGTAAGTTCCAGCGCTATCTTCTGGTTCCCTGTTGTGGTGGGGTGTGTTCATGATTGTGTCGAAAAGGGCGTGTGTTTTTAAATTCAGTTGAGTGTTCAGGATATACTGTGGGTGTGTTTTCATATGTTTATAAATTTCATATCGTTCCAGAGTGTCAAGTTTCTGGTTTTTTGGCTGTACGTGTAGTATTTTCATGTCAGTGTCTATGTTGCTGTAGTTGTGGTTGGAGTTAGTGATGTGTTCTGCGTATGTTGCATTGTTGTGTGGTTTGGTCATGGCTGCGATATGTTTCTAGTAATGTGTTTGAAATGATGTTCCAGTCTGTCCAATGTACAAGTCATTGCAACTACTGCATGATATTACAACATGTTAAGTTGTATTTGTTTGTATGTCTTGTCTGTGTGTTAAGATGTTTGTGTTCTGTGTTCTGTATGTAATGTTGTATTTTAGTTTCTTGAAAGATGATGCAATCTTGTAAGTGTTCTTGTTTTCCCATTTTAGTGCGATGTATTTGTTTTGTTCTTGTGTTTATGTGACGTTTTCGTGTTTAGTTTAGTCTTCCTTATGATGTTGTCTATTATGTTGGGGTTGTACCCTTTCCTGTGCTGTGTATTTGATAGTGTGTATTTCTTCCTTGTAGTCTTGTTGGCTCATATGAATGATGTCGAGTCTGTGTATCATGGATCGGAATGCTGCGTGTTTGTGTTGTGTGGGGTGATTGGAGGTGTTGTGTATGTGTTTTACCATGGTACTGGGTTTTCTGTATATTTTGAATTTATGTCTGTTGTCCGTTTTTTGTTATTGTGATGTCTAAGAAATTTATGATTTTGTTGTTTTCTGTTTCTAGTACAGTTCTGGATGTATTTTGTTTTCGTGTTTGTGTGGGTTTTCAATCCGTCTCTTTTTCTTCCAATACTCGTTTCTTTTTCTCCACCATTACTCTCCATTTCTTTCCTTCATTATCTTTAGGAGTCGAATACACCAACGGCTTTAAGTGCTCTCCAGAAAGAAGTGAACGGATTGAAATCTGGTGAGCGTGGAGGCTGAGCATGTTAAGATCTCGATGAGACGACTAACTACGGCCTGTATTCAGACAGAATGTCGAAATTTTAAGCATTTCATCCAGGAAGAAATGCAATATAACAATTCCAGTAAACAGAGCTACTGGAGTGCACTATGATCGTACTAGCAAGTCCTACTCATAAACCAAGCATTTCTGGACCCATATTGATATAACCATCCTTTCTTTTATACAAATGAAGAATCCATATCTGAAGTTCTGCCCACTTTTTTCGTTATACCCTGTATAATGAACAGTGACTACTTTTTTCTGGAAATGCTGGTATAATTTTCTGTTCATTTTTTTTTCTTACTTACTTACAAATGGTTTTTAAGGGCACTGGTTGAAAAAATCGATTGTTTACTTTTCGTCTTAAAAAAAGTAGAAAGTTTCAGCTTTTCAACAATATATACAGTTGTGGCAAAAAAACCGGACCGACCCTTGTAGCTGATTTCAGAACCTTGTTCACTCCAGAGCACGACAGACTGGTAACTAAGACTTTCGTGGTTCGAATCCTGCCAGGGAAGGTAACCTTTTTTTTGTTCCTCATTCAAATTTATTCCCAATATTTTTCGATTGCAGCGATATTTTATTACTTAACTAACTTATTATTCCCAGAACATGAATTATACTAGCAATCGAAAAGTATTGGGAATAAATTTGAATCAGGAACAAAAAAAAAGGTAACCTTCCCTGGCAAGATTCGAACCACGAAAGTCTTAGTTACCAGTCTATCGTGCTCTGGAGTGAACGAAACTCTGAAATCAGCTACAAGAATCGGTCCGGTTTTTTTTTTTTGCCACTACTGTACATTAAAAGGTCAATTCGGTGTCAAAGAACTTTAAATTTGATATTTAAAAATGGCGGCGCGCTTAACACGCCCACAACAAGCACGTCACACTGACAGTTGCATAGCAATGTTTTTTGGTTGATTCTCTTTGGAATATGAGTGGTAAAGTTTGTTTTGTCATGGGCAGCCCTGTAAGGAAGCGTTGTCTTTTAAGAGAAGGCCAATGGTAAGGATTATGGGGCTGGAAAGTTCTGAACTGATGAGTCCCTTATGTTTACGCATGTTCAACTTTAACACCAATTTCCCGTAGGTTGATTTTTTAATAATTCAGGTGCACTTTTCTCGCAAATTATTTTAGATATCTTAAGGAAATTTTAGTGTACATTTATAATGACTATTTCATTTATATGACGTCATTCCATTTTCGACCAATGACGTGTAATGAAATTTTGAATTCCAACCAATCACAGTCAGACTTTGCGATAATTTCTGCAGCTAGATTTATCGCTATCAATTTATCGCATGGTCGTTCTTTTGTTTAGTCGTTGTCGCCAACCTTTTCCCCGTAAAGTGATGATCATGAATACATTAAGATGCAACTACACGGTTTAACTTTTCTTTCAACTTTAAAGCAATGAATGCAAGATTGATATTTAATATTAATTAATATATTTACGCAGTGAAGACCACTTTCAAAACGGCGCACCATGTAGACACAAAATCTTTATGCATCTTAATTGAACGTACCTTTTAAACTTGATTCTTTCAATATTCATCCCAGATTGCACGCATACGCGATTGGAATATTGAACTGTGTAGATGCAGCCTTAGTTCCGTTACACACTACAGCGAGAATGCGTTTGTCGAGGTATAAAAAATGCTTTCGTATAGCACTTATTGTAAGTAACGGTCGAAACAAGGCACAGCTGACATTGGTGCTGCTTCCACAGGTAGGCCTAACGTAACCTATAAAATTGTAGCCTATAACATTTGTTTTGAAATTAAACAATTAATAGACGTTCAAATTTATGTAACATCATCACATATCAAACTCAATAGTAATAATGTCTTTGATCAAACTGCCTTTCGTAAGTCGTAATAAAATTCGTGTTTTAATTAGGCCTATCTATACAGAGATGACTTCACTGTGTAGCAACATGTCTCGCTGTGAATACATAAGCATTGGTATACAGCTGTCCCCACTGTTACTGTTAAATTAAATTATGATTTCAGCAGATAATGAAAATGTATTTATGTTATAATAATAAGAGAAAAGTGCAGTACATGTAATTAAAAATGTTAAACCTGTATTTCGCTTTTCGCAATTGGCATTACTGAATCATAACATCGAATTTCTTTATTGCAATAATCGATATTCATCTACGAGTATTTCAACTTCACAATGTCTGAATAGGTTAAGTATTCGTCGATAATATACAATTATTAACATTTTGTGATCGAATTTTAGGGATATATTATTTAAATTTTTATTTTTTTCACGAAATAGTCCTAATAAATGTCACTCGAGGTCTGAGATTTCCCAGATAAATCAACTCGCTTCGCTCGTGGATTTATCGGCAGATCTCAGACCTCTCGTGACATTACTACAGATAAATACTACATTTTCTAGCAAGAATTATTGATCAGTGCCATTAAATTTGTATTTTAAAATTATTTTTTATTACAAAAAGTTAAAATTTTCTGAACAGAACATTACAAAATTTTTCCTTCAACTAATATGTGACATATTGATCAAATTTGTGGTGAAAATTGTCAGAAATGTTGTTCACTACAATATATAAAAATTTGATAGTCAAAGGTCAAACAGTTTCTTAGAAAAGTGTACCTGAATAAGATCATGCAAAAAAAAAGAAAGAGAAATTAGTGTACAGCCAATAAAAAAGAAATTCTTACAAAATTAGCCTGTAAAGAAATTATTTCCTACGATATGTATTAAATCTTCTTAGTTTGCTTTATATTCTGACAAAATTTCATACAATTATCTGCAGTAGTTTGAAAAATAGATTTAAAAATATATATAATCTAAGCACTTAGCTCTGTAACTACCCAGTGCCAAGGAACCCGAGGTTCATTGCAGCCCTCACATAAGCCCGTCATCGGTCCCTATCCTGAGCTAGATTAATCCAGTCCCTAGCATCATATCCCACTTCCCTCAAATCCGAAGAATCCTATTTATAATTGGTGATTATTGCTTCCTTCTCTATAGTACAATAAGTACACTCCTATTGGTCATATACCATTACCATTTAACCTAAGTCCTGCACTTCCACAAAGTGTATTTTAATGTTATTTTCTTCTGCTAAAGATATTCTTTTTGCTTTGTTTTCTTCCTTCATATTTCCTATGCCATTTACTTGTATTCCTTAAGTTCACACATATCCTTCTTTAATTGTCTTCTTTTTTTTTCATCTCTTCCTTCCTTTCTTTTATGTCACCTACTTTTCTCCGTTTTCCACTTTGTTATTAGTTTCCGTTCTTTTCCTATTCGTTTATTTTTCTTTTGTTTCCTCTACGTCTTCTTCTGTTACTTCTTTATCCATTTTTCTTATCTTCGTATATAATGCCTTCATCTCTACTATTATTCCTTCGTATCTCATTTCCTTTCTCTTGTTTTTCATTTTAATTTAGTTTTCTCTTCCTATTTAATTCACCTTTCTTTATTTCATTCGTTATTTATGCCGTTTCTCTTCACACTGTTCTTCCATTCCCTATCTTCTATGTTTCTTTTCTTCATTTTTTTATCAGTCTTCACATTTCCTTTCTAATCTATCACACCAGTCTCCTCTACGAAACTGAAGCCCCAACTCATTGGTCATTGAGAGATAGGCAGTAGAGATAGGCAAACTGTCGATCAGGCTTGCCCATGACTGTTTACGTCCGTGAGCGGCCTTACGCTTCGTATCGTTCGCCCGCCTGCAACCTTCCCTCACAAGCAGGCAGGCAGTGTGGTTGCACGTGACTCCCGTACAGTCCTAAGAGTGACCCGAAAGGACTGTTGGGTTCCGCCGACCTGCGCCAGACTGTGCTGCTTTCAGATGCACGATAAATATCAACCAAGTCATTGAAACCTGACAAGAAGCCTACAAATATAGACAAACTGCTGAAAACTTAATTTGTTGTCTTCTGAAACGTACTGTTAATGAAGACAAAGAAAACTATTTCTCGTCAACATAATATCCATTAAATGCCAACAGTTATTATAAATTACTGGCACTTTTCTTTTCATCGTAGTAATATAAATTTAATGCAAACCATTCAAACTTTGAGCTTCATAAATAAAAAGAAATCTGTCCCTCAGAAGTTAAATAGCAAATCAATATTCTGAAGAAGGAAAAACTTTTATACATCTTACAGGTATTCATGAGGCTTTTAATTGTTGATAAGGAAAAAGTTAAAATGAAATATTTTTCTATAATAGTTGTTGATATTCATAATAATTGTTACCAATATCTTTTCAACATATCTCCTTCTCTTCTCTCCTATACCTCTCCTCTCCTCTCCTCTACCTCTCCTATACCTCTCCTCTCCTCTCCTCTACTCTACCTCTCCTATACCTCTCCTATGCCTCTCCTCTACCTCTCCTCTACCTCTCCTATACCTCTCCTCTACCTCTCCTCTACCTCTCCTATACTTCTATTATACCTCTCCTCTACCTCTCCTATACCTCTCCTCTCCTCTCCTATACCTCTCCACTCCTCTCCTCTACCTCTCCTCTACCTCTCCTATACCTCTCCTCTACCTCTCCTATACCTCTCCTCTCCTCTCCTATACCTCTCCTCTACCTCTCCTATATCTCTCCTCTACCTCTCCTATACCTCTCCTCTACCTCTCCTATACCTCTCCTCTCCTCTCCTCTCCTATACCTCTCCTCTCCTCTCCTCTCCTATACCTCTCCTCTCCTCTCCTCTACCTCTCCTCTACCTCTTCTATACCTCTCCTATACCTCTCCTCTCCTATACCTCTCCTCTCCTCTCCTATACCTCTCCTCTCCTCTCCTATACCTCGCCTCTCTTCTCCTATACCTCTCCTCTCCTCTCCTATACCTCTCCTCTCCTCTCCTCTCCTCTCCTATACCTCTCCTCTCCTCTCCTCTCCTATACCTCTCCTCTCCTCTCCTATATCTCTCCTCTCCTCTCCTATACCTCTCCTCTCCTATACCTCTCCTCTCCTCTCCTCTCCTATACCTCTCCTCTCCTCTCCTATACCTCTCCTCTCCTATACCTCTCCTCTCCTCTCCTATATCTCTCCTCTCCTCTCCTATACCTCTCCTCTCCTCTCCTATACCTCTCCTCTCCTCTCCTATACCTCTCCTCTCCTCTCCTCTTCTCTTCTCTTCTCTTCTCTTCTCTTCTCTTCTCTTCTCTTCTCTTCTCTTCTCTTCTCTTCTCTTCTCTTCTCAACTAGTCATAAGTTACGAAATTTTATTACTGTATTTTGTTGAGTCAGATGCACTTTGCAGGAATATGAAATGTATAATATTTTCTTATTACTTTATGAATTCTGTAGAGCAATAAATCGTAAAACTGTGTTTCTTTAATCAATAAATATCTGCCGTGTTGGACCATAAGATAACGATTTTTTGAAGTGACTAAATAGCCAACGAACTTAGATTTCAAACTAGTACTGTTTCATCTGACGGCAAGCAGGTACGGGCGTGAGTCTTGTCTGATTTGCCGGTCTCTACTAGGTAGCTACTGTCTCAGGTCTCGGGTTCGAGGCCCGAGCTGTGCGAAGTACCACTACTGCCCGCAATTACATGGTCGTTTTCGTCGTCTGTTGCTCGGTGGGTGATGTCTGATATCTCCTGAGGCTGCAATCAGTCCTTCTCTGTCGCCCGCCCGCCTCCATGTATTGATCGAATTCACAGTCCCCCAACCCTTTCTCTATTTGTCCCGCTCTCTCTCCTTCCCCCCTTGCCTTTGTCATTCACCGTTTTCACTTCACTGCTTCAATCTACTACAAATGCCCATGTTTATCATTTTCACTGAATCTTCATTTTTATACTCCGAAAACCCAACCCTATCTGAATCTCTGTATTTTCTACATCGTTTTGAATTCTGAAATCGAGAGGTGCCTTGTATTCCGAAGGTACGGCGCTTAAGCAAAACAGCCTCTGTTCCTACGCTATTATGGCATTTGGCATGTATTCGAGCAGCAACGGCGCAAGGAACAAAATCATAATCAACACAGGCATAAACTGTTTATTCTCCAAAACAAATTAAATAAGCCATAGGGTAAACATTGGTAATTTCGTGGCAGTGGTTATTTCGTGATACTTTTTCTTTGCTCTTTTGTGAACTAACCAATGGTGTTACGAGATCCAAATTTCCTCCAAGGGATTGCATATGTTGTCCAGTTTCCAGAAACATACAGCTAAGCTTTGTGTGACTATTGTAGTTGCTTCAGTGAGCTTTTATGTTTGGAGAGAGCAAGTTTGCATCGAGTTCTCAGGAGTACAAATCTTGTGGATGTTTGTGATTACATTACAGGCTTATTACTAATATTCGGTACAAATATTTATTGTATCTTCATGATATTTTAGGAAATGTGTTTGGAATTTTAGATACATCTGTAGTCGCCATATAGGCTTCGCTTTACTGATAGAAATCTTAGCTGTTTGAGGCGAAATTTTGTTGAGCATTAAGTGTTACAATTTTTAAAATAGTATAAAATGTATGAGAATAGGAATTTTAGAAATCTGAAGACAAGATGTGATAACAAAAAAGAAAAAGAAAACGCAATGGGTTCAGTGTAGCTTCTGTTTGATTTGTCATCATGCTAAGTGTCAATGATAAGTGCTAGATGACTTACTTGCAAGAATTGTGACAGAAGATGGAACATGGCTCCACCATTTTGGACCGGAGACAGAGGCAGACAATGCAGTGCCGTCATGCAAATTCACCAAAGAAATAGAAATTCAAAAGTACACCTTCGGCAAGAAAAGTTATGGCTACTGTGTTTTTCGATTCAGAAGGACCCTTGCTTGTAGAGATCATGCCACACGGAACCATCATTAATTCTGACGGGTATGTTGAAACTCTCAAGAAACTTCAAGTTCGACTAAGTAGTGTTCGACGACATCGGGAGAAGCAGGATGTTCTGCTATTGCACGACAACGAACAGCCATATGTCAGTCACAAGACCACAGACCAGATCAGAAAATTCGGATAGACAACACTGAAACAGCCGCCTTACAGTCCTGAACTGGCATCGTGCGATTACCATCTCTTTGGTAAACTGAAGGATTCCTTCGCGGAACGAGGTTAGAAGATGACTCCCTTGTGCACGCTGCTAAAGAGTGGCTCAGACGTGTTGGTTCAGACTTTTACCGTGCTGGTCTACAGGCCCTCGTTCCTAGGTTACGTAAGGCAGTTGAAAGGGACGAGGATTATGTAGAAAAGTGACAGTTTGTTCCTGAAGGATGCATCTACATTCTATGAAAATAGTAAGGCTGTAGGATAAAAATATAATTTTTAACAAACGTTATGCATTACTTTTGGAGTTACCCTAGTAATATAGGCTATAATAAAGTCCGTAATAAAAGTGTTCACCCTTTCAGGGGCAAAGAAGATCCCTTTTCAATTTCAATTTTTACTTTGATTTCATTCTTATTATGTGTTGATATGTATTTCTATGTTTTCTTGCTATGAATATTAGACGGAATTACTATGTTTGAAGTCTTATAACAATATATGAGAATTTCATTTGATTTTAATGAATTTTTCCACAATTCTTCTACCTCTCACGAAATTATCAATGCAATATCACGAAATTACCAAGGTTATCACGAAATAACCAACATTTCAGCTTAAGTTGTAAAAGTGGTTTTTGGCACATATTCAAGAACGTATCCAATCTTTTATGTCTCCAGATTTGTACAGCAAGTTATCGTCGTTTAGATGAAAAAATCGGAATAAGGATATATTTACACATTTGCATTTCAAATTAATTTTCATGAAATTATCACGAAATTACCAATGTTTACCCTACATAACAAACTAATTTTCGAAGGATGAACTCCAGATGTAAGGAAAACTAAAAAATAAGAGTATACAATACAATATATGTGCTTACAAGGAATCCCGTGAGAGATTAAGAAACACTGGAACTGAGTTTGAAACTTTTAAAGTCTTTAAATTAATTTTTCAAATTCGGCGGGTTTGTTGTGTCTGTACATTTAAATAACAGTACAGAATTTCATCAAGTTTCAGTTATTAGTTTCTTAAATATTAATTTTCACGTATTTTAATGATATTAAATTATACTAGTGGCTTGTGCAGCAAATGCTGCTGCAAACTAAGTTCGTTAGACGTTCAAATAAAAATTTTTCAGATTTATTTTCAATGAAGAATACTTGTCTTTTTGATAGTTATTTGCTTCTATAATAATGAAACATACTCCCTCTAAATGGATTTTTTTTAGGCCAAATACTTTTTCTTGAACCTATACAACTTCAGTTTTTGAGTTTCAACGCGAAAACGCAAGTATCAATGTCAGGACGATAGCAATAGCTATTTCAGGTCATTGTGGATTGTAGGCAAAAGTTAAAAAAATGTCAGGTTTGCTAAGCTTTCGAACAATAGCATTTTCGTATACCTGCTGCATGTAAAACTTGAAATGTAGAGCGTAAAATCATTTTATCCTACTAAGAGATCTTGCTAAATGATCTGGAGACTACAAAATTTTCTAGGCCTCTTATTTTATCGGTAAATAATACCTTTTTATCTTTCCTTAGGAACTGTAATTTTTGCGCTCTCTCGAGCCAATACTGAAGACAATGATACATATCAATATCTACACTACACCGCCATTAAGTATATGAAAAAAACCCACCCATTGGGTTAATAAGTATAAAAATATTTGATTTTTAATAACAATATTATTATCTTACTTAAGTTTTGTAGTTATATATAGCAGTCACTCAGTAAATTATAGAAATGAAGATCTAAATTAAGATATTCTCTATATTTACTCACATAACCTCAAAAGGTTTGGCTTTCATGTCATCAATATAGCATCAATATTATGTACAATTAATGAAAAATAGACGCATCAAGATATTAACTATACTAATATTTAATTTCTAATGGTAATAATGTCATCAAACCACCTCAAGTTTCGTAGATTTGAATATCCAATACACAGCTGTACTCAGAAAATTATAGGCCTACACTGCAGAATCAGCTTTTAATAACAAATTGAATTGAGTTCTAAATATGTCGGCAATCCTGCAAGTGTAATAGCCTATTGTTTATTGTAGTGTGTGTTTTGTTCTGAAATTCAGTCAAGTCGGCCGTGGTTCAATAAAATTAGTTCTCAAAACTGACAACAGATGGATTTTGGAAAATAGGTGAATTATGTAGGAAAATTGACATTTCACTGAAAACCACTACTTTTCCGAAAAACTTTGGGTTCCAAGCTTCAAAATGAGGGGCCATTTATTAAAATCCGTTCAGCCGTTTTCCCGTAATTTCCATTACCAGTTCAAACTATATATATATATATAGATTATGGATTTATTATAGATTTATTAATTTGTCCTACAGAATAATCTCTGTAATGTTGACAATTAATATTTGGCAGTTGACACTAGACATATACGTCAACATACATGCCTAACTTGGAGTCAGGCCACAAAGGGAAACACTGAAGGAGGAAGGTTCGATCCGGTGCTGTGGATTGAATTCGGCGTAGCTCAGTGGTCAGAGCGCTTGGTACGTAGAACCAAGGACCCGGGTTCGATCCCGGCGCCGGAGCGAATTTTTCTCCTCAAATATTAATATTAAATTATGCCTAAATTCAAAACATCCCTGACGGCTTCATAATTGTTTTTGCTTTAGAAAATTTTCTGTAAAGGACTTACATTTCATGACAAAAATAACTGCAAATGAATTTTTAAATCTGAGAATTGGTTCATGAGATAAAAGTTTCTGACAAATTGCTTCATAATTTTCTTTAATTTTAAGAAGTTAAAAATTCATATCATGAAAAGATTTCAGTGAAGAGCTGATTCCATACACAGCCTTGTGTAGTGCTATATGCTGAGTATTCTTGCAAATTTCATGTAAATCCGGGCAAAAGGAAGCCGCTAGGAACTTTATTATTGACCAAAAACGTAATTTTGAGAAAACGCAATTTTTAGTGGGTATGACATTTTAAAAATGGTCGCCAGACCTTTAAAAGTATTAGGCGGAGCTAAATATAGGACAGGATGCTAAAAAAATTTTGTAAAAACAAAAACAAAAATAGCCTATTTATTTTTATAATTTTGGTCAAAAATTCAGTTCTATAGAGGATTTCACGTTATAAAAACTCTAGTGGCTTGTGCAGCAAATACTGCTGCAAACTAAGTTCATTAGACGTTCAAATAAAAATTTTTCAGATTTATTTTCAATGAAGAATACTTGTCTTTTTGATAGTTATTTGCTTCCATAATAATGAAAAATACTCCCTCTGAATGGATTTTTTTTAGGCCAAATATTTTTTCTTGAACCTATCCAACTTCAGTTTTTGAGTTTCAACGCGAAAACGCAAGTATCAACGTCAGAACGATAGCAGTAGCTATTTCAGGTCATTGTGGATTGTAGGCAAAAGTTAAAAAAATGTCAGGTTTGCTAAACTTTCGAACAATAACATTTTCGTATAGCTGCTGCATGTAGTACTTGAAATGTAGAGCGTAAAATCATTTTATCCTACTAAGAGATCTTGCTGAAATGATCTGAAGACTACAAAAATTTCTAGGCCTCTTATTTTATCAGTAAGTAATACCTTTCGATCTTTCCTTAGGAACTGTAATGTTTGCGCTCTCTCGAGCCAATACTGAAGACAATGACACATATCAATATCTATACTACACCGCCATTAAGTATATGAAAAAGACCCAACCCCACTGGGTTAATAAGTATAAAAATATTTGATTTTTAATAACAATATTATTATCTTACTTAAGTTTTGTAGTTATATATAGCAGCCACTCGGTAAATTATAGAAATGAAGATCTAAATTAAGATATTCTCTACATTTACTTACATAACCTCAAAACGTTTCACTTTCATGTCATCAATATAGCATCAATATTATGTACAATTAATGAAAAATAGATGCATCATGATATTAACTACAATAATATTTAATTTCTAATGGTAATAATGTCATCAAACCACCTCAAGTTTCGTAGATTTGAATATCCAATACACAGCTGTACTCAGAAAATTATACACTGCAGAATCAGTTTTTAATAACAAATTGAATTGAGCTCTAAATATGTCGGCAATCCTGCAGGTCATGGCCTTCGTGTTTATTGCAGTGTGTGTTTTGTTCTGAAATTCAATCAAGTCGGCCGTGAATGCAATTAACTAGTTCTCAAAACTGATGAAAGATGGATTTTGGAAAAAAGGAAAATGATGTGGGAAAATTGACATTTCACTGAAAACTACTACTCTTCCGAAAAACTTTGGGTTCCAAGCTTCAAAATGAGGGGCCATTTATTAAAATCCGTTCAGCCGTTTTCCCGTAATTTCCATTACCAGTTCAAATTATATATATAGATTGAGCATATGGAGCTATTCCATCAAATGATCAGTTACCATAGAAATGTCATATGCACATTACATTTAAATACAGCGAATTCATTTTTTTTTCATACGGACCCTGACTCAAGGTAAATATTTTAACATTGAGAAATTCAACATATCTAGTTTAGGCACAATAAACTTTTGAAAAAACAGACATATAGTCCTATTTATTCATATTTCTTATTTTACATAATAATTTTTAGCTTCCAATATTCAAGACATTTAAAATGTTTCAACATTATATCTCAGACAATATATGCGTGGACAAGTACAAATATTTTCATTCATTTTGGTGGAAACTGTAAGCGCATGGAGTATTTTAATGTCAAAAATGTAGTTTAGAGAAAAAGACACATTTGTGAAAAAATATATAATACTGATATATGGAACTCAAAAAGCTCAAAATTAGGATTTATAAAACAGTTACATTACCGGATGTTCTGTAGGTTGTGAAACTTTGACTCTCACTTTGAGAAAGGAACAGAGGTTAAGGGTGTTCGAGAACAGGGTGTTTAGGAAAATATTTTGAGCGAACAAGCAAACACTCTGATGGTGTAGATAAAGTTATTTTTTTTTTCTTCCACCATGTTAGTAATTTCAAAAGAAGCGCTTATACAAATTTTGGCCATCCAACCGCAATCACGAGACCGTCCAAAAAGTGATTTTCCCTGGGGCGTTTACAGAAAAAAACACAATTTTATGGAAAAATTTATTGAAACAAATACAGCAATTGTTGCGCTATTGGCCAACATATCCCCCACTTGAATTGAGACATTTGTCATACAATAGATCAATTTTTGTATCCTTGTGTCGTAGAAGTAAGCCGCCTGGGATCGGAACCAGCGTTTGACAGACGTCTACACCTCTCTATTGATCCCATGATATGACAAATGTCTCAGTTCCGGTGGGGAATATGTTGAAAAATAGCTCAAGAATTTCTGTGTCTCTTCCAATAAATTTTTCCAATTAAACTGTGTTTTCTTTCTGTTAACGGCCCTTGGTGAGCTTATTTTTTACGGCCCTCGTAATTGCGGTCGAGTGGCTAAAATTTGTATAAGCACTTCTTTTGACATTATTAACATGGTGGAAGAAAAAAATGTAACTTTTTTATCTGCCCAATCAGAATGTTTGCTTGTAAGAGGGATGAAGTTATAAGAGAATAGACAAAGTTACATAACGCAGAACTACGCACATTGTAGGTGAATCCACAAATGCATGTAGAGACCTGAGGGGAAGACATTTGGAGAGGCAAAAATGTAGATGGCAGGATAATATTAAAATGGATTTGAGGGAAGTGGGGTATGATGCTAGGGACTGGATTAATCTTGCTCAGGATAAGGACCGATGGCGGGCTTATGTGAGGGAGGCAATGAACCTCCGGGTTCCTTAAAAGCCATTTGTAAGTAATAATAATAATAATAATAATAATAATAATAATAATAATATTAATAATAATAATAATAATACTTACTGGCTTTCAAGGAACCCGGAGGTTCATTGCCGCCCTCACATAAGCCCGCCATTGGTCCCTATCCTGTGCAAGATTAATCCACTCTCTATCATCATATCCCACCTCCCTCAAATCCATTTTAATATTATCTTCCCATCTACGTCTCGGCCTCCCTAAAGGTCTTTTTCCCTCCGGCCTTACAAACTAACACTCTATATGCATTTCTGGATTCGCCCATACGTGCTACATGCCCTGCCCATCTCAAACGTCTGGATTTAATGTTCCTAATTATGGCAGGTGAAGAATACATTGCGTGCAGTTCTGTGTTGCGTAACTTTCTCCATTCTCCTGTAACTTCAACCCGCTTAGCCCCAAATATTTTCATAAGCACCTTATTCTCAAATACCCTTAACCTATGTTCCTCTCTCAAAGTGAGAGTCCAAGTTTCACAACCATAAAGAACAACCGGGAATATAACTGTTTTATGAATTCTAACTTTCAGATTTTTTGACAGCAGACTGGATGATAAAAGCTTCTCAACAGAATAATAACAGGCATTTCCCATATTTATTCTGTGTTTAATTTCCTCCCGAGTGTCATTTATATTTATTACTGTTGCTCCAATATATTTGAATTTTTCCACCTCTTCAAAAGATAAATTTCCAATTTTTATACTTCCATTTACGTACAATATTCTCGTCACGAGACATAATCATATACTTTCTCTTTTCGGGATTTACTTCCAAACCTATCTCTTTACTTGCTTCCAGTACAATTTCCGTGTTTTCCCTAATCGTTTGTGTATTTTCTCCTAACATATTCACGTCATCCGCATAGACAAGAAGCTGACGTAACCCGTTCAATTCCAAACCCTCTCTGTTATCCTGGACTTTCCTAATGGCGTACTCTAGAGCAAAGTTAAAGTAAAGGTGATAGCGTATCTCCTTGCTTTAGCCCACAGTGAATTGGAAAAGCATCAGATAGAAATTGGCCTATACGAACTCTGCTGTACGTTTCACTGAGACACATTTTAATTAATCGAACTAGTTTCTTGGGAATACCAAATTCAATAAGAATATCATATAAAACCTCTCTTAACCGAGTCATATGCCTTTTTGAAATCTATGAATAACTGATGCACTGTACCCTTATACTCCCATTTTTTCTCCATTATCTGTCGAATACAAAATATCTGGTCAATAGTTTATCTGTTACGCCTAAAACCACACTGATGATCCCCAATAATTTCTTCTACATATGGAGTTTATCTTCTCAAAAGAATATTGAACAAAATTTTGTACGACGTCAACAAAAGTGATATTCCTCGAAAGTTACTACAGTTAGTAAAAATAATAATAATAATAATAATAATAATAATAATAATAATAATAATAACTCAATATAAAAATTAATTTAAAATTTTACTGAAAAACATCGTAGTATGAAACAGTATTTTAGATGATACGTGAAAGTAATCAAAACAATAAAATAGACACAACAACTGAAAGCAGTAAACTTTCCCCTGGTGAGATGTCATCAGCTTGAGCGATAGCTAGAAATAAATAAAATAACAATTTTGTGGGAATGCCATGTATAATTTGACATAGTACACTTGCGGATGGTTTGAAGAAAACCACGGAAGCCCACATGTTACCGCGGTCGGAAATCGACTGGCTACCTCTGACAAACAAGCCATCCACATACTCGTAACGACGGCAACATGTGTACCAGCACTGGAGGTAACGATGCATTAATTTACACAAGTGAGCGCGGGGACGGGGGGCACAAATATGTAACCCATGCGGTGCATTTGTGCTCACAGTTTTTGGGGAGTTTTGACGACGTAAAGTTTGCAGCACTTAAGCGTGGCACAAGTGCCATTTTACGTGTAGTTAGCAGAGAAATAACAGACTAAAAATTATCCGACCCACACAGACTTAACAAGTGCTTCAGACGTGGTGTTACAATCTCGGAACACGCTTGTCTGCATGTAACGGTCCACAATGCAGTCCGGGCCATGAACCTTTTGCTCAATATCAAATATACAGGAAACTCGCGATTAGCTGACATCAAGAAAGAGACCACACGACACGCAAACAAAAGGAAATACTAACATATCATCTATGATGAATCAAAATTAATTTAGCGCTTAATCACTCTAGTTTGTTGTCATGGAAACCAGTTACAAAAACAAAATAAATCTTTCACTAAAATTAATTTATCGTGAAATCACTCCAATTTGTTGTCTTGAAACCAATTAAAAACAAAATAAATCTTTCACTAAAATTAATTTATCGTGAGATCACTCCAATTTGTTGTCATGGAAACCAATTAAAAAACAAAATAAATGTTTCACTAAAATTAATTCATCGTGAAATCACTCCAGTTTGTTGTCATGGAAACCAGTTAAAAAACAAAATAAATCTTTCACTAAAATTAATTTATCGTGAAATCACCCCATTTTGCTGTCATGGAAACCAGTTAAAAATAAAAATTTTTCACTAAAATTAATTTATCGTGAAATCACTCCAGTTTGTTGTCATGGAAACCAGTTAAAAACAAAATAAATCTTTCACTAAAATTAATTTATCATGAAATCACTCCAGTTTGTCGTCATGGAAACCGGTTAAAAAACAAAATAAATCTTTCACTAAAATTAATTTATCGTCAAATCACCCCAGTTTGTTGTCATGGAAGCCAGTTAAAAAACAAAATAAATCTTTCACTAAAATTAATTTATCGTGAAATCACTCCAATTTGTCGTCATGGAAACCAATTAAAAAAGAAAATAAATCTTTCACTAAAATTAATTTATCGTCAAATCACCCCAGTTTGTTGTCATGGAAACCAGTTAAAAAACAAAATAAATCTTTCACTAAAATTAATTTATCGTCAAATCACTCCAATTTGTTGTCATGGAAACCAATTAAAAAAAATAAATCTTTCACAAATCACCCCAGTTTGTTGTCATGGAAACCAGTTAAAAAACAAAATAAACCTTTCACTAAAATTAATTTATCGTCAAATCACTCCAATTTGTTGTCATGGAAACCAATTTAAAAAAAATAAATCTTTCACTAAAATTAATTTATCGTGAAATCACTCCAATTTGTTGTCATGGAAACCAGTTAAAAACAAAATAAATCTTTCACTAAAATTAATTTATCGTGAAATCACTCCAATTTGTTGTCATGGAAACCAATTAAAAAACAAAATAAATCTTTCACTAAAATTAATTTATCGTGAAATCACTCCAGTTTGTTGTCATGGAAACCAGTTAAAAAATAAAATAAATCTTTCACTAATGCTAGGAACAGATTTCGCTGGAAAAAATATTGTCCTATTTTACAATACCGTCATTAACATCATCATCTTCCACCAAAACGTTCGGTCAAATTTCTGTCCATTCCTATTTTCAAACAGATGTCAGTCGTCTGACTGCTGAATCCGAGGTTCGCGGTTCGAACACAGCCGACGGAGAGCAATTTTAAAGGCGATTAAATTCCTTAGCAATGCGTCTATCTGGACAGTAGTAAATCTGTAGGTTCTGTGTCGTAGATTTATGGCACATGAAAGAAACCTTTTTCTGGTAGCGGGCTCCAGGCAAAATTCGTCAGCCGTGGAAAGCATAGTTAAATGAAATAATAATAATAATAATAATAATAATAATAATAATAATAATAATAATAATAATAATAATAATACAATTTCGCACAACTACTACTACCATCACCTGTTTTCAATGCTGTTTCAGCCAATTTTGACTCGATCACTTCAATTATTTTTTCCTTTACGAATTGTAATACGTTGTCTGTTATTGCTCGTATTTTTCATGACTTCAAAATATTTTTACAGTTTCTTCTGCACACTCCCATAATTTCACTGATGATTTCGAAGCTTAGTTTCTCTCTGCTTTGTTACATTTCCTGTTCAACAATATACAGGGCTTTCATTTCAAAACTTCCCAGTCTAAATAATTGTTTAAATTGAATTCAATTTAAACAAAAAACACGTCAATTTTAATTATTCGGGGGGAGGGAGACCTAAACCAGGTTTAATTGCATTTTAGATTTCACCCCCACCCTTCCAGCCTTCCCCCACTTTGAAATTTCAAATGGCACCCCTATATTTTTATACTTAAATATGAAAGAGCATTCAATTGTTTATACGCTCAATTAATTTCTTTTCCCATCTTTTGTTTTCTATCGTTGCCTGGCAACCTGTATTTTTGTTATTATCACTTGATTGTAGGATGAAAACACAGCTTATTTTGTGTAATTTCCTAAATTTAATCAATAGGGATTATTCATGTTCTCTCTTGAAGGGTATACACCATTTTAAAATAATTTAATACACAAACACAACTATTACTTGAAATGCTGAATAAGTTTTTGTAGCTTTATTCTCTTCAGCTCTAATCAACAATAACAACAATGCAGGTTGCCAGGCGACGATAGAAAACAAAAGATGCGAAAACAAATGGTGTATAAACAATTGAATGCTCTTTCATATTTAAGTATAAAAATATAGGAGTGCCATTTGAAATTTTAAAGTCGGGATGGCTGGGGGTGGGGGTGATATCTAAAATGCAATTAAGCCTAGTTTTAGACTTCTCCTTCAATATCTAAACTGAAGTGCTTTTTTGTTTAAATTGAATTCAAATTAAATAATTAGTTATTTAGACAGGGAAATGAAAGCCCTGTATAACGAGCAGTCTTCTATGTTCCAGATCAGAAGCTATATAATAATAAAGTCATCACTTTATATTTTTTCATTAGTGTTTTCCTTTATTACAATGCATCCCCAGTTTCGCCGTAATATCCTATAGAAAAACTTCATTTAATTTATACTCTAAATCTCTCGGTTGGGTAAACGCTGCAGTACATGCTGTGTACTTAAAACAGTTAATCAGAGTGTGTTGTGTAATGTATCATCCACCTAACGAAAAGATTTATATGATAATAAATTTACCTTTTTTTGGGATGTTACAACGAAGCTTAAGCAAAAAATACGATGTATTTGTCTTTAAGATTGCCGCTGCATCCATGCACATCTAGAACTTCGTGGAGTTCCAGATAATTATACGAGTTTTGTTCCTCATAACAACTGTCATATTCAATTCTTTGATTTTGTTGCAATAAAATTAAACTACATTCAGAATGTATAAACACTAATATATCATGATTCACAGTGAATCAATGCTAGCAGCTAGAGTAGCTACTATGGCATTATAATCATGCAAACCAATTCTCATGATAACATGTTAAGTCCTTCTAGATGGTCAAATGGTTGTCATGGTCACAATTGAACCACATTATGCAGAAAGAAACCAACCCACATAGTGCTACAATTGAGTAGACTCGAAGTTGAAGGAAAATAAAAAATTCATAAATAACTTCATATTGTTGGCTCTCATATTTGTCAGATTCGTACTATGTGGAATAACTTTTGCCTTAATATTGAATTCATAAACCTCATACTTTTAAATACATAATATATGTTTGTACTTGGTTCCTTTCTGCAAAATGACATATAGCAGCGGTGGCGAAAATGTAATCGTGCGCCGAGCCACTGTGTAACCTGCAACGTGCATAGCACCTATGGAGGGAGGCGGAAGGGGAAGTGAAGCAACTGTCTGACTTATTAACGGATTTTCATTTTGCTTACGTCAATCACTTAAGTATAATTTTATACAGTACAAAGCTACAAACTAATGTTTAGTATGTGTAAGGAAGAAATAAATGAACAATATCACAACCTAAAATTAACTGTCTTCCGAATGTCTCTGCGACAAAGTTTCAAAATCAGGAATTATGTCACTTACTGTCAGTCGTGATCTAAAGTTGCTTTTTACTACTTTAATTGTTGAAAATAATTTTTCACAAACTTAAGTTGTAGCGAACATGGCTTGAAAAGAGCGAGCGAAAGAACGAAGCTTCGGATATTTATTTTTTGGCAAAGATTTGAAAGGTTCAACATTTGTCAAGTCCTTACATCTAGCTTTAATTTAACATCACATTGTAAGTCAGTGAGTTCAAATTGAAGAATTATTCGTACATCTGCTGAAAAAGGGCCGACGTACAGAGATGATGATGATGATGATGATGATAATGATGATGATGATGATGATGATGATGTTAACACTTAACTTTTTAAAGTTTCATCAGTAACATGTAGTATAATGCCGTTTTATGTTATACAACCGTTTTCCTCGTAATACTTGTGAACAAATCATACATTTAATATTCTCATCATATTGACAGCAAAAAAATGCGTCCTCCCATCCTACTTGAAACATTCGTACATGGTTTCGAGAGAGACATATGCCACTCGCAGGTCAGAGACAAATACAAATGGAACGGAGTTTGACTCTAGTGAGTGAGAGGGTGGGGGTTGGCGGAGGTTAGAAGCAAGCGAAATGCACAGCTATCACTGCGAGCCACAATGTCTGGCGAGTCACGTTCTCGCCAAGGCTGACCTACAGTACAAATGGCATTCTGTAGAAATAATTAAACTCATATGTTTGCATTTTTTTAATAATTTTAGTGACATTCATTCATCCATAGAGTTCTGCCTAAAGGCAGGTCTTTCACTGCAAACCCAATATTCTCCAATGTTACCTATTTCCCGCCTTCCTCTTTGTCTCCGTAATGTATATATTGTTTTCCTGTCAAAAACTACATTAATAATCACATAATTTGTTTAATAGCCCTATTAATTTAACCGCATTACGTGGATTATTATTGAATTGTACTATTAATTTTATAAATATGAAATTTCCACATAAATTTCTTTTAAACCACAAATTTATACAAAATTTTACACAAACAAAATAATAATAATAATAATAATAATAATAATAATAATAGCAATAATATAGAGGAGACGGCCACCAGATATGGAGGTGCACTATCACCTTTACTTTTTAACTTCACTCTAGAGTGTGCCATTAGGAAAGTTCAGGATAAAAGAGAGGGTTTGGAATTGAACGGGTTACATCAGCTGCTTGTTCATGCGGATGACGTGAATATCTTAGGAGAAAATCCACAAACGATTACGGAAAACACGAGAATTTTACTTGAAGCAAGTAAAGAGATAGGTTTGGAAGTAAACTCCGAAAAGACAAAGTATATGATTATGTCTTGTGACCAGAATATTGTACGAAATGAAAATATAAAAATTGGAGATTTATTCTTCGAAGAGGTGGAAAAATTCAAATACCTTGGAGCAAGAGTAACAAATATAAATGATACTCGGGAGGAAATTAAACACAGAATAAATATGGGAAATGCCTGCTATTATTCGGTTGAGAAGCTTTTGTCATCTAGTCTGCTGTCAAAAAATCTGAAAGTTAGAATTTATAAAACAGTTATATTACCGGCTGCGAAACTTGGACTCTCACTTTGAGAGAAGAACAGAGATTAAGAGTATTTGAGAATAAGGTGCTTACGAAAATATTTGGGGCTAAGAGGGATGAAGTTACAGGAGCATGGAGAAAGTTACACAACAAAGAACTGCACCCACTCTATTCTTTACCTGACATAATTAGGAACATTAAATCCAGACGTTTGAGATGGGCAGGGCATGTAGCACGTATGGGCGAATCCAGAAATGCATATAGAGTGTTAGTTGGGAGGCCGGAGGGAAAAAGACATTTGGGGAGACCGAGACGTAGATGGGAGGATAATATTAAAATGGATTTGAGGGAGGTGGGATATGATGATAGAGAGTGGATTAATCTTGCTCAGAATAGGGACCAATGGCGGCAATGAACCTGCGTGTTCCTTAAAAGCCATTTGTAGGTAAGTAATAATAATAATAATAATAATAATAATAATAATAATAATAATAATAATAATAATAGGGTAGATGATAATTCCGCACCAGTTTGAAAGGAAAGCAATTAAAAATTTAAAGTTTTGAGAAAACTGCATTTAGAGCTTTAAGTTGCTGTACAAAATCCAATTAACATCACTCTAATCTGAAACTTACACTACCGGTATGTATAGAATTTGGATTAATTTCAATGATCCTTATTTTTCACAGCAACACGAGATTTCAATATTCAGGTTTCACAAGACTTGTAGGGTGCTATTCATAGACATTTCGCTAGCCCGCCCTACGAGCGTGCTAAACTAGCCCCGGCTATCCACTGGTTACTAGTACAGAATTCAAATCATATCCTATCGCTAACACTGGTTTATAAATACGAAAAACGCTGATCATCCACCGAAAGCTCGCGCTAAAAATGTCTATGAATACGGCCCAAAATGTTGAGCGGTTTTTCTCTTGAACTGGTCCGTCGAATTAGCCTATGTGCGTGAGATTTAGAACTTTAAACCGACATCCCGTGTTTTATGGGAATTCAAAGTGTCACAACTGACAAATCTCTTTAAGAAAAGCAAATTACAGATCGATATTCTCACGTATTTCCCTGCTCCCTTTCAAGAAAGATAAATAGAAGGAAAATTGATTTGCAGTCAAGAAATGACTTGGAAATATTATGATTATAATGGACATGAAATATTGGACAGATACATGACGCGCTCACTAAATTGACTAATGGTGTACTGCACTGCCTATGAATAATGAAACATCACGTGACAAAAAGGAAAGAAATGACACTTTCCTTTACGTTATGCTTTCAATTATTTATATATCTCTCTGGTATGCCAACGGCATATAGGAAATTGAATCCATTCCATCCAGTAACCCGTACAGAAAAATATAATGCGTGACGCTCTAAGAAGAGAAAATTATATTTTATTTATTAATTATTTTTAAAATATGTAACAAAAATAAAGTCGCTTACATATTACTGAGAAACATCAGGGACACCAAGGCACTTGAAAGAGATGATATGGTCAGACTACGCTACGGAAAATTTTGTTCCCGACAGAGAGTTCGCTGATTGAAGTCCGAAACCGTATCACAGTTATTACTTACTTATTTACTTACATACTTACTTACTTACTGGCTTTTAAGGTACCCGGAGGTTCATTGCCGGCCTCACATAAGCCCTTGTAATCCCCTGGTAGAGGGCAGAGAAGGCCTGACGGCCTTATCTCTACCAGGTTAAATAAATAAATAAATACTAAATAAGCCCGCCATCGGTCCCTATCCTGAGCAAGATTAATCCAGTCTCTACCATCATATCCCACCTCCCTCAAATCCATTTTAATATTATCTTCCCTTCTACGTTTCGACCTCCCCAAAGGTCTGTTCCCCTCAAGTCTCCCAACTAACACTCTATACGCATTTCTGGATTCACCCATACGCGCTACATGCCCTGCCCATCTCATACGTCTGGATTTAATGATCCTAATTATGTCAGGTGAAGAATATAATGCGTGCAGTTCTGTGTTATGTAACTTTCTCCATTCGCCTGTAACTTCATCCCTCTTAGCCCCAAATATTTTCCTAAGCACCTTATTTTCGAACACCCTTAATCTCTGTTCCTCTCTCAAAGCGACAGTCCAAGTTTCACAACCATATAGAACAACCGGTAATATGACTGCTTTATAAATTCTAACTTCCAGTTTTTTTGAAAGCAGACTGGATGACAAAAGCTTCTCAATCGAATAATAACAGGCATTTCCCATATTTATTCTGTGTTTAATTTCCTCCCAAGTGTAATTTATATTTGTATATAAAGTCCGAAAAAAATTTATTAATTAGTAGACTATGTTATAGTTTTTTTCCAACAAACAAACAAAAGTAAGCAAAGCATTGCTATTTTTGTAAGTATTAGAGTGAATGAAAGTAAGTATGAACAAAAGTTATAATCTACGTAAAAACTACAGAATAAAATCACAAAAAAAAAAATTCTGCTGCATCATACATTTTTTTTCACAGGACTTAAAAGGAATGAAGTAATTGATGTTTAGATTGTCAAAATCAATAAACGTTAGTTTATTATTCCGTGTATAATAGTACATTATGCAACGAGCCTATAATGGTAGTAATTAAGACGGGAGTATGTTTATGAAACGAGCGCAAGCGAGTTTCATAATTTTCATACGAGCGTCTTAATTACCATTATAGGCAAGTTGCATACGACTTTTTAAGCTCGACCATATTTCTAACTTGAAATTATTCATAAATATTCATGTTATTGTTATGTGAGTGCAATAGCCTACGTCATGAATTGTGAGATGTGCGCAGAAGCGAAAGTATTGATTTTTTCCGGGAAACGAATGTCGACGACCTTGATATAATCTAGAGAGTAAGATAAACATGTCTTGATATAACCTTGAAATTGAATTCGACATTGAAAAACGAGATGACAAATTGAATTTATTTGAATATTATTTACAATTAACACTAATTATTATAGTAACAGAACATAACCTTCTGCGACAGTATTGGATTTCCAGCCTCCGTGACTTTTCGCTAATTGTCTTTCGATTCCATATCCGAGAATAATCGAAAACCTGAACTTTAATGAATAGGTGTACTTTAATGACATGCATTAAAGGACTGCTACCAGGTGTATAATTACTACATTTCGGCATGGTCGAGCATACAGTTTTCTACATTACGTATTTACATGTAAATTACACGTAACATACGTACAGGTAATTTACTCGTCCAACCCTGGCTACAAGTGACATGTTGTGAGGAAACGTGTCCTACAGTAATTTGACACTTGGAAAATCTCACAGGATATGAACAGAATCTAAATTCCGTCTGAGTCGGTCAGAAATCGCCGTCGAATTTTAATAGTACATTATGCAACCAGCCTATAATGAAGGTAATTAAGAAGCGAGTATGGATATTTATGAAACGAGCGCACGCTCGTTTCATAATTTTCATACGAGCTTCTTAATTACCATTATAGGCGAGTTTCATACGACTTTTTATGCTCGACCATATTTCTAACTTGATATTATTAACTTTTGAGCAATGTCCCGTATGTTGTAAGATGTGCGCAGACGCGAAAGTATTGATTTTTTCCGAGGAACAGATGTTCACATTGACCTTGCTAGGCCATAAGAACCTACAGAGATAACATTGAAATTAAATTAGACATTGAAAAACGAGATGACAAATTGAATTTATTTGAATATTATTTACAATTAACACTAATTATTATAGTAACAGAACATAATCTTCTGCGACAGTATTGGATTTCCAGCCTCCGTGACTTTTCGATATTTCTCTTTCTATTGCATATCCGAGAATAATCGATACTTGCGGTTTTATAACGGTAGAAAGCAGACCTCTCATTGGCTGAACAGTTGTAACCTGAGTCGTCATTGGCTGAAAGACCTGACCTTTAATGAGTAGGTGTACTTTAATGACATGCATTATAGGTCTGCTACCAGGTGTATAATTACTACATTTCGGCAGGGTCGAGCATAAAGAAATAAAAATGGAAATAACTTTTTTGCGAGAGTTCAGTACGTAGTTTTTTCCGTCATTCTTATTTCACCATTACGATATCTCCTATTCATTTACATTCTATCTGAACCTCCTATTACGTTTAAAATGGATGTTAAATAATGAATATCTTATCTTTACGAGGTTTAAGGACACAAGGAAAGGGTATAGAAGTGACATGATTGAAACTTGCTACTTTCGAAACGGATATGAAAGCAGTATCAGTAAATTTAATTTATTTCTTTGTACTCTGACACCGTACTCAATCTAAATAATAATAAAATATCGACGTTCTGTTGTCAAAACAGAAAAAAATACCCGTGTACGATGACTGAGTTGGATTCTGCTGAGGACACACAAACATACAAATGGACATAAAATCAGACGCCCTGCAGCCATAACGTGGTTATCATGACCTTACAATCGAAGCAAGTGCAGCCTATAAATCACTATCTAGACAATACAAACAACAAAAAACGACCTTCCATAAGTACAATTCGAGTATATTGGAAAACGATAAAATAATATGGAAAAGAAGGGAGAGCACAGACCGGGAAAAACCAACCCTGTCACCATGACAACGCTTAACACAAGTGAATAAAAAGGAAATGTTATTACCGCCTTCAACACAACGACAAAAACTCATGAAAATGAACAATTTTGAAATTAATAATAACAATCCGTCGCGCGACAGCCCATGAAGGGCCAAGGCCACCCAGCCTCACGTCCACGTGCCTCAGTGGAGGTCAACAATCATCCAATCATAACGTGTGGTTAGCACGACGATCACCCAACCGTTACAGCAGGTTCACGAAACTGGATTTCATTACCTGTCGTAGCTCCCAAAACTCATTATACTTCTGAGTGGGCACCGGTTCCATACACTGGCCGAAATTTCATGAGAAAATTCCTTCGCCATGAGGAATCGAACCTGTGCCCATTCCTCAACGCCATTCTACAAACCTCTACTTCTTTCTATCCTTTATGGCACTTAATACTTTTTCATTTACTTATTTATTTCTTTACTTATTTATTTATTTACTTATTTATTTATTTACTTATTTATTTATTTACTTATTTATTTATTTACTTAGTTATTTATTTACTTATTTATTTATTTACTTAGTTATTTATTTACTTATTTATTTATTTACTTAGTTATTTATTTACTTATTTATTTATTTACTTAGTTATTTATTTACTTATTTTATTTATTTACTTAGTTATTTATTTACTTATTTATTTATTTGCTTATTTATTTACTTAGTTATCTATCTAATCTATCTATCTATCTGTCTATCTATCT
Source organism: Periplaneta americana (assembly GCA_025594305.2). Classification (NCBI taxonomy): domain Eukaryota; kingdom Metazoa; phylum Arthropoda; class Insecta; order Blattodea; family Blattidae; genus Periplaneta; species Periplaneta americana. The sequence continues at coordinate 4,009,524 of JAJSOF020000005.1, forward strand.
GTCTATCTATCTATCTATCTATCTATCTATCTATCTATCTATCTATCTATCTATCTATCTATCTATCTGTCTGTCTGTCTGTCTGTCTGTCTGTCTGTCTGTCTGTCTGTCTGTCTGTCTGTCTGTCTGTCTGTCTGTCTGTCTGTCTGTCTGTCTGTCTGTCTGTCTGTCTGTCTGTCTGTCTGTCTGTCTGTCTGTCTGTCTGCCTGCCTGCCTGCCTGCCTGCCTGCCTGCCTGCCTGCCTGCCTGCCTGCCTGCCTGCCTGCCTGCCTGCCTGCCTGCCTGCCTGCCTATCTATCTATCTATCTATCTATCTATCTATCTATCTATCTATCTATCTATCTATCTATCTATCTATCTATCTACCTACCTACCTACCTACCTACCTACCTACCTATCTATCTATCTATTTATTTAATCAGACAGGAATAAGGCCATAAGGCCTTCTCTTCCATCCTACCAGATAGCACATATAAATACAAAAAAGAAATACAGACACTGATGGATATAATACAAATTAAATTTAAGCCCTATAGAGGGTGAACAGGGTCAAAATAACACTATAGAGCTCTCATCGAGCTAATACATGACAAAAAATGAAAAACAGAGATAGCAATGATGATAGTGATACCTGATAATAATAATAATAATAATAATAATAATAATAATAATAAATACATTACATATTAATTGTCAATTTTACAACAGCATAGTTACAATATTTACTACATGTCATGGGTTAAGCCGAAGTTGCGCAACCTGACATGTGTTCAACAAGCAATTCCATGAACTAGAATGTGATTTTTTAATTTAAATTTGAATTTTGATATTGTCCGACAGTCTCTGACGTGGTCAGGGAGAGAGTTCCAGAGGCGTGGAATAGATATGCTAAAAGATAATGAGAAGAAGGATGTTCTGTGCAGAGGAATAGAGAGAAGGTACATGGTCCGGGTTCGAGGTAGTGAAGGTAAACAAAACGAGATGCTAGGTAAGAGGGTGTGGAGGTGTGGATGATTTTAAATAGTAATAAGAGAGAGTTGAAGAATCTTCTTTCTTTAAGTGGACTCCAAGACAACAATTCTAGTGACAGTGTTACATGATCGAATTTTCTAATATTACAAACGAAACGAACGCAGATATTGTGAACACGCTGTAGTCTATGGGCAAGATCAGTATTTATTAATAATAATAATAATAATAATAATAATAATAATAATGATTTATTTAACCTGTCAGAGTTAAGGCCATACGGCCTTCTCTAACACTCAACCAGGAGTAAAGACTGCGTTACAAAAACACTACAAATTTACAAATTACACTACAATTTTACACACAAAACTGAATAAGATAATAATAATAATAAAATATAAACAACAAATAAGAAGAAATCAGACATAATATATAACATACAGAAAGAAAGAAAAAGCATAATAATATGTGAACAGCAGGTCAAAATAAATGAGGCATACAGAAAAAGACAATTAATAATAATAATAATAATAATAATAATAATAAAAAATAAGAATAGTAATAATTATGATAATAATAATAATAATAATAATAATAATAATAATAATAATAATAATAATAATAATAATAATAGTAGTAATAAAATAGTGCAGTACAAAGTATACAGTGAATACAATATTTCTAAGTACACACAATAAGAAAAATTAAGATTATATATAGCTCAACTTACACATTAGAGATATAACGTTATCGGAAAATATGAAAACAAAAATATAAAATAAGTTGAATATCATTAGAACATTTTAAAAAAATGTGAATACGTGGAAACATGCAATACAACACTTGTCATAATAGTAAGTTAGTTTGGCAACTCGTCATAAGATAATTTTCTAACTTGGATTTGAAAGAATTCAATGTTCGGCAGCCCTTGACTTCAGGCGGCAGAGAGTTCCAGTGACGAGAGGTAGCACCAGTGAAAGATGAGGAATACAGAGACGATGCGTGAAGTGGAATTTCTAGCGTGTTATCGCGTTGTGATCGAGTATGAATATTATGATAGCGAGAGAGAGTATGAAAACGAGCGAATAAATAATAGGGGGATGAAGAGTGCATAATTCGATATAAGAGAGAAAGTGAGTGCAGATTTCTCCTCTCATGTAACCTAAGCCATGATAACTTCTTGAAAGAAGGTGAGATATGATCATATTATCGAACATTACAAATGAAGCGGACGCACGCGTTATGAACACGCTGTAGTTTCTGAGCGGAATCAATCCTGAGATCACTGAACAAAACGTCGCAATAATCGAAGTGAGGTAGAATGAGTGTCTGTACCAGCGTCTGTTTTAATTTAGATGGATAATGATACGATCTTTTTAGTGAATGGAGAATAGAGAATGCCTTCTTACATGTATATTTAATATGCGTATCCCAATTGAGATTAGATTCGAAATGTACTCCGAGATTTTTTACGGTAGAGCTAAACGGGATGATTGTTTTATCCAGTTTCACAGGTGGAATATTCAGGTCGTTGACTTCAGGAATTAATCTACGGTTCGCGAACAGAATAGCCTGTGATTTACATGCGTTTAGGTTAAGCCCAAATTGTTGAGACCAGGAAGAGATGGAATCAAGATCTTCATTCAGACTATTAATGCTATCGTTTAGTGCGTCGGGACGCGCTGAAATATACAATTGAACGTCGTCTGCATATATTTGATATTTGCAGTGCTTAAATGAGTTGGAAATTCCATTTATATAAATAGAGAAGAGCAAGGGGCCTAATACTGATCCCTGAGGAACTCCTGTGTCTACAGTACGCCAGGATGAGAAACGATTATTAGATATGACACGCTGCTGGCGGCCAGTAAGGTAGGAGTACATCCAGGTGATAGCACTATCAGAAAGGTGTAGTATCAGAAAGGTGTAGTATCAGAAAGGTGTTTAGATTCGTGAATAGAGAATCGCAATAATCGAAGTGGGGCATCACTAAAGTTTGGATCAGGTTCTTTTTAAGGCTGAGAGGCAAAACGTTGGTTACGTGTCTGAGGGAATGAATTATGGAAAATTATTCGTCTACTAAATTTTATGTTTATGTAATCCTTCTTTTCTTCTTCATCGTCATCACCATGTCCTATTGTTTCATTTTCCTGAATTATGACAGTATAATGTCTTTGTGTCTTCTTTTCCCTCATATTTGTGGTTACTTTTCATGTTCAGCTTATTTTCTATACATAACGCAGAATTAAAATGAATCTCCATGAATTAAAAATTACTGCTGTTGAATTTGAAAAAAATACGGAAAGAAAATCGGGGCATTCAGAAAATAATTGGTGCACCGATTCATGGCCCTTGCATTATTATAACGAGCTTAATGAAGTGTTACGACATAAACCGAAGCCGTAAGCCATTAGCACGTGCGACGTTGTTTGACTGCTCATTGGCGACTGTTTAATGTCCGCGTAAAACCTGGGATCAAACACATCCGATTACGTCACGCCTATTACCGAACCTGTGCGACATAATTCCACGATAGACTAGAGTTGCGTTCAGAGAAGCGTATTCGACCTCTTCTATACTTTACTAGAGTGCAACTTAATACTTACGTATTTGCTGTTGTCTCAAAACTTGTGTAAGTAGGCCTGTAGGGACTTAAAAAAATGTAGCTTCTTAAAATACATTCTCTGCACAGAGTTTCTTTACCACTACAAAAAAGTCACAACTTTGTAACCAGTCGAGATAGAACAAAGCGGCCTTCTACGAATACAGGCACAGATTAGTATTTTCACCACCAGAAGCGTTATACCAAGCTCAGCATAGACTTCACCTACACTATCAAAGACAATACTGCAGCCGTGGCCAAAATGTAATCGTGCGTCGAGCCACTGTGTAACCTGCAACGTGCATCGCACCTATGGAGGGAGGCGGACACTCGAAGGGGAAGTGAAGCAACTGTCTGACTTATTAACGGACTTTCATTTTGAATAATTTCGAGGGAAAAATTGTTCCGGAGCCGGGTATCGAACCCGGGACCTTTGGTTTTACGTACCAACGCTCTACCACTGAGCTACTCGAGAACTCTAACCGACACCGATCCAATTTTTCCCTCTATATCCACAGACCTCAAAGTGAGCTGACAACCGTCAAGCAACCAACTTCGAGTGCACACTAACTCCGTGTGACTTAAATTGTGGTGTTAAATTGTGGTTGGATCGGTGTCGGTTAGAGTTCCCGAGTAGCTCAGTGGTAGAGCGTTGGTACGTAAAACCAAAGGTCCCGGGTTCGATACCCGGCTCCGGAACAATTTTTTCCTCGAAATTATTCAAATCAACTTTACAGGGAGTTATACCTGAAAATCTTGATTTGCGACTTTCATTTTCCTTACGTCTAGCACTTAATAGTAATAGTACAAGAGCGGTATGTTGAAGTATTCATGTTCGAGAAAAAGTTTAAAAAAGCGAAACGTAGTTGAGCTTTTTTAATTTCCGAGAATTAAAAGAAAACATACCGCTCGTGTATCGTACATTATTTTGTGCGAAGATCATTTATTACATACCTGAAAGAGGAATTTCTAATTAGTTGCAATGAAATCTCCAACTTGGTTTCTGTTCAATGACGGCAAATTTGCAAAACAAAAATATCTATCTTCTACTTTGTTGCTTTAAAATGTTTTCTGTGTTTACTATACTCCAGCAGGCCGTGATATACGTCTGACTTTCCCCCCCCCCTCCAGTCTATGATGAGTATGGAATCTTGTTTATTTTTTCACGGCTTCCTTAATGTTACTTGCATCACGAATGCAGTAACTTTAGTGGAGTTGTAGAGTTTACTTAATTTTTGCAAATATTTAAAAACAATAATTAACAGTGCAATTTAGGTGAAATTGCAGTGGTAAGTTTCCAATTTATAATTATTACTACATTGAACGTCTCTAAAAATAATATGTTAAAAGCCTAAAGAAGTAAAATCAATATGTCACTTAAGCGGTAAGAAGAGGGAAATTGTTGTGTGTGTTAGGTTGGGAATACTGAATCTGGAATTTTAGACTTTCCGCGGATTGGTTTTGTGCGGAAACCAAGCAAATACGCACGATTTCGCACAAATATAAATTTATATAGTACAAGGCTACAAACTAATGTTTCTCGATCATGCGTTCTTGTAAGGGAAGTCGAGGCTGAGAGGAAGTGTCTATGTGAGCTCCAAGGCAGTTGGCCACTTTTCTCAGTCTTCGCCATTCCGTTTGAAGGAATATTAGGGAATTTTGAAGGAGAACAGCTAAAAAGGACGTAACCTATTAGATTTCTAATATAAGAAATAGGTGCTAATTCATTCATAGTTTTCTTCTCAAGGGAAGGTCTTTCACTGCAAACCCAGCATTCTTCAAAATTTCCTATTTTCTGTCATTCTCTCAGTCTCCGCATAAGATCCATATATCTTAATGCCGTCTATCATTTAATATCTGCTACTTCTCCAAACTTTTCTCTCGTTCACCATTCCTTCCAAAATATCATTCAGTAGGTAGTTTCTTCTCAGCCAGTGACCCAGTCAATTCCTTTTCTCTTGCTGTTGAGTTTCAGTATCATTCTTTCTTCATCCACTATTTCTACCATTGTTTCGGATGGTAGCATTATGATACATTTTTTAACTCTTCTTAAAGAGTGTAGTTCATTGGATATGGTTAAATTAATTGGTGCTATTTGAAAAAGCGATGACGTCACTTGTATCTTGTACAAGAATGCAGTTACATGAACCAAATATCCATGCTTATGTTAGCCCCTTGTTGTAAAATAACTTTCAAAAAAAAATATTTTAAATTCCAGTCCAAACATCAAAGTTATTTGAGGTGGACAAGATAAATGGGACATTTTGAAATTTATAAATCTTCTCACCATTCGTGAGCTGCCACAAGGGACAAAGAGTACTTAACCATATAAATGTTTACTGGTTCAGTGAACCATTAATTTTGTTTTGACAATGAAATTCCTACAAGTACATAGCTGCAAATACATTTTGAGATTAGTGGAAATATACCTAGTTTTAGTAGTAGTAGTATTTATTTACTTAACCTGCCCCTCTACCAGGAGATTCCAACTACAATATGAACAATAAAATTACAATTAGTATTAAATTTATAATTGCAATTACAAATAACATTACAATTAGTATTAAATTTACAATTACAATTACAATAAAATCAAAGTACGAAAAGATTACCTGAATAATTAAAGCTAGATAATTTATCATAGAGAAACAAAGAATATATTATACTTACTGAATTAAAAATTAAATCTAGAATAACAAAATTGTATAGTGATGAAATTACTGAATATTGAAATATTTTGTGATTAAAGAAACTATTTACAAGAAATCAATTACTGACCAAGTGCCTAGTAATTTTTCGTTTGAATTCAATTTTATTTCGATAGTTCCTGATGCTAGCAGGTAGCGAATTCCAGAGTCTTGGCAGGGCTATTGTGAAAGAAGATGAGTATGAGGAGGTGCGATGGGATGGTATTGTTAGTATTGTTTCATGACGAGAGCGTGTGTTCAGATTATGGTGGGAAGAAAGGTAAGTGAAGCGAGACGACAGGTACGAAGGAGTTTTAGAGAGGCAAGTGTTACAAAAAAGTAAAGAATGCTAATGAACTTGGTGTAATTTCGAATATAGGTGATGCTTCAGGAGAACAATTGATCCTTTCAATGCAGCTAAAGTTACAATCGGAATAATAGATGTAGGTATTCCAAGCCTCTTAAACACATCTTTCATGAAGAGAGTAGCGGTACCTCTTGCTCCAACCAGAAGTCCGATTACTTCAAGCTCTTCTAGCTGGTACTTTAGGACGTAATATGGAATGGTAGGTTTTTTTTTTTCCTTATCCACTTCTGCTGGCTGTTCCTCATGCGTTTCGAAACGCACAGTGGGATCAATTATGAATCCAGATCTTATACAGGGACATCATTATATTTACTTCAATTTTTATTGTACCTGAGTTTTTGAATGTACTTCACTCCCACCCCTTCTACTAAGGAAGTTCCAACTCCACACAGAACCAAGACCGCAGATAGTAAGCAGTACTGAGTTACTGAGTATAGTACGTTCCAGAAATATGTTCGCGTTTTCCAGTGACGAAAGAGCTTTCAATATTGAATCATATTTTCGCACAGGTACTGTCCGTTTACCTATGTCGCATCCCGATTTCCCCCACCTGCTTCTGCTCGCCCCTCTGTAAAAGCTGGGCTGTCTTAGCTCTTTTCTGAAAACATTAATTTCTCTTAGGAATTGGACGTTTACGTAATATTATACAGCTGTTTAATTTAACTTAAATAAAAGGGCCTCGTTAAGTAATTAACTGTCACGTTATTTCCTCCCTTTCTACAATCCTGCCGCATAACCACTTGGACGGACAGTAGATAGCATGTCTGAGTAATTTTATATTTTCGGGTAGGGCAGAAGTGAAGATTGAATTCACAGTACGTAGAGTAGGTACAGAATTATTTCAACATGAGTTACTAGTACGAAGGACGAAACTGGCAATTGGAATTAGATGCAATAGTCTATAGTGCGATAATATGCACAAAAGAACTGAAGCCTGTATCGAAATGAACGGCCACCATTTTCAAAATTGTGTTTAAATATTCATATTATGATTATTTTTAAATTTAACTTCTTTCTCTATATTGTACGCTAATGTGCTGTGGACAGTATAATACACACTGCATAATGAATACGTTCGCATGGATAACTCACTTCGTGAGTAAAAACACTTATTCTTAATACAGTACTGTACTTTGATTAAAGAAAAACCTAATGAAAAAAAAACACTTATTCTTAATACAGTACTGTACTTTGATTAAAGAAAAACCTAATGAAAATTATCAAACTCAAAATCGCGATATTTCCTAGTTTACGTAAATGGATGAACTACTTTTCTTCCATCCACTACCTAGCAGAGTGATTTGTGTTTTACGCCAGTATCATCGAACTCCAGTCTTGGAGGGGGGAGCAAGCGGTGTTTCCGGTTCTCTAAAGTATAGACAGGTTAATATTAAAAATGTTAGTAAAAATAAAATGATGTCCCTGTAGTTTCCTTGAAAGCTATTATATCTATGCGCCGTGTACTGCCAGTGATGGAGAGACATGTACTTCTTCAAAGATGTTGTAATCGGCATTTTTAAGGGCAGTGGCTATAATTGATCGTACTTGGTGGTGTCTAGCGTTTGGCAGACCTTCGCCGTGCGGACAGGATCCCAGGACGTGTGCAAGAGTTTCAACCTCGTTATACAGTATGCATAAATCATAAAAATGACCAAACGGAATTAGTGAGTTTTGGAAGCATACTCCAATTATATTTCCATTTTATAATGAGTATTAACCTGTTTTACAGGAGTTTCCAAAGCAATGTTCGTCTGCATTCACACATTCTCGACATGTTTTGATAAAATTGTTATTCACAACCTAAAAGGAGCAATAAAATTAGAATGTGCAGAAATAACCTCGTTGCTACATATGAACAATATTACAAGAGAAATTACGGAAATATATCTCAGAGTATTATTTGTTTATTCCACTCATTCTTCTAATATTGTTGACGTGCTTTCAAAATCTCAGAACGTATCACGTTCAGGTGTGTGCAAAATTGAATTAAGATTTGTTAAAAACAGAACAAAGACAGAAATGTCGTCCAGGATGACTGTTTTACGTATCGTATTCTCGGCCTCTTCATTTGGCTTGTCTCTTTCTCTTTCTTTTTCTTTCTTTTTGTTTTTGTTTTGTTTCTAATTCCCTACAGCTTTATTACTTAGGACTGTTGTTTCTTATTCTTGTTGAAGTTTGTTTCGAAAAGTTTTCTTCCACTCGAAATGTTCTCACGACGGAGTACCGTGAAAGAGGATTATGTATTTATTACTTTTCCAGGAAGTGAATCAATTGCGATATTTTATAGCCGTTGTGGCTGTAACAAAAGCTATAATACAGAAAGCAGACTGCCACGATTGTTGCATGGAACACTTGCTTGTCTTCTGCAATCGAGTTAGATCCATGACTTCTGTTGATACAATAGGCCAGCGGTGGCGAAAATATGATCGTGCGCCGAGCCACTGTGTAACCTGCAACGTGCATAGCACCTATGGAGGGAGGCGGACACCCGAAGGGGAAGTGAAGCAACTGTCTGACTTATTAACGGATTTTCATTTTCCTTACGTCAAGCACTTATATATAATTTTACACAGTACAAGGCTACAAACTAATGTTAAATACGTGTAACGAAAAAAGAAATGAACAATATCACAACCTAAAATTAACTGTCTTCAGAATGTCTCTGCGACAAAGTTTCAAAATCAGGAATTATGTCACTTACTGCCAGTCACAGTTGATCACAAAGGTATTTGTCTGTCAGTCGTGATCTAAATTTGGTTTTTACTATTTTAATTGTTGAAAATAATTTTTCACAAATGTAAGTTGTAGCGAACATGGCTTCAACAGAGCAAACGAAAGAACGAAGCTTCGGATATTTATTTTTTGCCAAACATTTGAAAGTTCAACATTTGTAAAGTCCTTACATCTAGCTTTCATTTGACATCACATAGTAAATCAGTGAGTTCAAATTGAAGAGCTAACCGCATTATTCGTACATCTGCTGAAAAAGGGTCGACGTACAGAGATGATGATGATGATGATGATGATGATGATGATGATGATGATGATGATGATGATGATGATGATGATGATGATGATGATGATGATAACAACAATAACACTTAATATTTTAATGTTTCATCAGTAACATGTAGTATAATGCCGTTTTATGTTATACAACCATTTTCCTCGTAATACTTGTGAACAAATCATACATTTAATATTCTCATCATATTGACAGCAAAAAATGCGTCTTCCCATCCTACTTGGAACTTTCGTACATGGTTTCGAGAGAGACATATGCCACTCGCAGGTCAGAGACAAATACAAATGGAACGGAGTTTGACTCCAGTGAGTGAGAGGATGGGGGTTGGCGGAGGTTAGAAGCAAGCGAAATGCACAGCTATCACTGCGAGCCACAATGTCTCGCGAGCCACGTTCTCGCTACGGCTGCGTAGGCAGTTCCCCATAATACAGCGTGTTCTTTAAACTAGAAAAGAGAAAGTGGTGACATGAAGATATAAAGGGGCAGTGCAATGAACATCATGTAAAAATAAGTTTCAGAAAACCTGAGCCCCATTCGCTACATTCATTGCAGAACTCCCAGGACCTGGTATAACATCAAAGTGAGGATAAGAGAAGAAATGTCAGTGGGAAGTGAAATGGGCAAAGGAGTAAGACAAGGGTGCCCTTTATCGCCTACCGCTGCGGAGTAAAGGTCAGCATGCCTGGCCGTGAAACGAGGGGCTCAGATCAGTGGCGGCTCCTGCATATTTCTTAGCAGGAGGAAAGAAGTTAACAGCACGAAATGACACCTTCTTGAATGAAACATGCTACAAATTAGCCTACATGCATACATGTAAGACCAGGTAGTGTTGGGGTTGGCCTTCCCTTCTGTATAGCAATAATCTGTTCTTGTAAACTGAGTTTCCTAAATTGTCCAAAATATGTTATGTTTTCACTTCCATTCATTGTTGAATAGTTGCACAAATTAACAATTACAGAGAAATTCACAACCTCGTAGCATTTTTCGAGCACACTACAGCATCACACGTGTTGAAAGAGGCTACCTTCTAACTCGTAACCGGAACCGTTTTACGGAAATGGAAATGGGAATGGGAAATAATCTGAGGAAAGCGAGAACACTGCAACCACCCACGTGGTCTGTGTTGCCATACGTACATTTTACAAGTTCAGTATCACATTCTTTTGAAGAATGTCAGTTCTTGTAAAATCATACTATCATTATTGTTCAAAGCTGCCGGTGGCCGATTAATTTTTTTATGTTAAAATGATGTAGTTTGGAGTACCTACTTTCAGTTTCAAATATATTTGTACAAACTGACATCTTGGCTGTTGCCCTGTCTAGTAAACAATGAATAGAAGTGAATTTCAGGGGCCAACTACGTAGAACTACTTCCTCTTTGTTTTACATAAACCCGACTTTAACTTTCAAATATCCACGAAAGTTTCAAACAATGAATAGTAGCCTATATAAAGTGCAATGAATAATATTTTTGATTTATAATTTAAAAAAAGTTTACATGATGTCTTTCATAGCGTTGCGTTAAAACTGTTTTATTGTGCCTCCTCCTAGATGTGTTATAGTCTGGTTGAATGCAACATCGTTAGGTGGCAGCGGTAGCGAGCTTGCTGCACGACCAGTCGGTTTATATTTCCCGCCCATGACTGATTCAGATGAGGATCTCCTCCCTCTCCGTTCATTTACTTGCTTTTAAAACTCTGCTTCTTTCTCTGGCCGCTAGTGCGCTGTTGTCTATGTGTGTTGTTAAATGTTATGTTTTATTTAACGATGCTCGCAACTGCAGAGGTTATATCAGCGTCGCCGGATGTGCCGGAATTTTGTCCCGCAGGAGTTCTTTTACATGCCAGTAAATCTACTGACATGAGCCTGTCGCATTTAAGCACACTTAAATGCCATCGACCTGGCCCGGGATCGAACCCGCAACCTTGGGCATAGAAGGCCAGCGCTATACCAACTTGCCAACCAGGTCGATTCTATGTGTGTTAACTGCAGTAGAAGAGGAATGGAGTGCCTTTCCTCCACACAGACAATCTCGCATCTTTCTCACAGTTTTCTACAGCACATGAGAGCGCGTCGTTTAAAACTCGATCAACCGAGGTTTTCTTATAGGTGTGAACTTAAAAATTATCGAATCTTCCTCGAATTTCAAGGCACATATTTTATTTGGTATTTACTTTCAAAAGAAGAAAATGTGAGGAGGACGTTCCTCCCTTCCCTCCCCCGAGGAACCGCCACTGGCTCAGGTTCAAATCCTGTTGTGACAAGTTTCCTGGTTGAGGGTTTTTTCAGGGGGAATACTAGCGAGCCTCTCCCTATCCATCACGAATTTCACACTCACTGTCAGTACACACCAACCTCAGCTTATTACACGAAATCACAGTTTTATTTTTGGTGGGGGATCTCCATCGGTACAAGGAAGATAAACGCTCAATATGAAGAAGTTATTACAGCGACAATTTACTCATAACCTAACAGCGATTAAATACCTGACTATGATTGTAATTTGTCTTCTACTTAACCAAAAATTTAATTACACAATTTGCGTGTGATGAGACGGCGGTATTACGAAGTTAGCAGAACAAGAGGCGTTGCTGTATTATCAGACAACAGGGCAATAAAGATGTTAATTCCAAACTAACTCTAATTTCCGAGTCGTGCCCGCAACTGGACTTAATGAGGAGTTCTTCGCTAAAATATGCGCCTGGGAAATGTGTAATCTGCGCTGCGGAGACACTGTGTTTGCAGAATACAGATGCTGTGCGTCACAGGTGGCTGCAGGGGTCCCAACCCGTGAGCAGCAACCCACACGGCCGCTTATTGTGCATCAGTATTTTGATAAAATGGGATTCCCCTCCCCTATCAACAGAGACAGGGAGCAGTACTGTTAAGCAAGGAAGTGTTTACATCACGATAAGTCAGCTAAGGGTCTATATGGGCTATTCCATATGAAATCGATCAGTAAAAAACATCGCATTTTTTTAATACTCTAATTTTTTCCCTACTTATACAAGGTGCTGAGGAGAGTGCATTTGCAAAAATATACTATCGAAAGTCAAACGGTTTTCGTACTATTGAGCGACAAATTTAGCGTATTTTATAAAAACAAGCCTCTTTCAGCGCTCAGAACTCTGGAACCATTTACTGCAGAACATTGAACGGGAGCTCATTTTGAAGCTGACATTTGGTAGGTTATGTTAAGAAGTAATCCTTATTTTTATTATATACAGAGAGACAGATAATCTGATCTTACTTACTTTTAGGCTTTTTGCCAATTTGTAAAAATGTAAAAAATATTAAGAAAAAATCTTGCATTATTAAGAGGGATTCGGCATTGTTTGCTTAATGGTACGGCAATAAGTTTCGAGGGTATTAAATAGATTATTTTCACACGCCTAGACTTCAACGGTGCAGTGCCGCACACATTGGCCGAGAGCTGAAGATAAGCGAGCGTTGGGCGTAATTTTACTCCTGTGTTTATGAAAACTTGTGATAAAGCTAGCCCAGCTATGCGCTACTAGACGAAACATCACGTGTTTGTCTCCTGGCCTTGCTTGTCTCGGCTAGCTCCCGTCTCACAGTCACTGGTTACTTCACGCGCGTACTATTTATTTTCTTTATTTGATATTTTCAATACTTTCTTATCAACGATACACCAGTAAAAAATATGAGCTTATTTGTACTTTCAATGTGGAATTTAACCATATATTTTTAAAATATTTTTTCGTTGTCAAAGGAGTCTTAATGAAGAAAAATCTAAATTTCTCCTTTTCCATAAAAAGTAAGAAAAACTGTTTACATGTCAATATTAACTTTAATTTCTCAGCATCAAAATAAACCATGATTTTGATCATTGGGTGAAAGGGTTTCGGAGCCACAACAGTTTAAATTTGCTAATTTCATGAAAATACGATAAATTTAAATATTTTTAATTTAAAAACTATGAAGTTCTGATGCCTCAGACTTTGCACAAAGCATTGTATCACAATTCTCTACGTACAAAAAAGTTTAAAAATTGCAAGGTCAATTTTCTCTATATTTCGGTCGATTTGAGATGGAATAGCCCATATGCGAAAGCTGTCTTCACGTACTTTGTAGCGTGAGTAATAAATCCAGTTTCTATGGCAGTTTCAAGAGGGCAGTTGATAGAAAGATTCAAGTACGTTTTGTCCAATATATTATGTCCATGCACAACATGACAACAGATGTTAGGACAATAGACAATATGCAGGAAAATGCAACATTTAGTTTAACTGACAAAATTCTGGAAGAAGTTAATAAAAATTACAAGCTGCAGGAATTTTCTGTGATTTATCCAAAGTAACTGACTCTATAAATAATAAAATGTTGCTAGACAAATTACATTATTATGGAATTAAATGTGTTGCATACCAATGGTTTGACTCATATATCACAGATAGGAAACAAACAGTCGAAATCAATAGAACTATGAAATCTACCTCGACTTGGGGAACTATTAGTAATGGAATTCCTCAACGATCAATATTAGGTCCCCTACTTTTTCTAGTTTTCATAAATGATCTTAGCTCCCTATTAAAAGATGTAGGTCATCCCATATTATTTGCAGATGACACAAGTATAGTAATTACAGCCAATAACTCCAACACATTCCAATCTTCAACAGAGGAAATTCTCTTCAAACTATGGTACTGGTTCTTAGTTAATAAACTAGTATTAAATTGTAACAAAACTAACATAATTCAATTTAAATCCTATCCAAATTCAATCTCACAAATTTCAAGCGCAATAATTAACAATACGTCCCTATTAGCAATAACAACCAAATTTCTTGCTTAAAAATCGATAATGTGTTAAACTGGAAAAATCATATTAAAGAAATTATCCCCAAATTAAATTCAGCATGTTTTTCTATTACACCTATGCAAAAGATAGTAAATATCAATACCTTAAAAACAATATACTTTGCATACTTCCACTCGGTAATGAGTTTTGGAATAATATTCTGGGGAAATTCCACAGATAGTAACAATATATTCCTACTACAAAAAATAGTAATTAGAATAATAGCAGGTGCCAAATCTAGGGAATCATGTAGGACTATTTTCAAAAAAACTACAAATAATGCCCATGGCCTGTCAGTATATCTTTTCATTAATAATCTTCCTCGTATGTAATCGTGAAAACTTTGTAACTAATTCAACAGTTCAAAGCATAAAATACGCGTAAAAATGACTTTCATACTCCATCGGCAAGTCTATCGAGCTATCAAAAAGGAGTGCGTTATATGGCAGTAAAATTTTTAATAGCCTCCCTATCGTTATAAAAATGAAACTCAAAACATAAGATTATTTAGGGCCAAATTAAAGAAGTACCTATTTTCTCATGTCTTTTATTCTGAAGGTAAATTCATGACATTCAATAACGCTTCATGAAATTGATACTAAAACTTTGTGTTGTACTAGTAGACTACATTGTAAACCTCTTCTGTATATATTTCATCTAGACTGTGACTATAAATTAAGACTTTATAATAGTATTAAGTTTTTTTGACTTGTTCCATATTCTAGCTATGAAGCAGTGTATAATACCACGGAATGTTAATAAATACAATACAATACAATACCCGCGCGTAATACACACACAGACATTTCGTCCATAAAATATTTGACCAAATATAATTTCGCCCATGAAACATTTCGTCCATGGAACATTCAACCAAATGACATTTCCTCTGTTACCTGCATAACAAATAACAGTTTACAGGCTTTCTATCTACAAAGTTGATCGGCAACTGTTCACTTTATACTTATATTCAAAGGCTTTCTACCTACAACGTTGCTTGGCAACTGTTCACATCACTAAATTCGGAAAGTTATATTCACGTTACTAAATCCGACAAGCTAGTCTTCACTACATTCGAAAATGGCCTCCAGGCTCGTAAATTCCACTAGGGGTAAATCCATTTTGGAGCATCAAAATAATTACAAGTAACATTATTATTCGTGTAACAAGAAAAATACTAGAAAACACAGTTAAGAATGAGGCATAGAAATATACGGATGCCGATTAAAAAGATTGTATATTTTGACTAAGCAACGGATTGAAAGAAATTGTCAGTAAATACGAAGAGTACAAAGAGCAGGATAGCATCCTCCAATATTTACCCGCCATAAGTTACAAATTGAAATTGCATTCCAAAGAAGAAGAGGAGGAAGAAGAGGAAGAAGAGAGTGATTAATATGTAATGTAAAAGTGCCAAATAATTTTTGCAGGACTTATATTATTTTAAATGCAGTGAAATATTCGAACTTTAAATAAATAAATAAATACATAAATAAATAGATACATAATAGATAAATAAATAGATACATAAATAAATACATAAATTAATTAATTAATTAATTAAAAAGATAAATAAATAGACAAATAAATAAATAGATAAATAAATAAACAAATAAATAAATAAATAAAAATAGATACATAAAAAATAGATAATTAAATATATAGATAAATAAATAAATAATTAAATAAATTAATTAAATAAATAAATAGATAAATAAATAAAAAATAGATAGATAAATGAATAAATAGATAAATTAATTAATAAAATAAATTAAATAAATTATTAAATAAAATAAAATAAATAAAATAAATAAATAAATTAAATTAATAAAATAAATAAATAAAATACATTAATTACATAAATAAATAATTAAATTAATTAATTAAATTAATAAAATAAATGTGTCTGTCAGTCTGTGTGTATGCATAGAAGCTAGGTCCAATAAAAAAGTTAAATTGCAAATAAGCGTGCCTTTGTAATGTCTGAAAGCTTTAAAATTAGGAAAATCGGCCATTACAAAGGCTTCGGAAGAATATGGTATGCCTTACATGTCAGTGAATGTAGCTATCAGAAAATAATTTCGTTATTATAAGATTCCCCACTACGAAAAGATTTACAGTAAATATTTCATTTCCAGAGTGGACAGATAAATAGGAGAGGACTTGTATGAGAAGAAATTTCTCAAAAAAAAAAAAAAAAAAGTGGGAAAGGGTGTGACATTTTTTATACATCCTTCCATTAACGTAGAAAAAGGGCAAATATTTCGAAAGGTGGTGTAACAAATCTTGAGACGTGGAAACTAGACAGTCTTTAATATTGAATTCTACGATATTAACTCATTTATGATCTTGTTTTAATTAAATTTTGTCATAAACATTGAAATATTCTTTAAAAACTTATTTTTAAACTTCAACCGGTGATCGTTTTCACACATTCAGTTGAAGTGACACAGATCAACAATAAAAGTTAAAAAAAAAATGAATTTGAAAACAATGGAGGAAATTTAGTCTACATTCCGTACACAGGATTCGAAAAATTAGAAGATTATAAAATTGATTCGACGCTTCTGTAGGATGTAACCTTATATGGTTAACGCTTAGAATACTGAAAATGTTGTTCGGATTCAAACCCGCTTTACTGTTAGTTATTCTCCAAACATTAAAAAAACCGGTATTGTAACAGGCTTCATAGAGATCAGAACACTGTAATGCAATACTCTTCAATAAAGCTATATACCCTATTAAAAACTTTATAATAAAAAACAACCCATCATTCCATATATAAATGAAGAATATTGTATTTATTACAAGTTTTGCATATATTATGTTTCCTCTTTGAAATGTATAATACATATTTTTCGCTATTTGCGCGTTATTTTCATATTTTTTCTTTTAGTATTTTTATTCAATGCGGATTTAATATTCATTAGACTGTCAATAGGAATAAAAATTGTACAAGCTTCATTAGATTAAAAGCATGTTTTGTTCACTAAAAAATATTACAAAATATAATTCTATATATCAGTTACAGAAAAAGTCCTGATATTGCTTAGTTTCTATAGTTACGTGTTCAAGTTAATATGGCACACGGTCAAAAAAAGATAAGAGAACTACTGACGTAAACTATCTAAAAATGTCAATGCATTGTCAATAATGATTAATTAATGAAGTTCTTGTGAAATAGTCTACACACAAAATAATTAATTCTTAGTACATTACCAACATCGGGTCATAAAACACGCAACATCCAAAAGGTAAGGTTACCTGTAGAAGAAAGAGAAAACAAAATTAAAATTTAAAATTAATATATGCACATAACACACTTCATGTACAAACATGATAGCAGTCATATACAGGGTCATTCATGAAGATTGTGTTATACTCTAGGACAGTGATGTCAAAGCAAGCGCATTTTTCTGACCTTGACGTCGTGCGCGGGCATTAAGCGCTAGTCTCTCTCTCTCTCTCTCATTTCCACGAACGCATAAAATCTGTTTACTCTAGTGTGCTATACAATATTTTATTCACTACTGGTATGTAAATTTAATTTTAAATTGTAGGGCTTTTCTTTGCACTGTGTTGTTGGCGAAGAAGTTCATTTTACTATTGCTAATATGTTGGTTGTCATGTAGAGTGATTTAAAAACATTTAATTCACTGCTGTAAGTTACAAAACTTTTAAGCACTGCTGTGAATAATGTCATTATTTAGGTTGCTAAGGACGGTGTTGCTGTTGGCGATATCTCTTTCGCGTACTGTTCACATACTGTTCGGCGAAGTAAATCACGTATAAAATCGTCTATCTTACCGAATTCTGTTTTAATTTGTTTATTTTCTCTTTAGTTGGTGAACCGTAATTCTTAATTTCTATGCCCATATATCCAACTCCGCCGGTTGCGTCCGATGTTAAGTGATTAAGATTTATACTTATTAAACTGCCTGAACTTTCGTTTACTTTATGGATAGAATTTCTAACGTTAGACACAATTTTAACACTTTGTTTTCTTAGCTACGCTCCTCTGCAAATAAGATACTCTGTTTTCTTCGACGGTGTTATTTGTTGTTCTTGTCGTGATGGTCCTGGATCTTCAGGTGTATCAGGAGGCCTGGCTGCGGATCACCTACTCCAACACTCATTAGTCATGGCCGGAATAAATTAGACATATTGAAGCGCACAACGGTATAAAACAACACGTCGACAAAGACACTGAGAACGGGTGAAACCCAACAGGTAGAGGCAATGACTACTAGATTTGGCAATGCTGGGATCTATTGTATTTCTGCCACGCGGCTAGGGGTTGAGTAGAGGATGGGGGTTTATGAGGGATTACCAATTCCAAGAAGCGAGGCCGTCATGTTTCCGAGCCAAGTATAGCTGCTGATGCTCTCTCCTGTATGTGAGCGCTGAAAGACTTTGCGGTTGGCTGCAGTGTAATGCCTAAGTATTTGAATTTATTTACTAGTCGCATCGGTTCTTAGCCTAGCTTAAGGGTGTCACTTGCCGCTACTCTTCCACCTCTCCTGAAGACCATTTGTACTGTCTTGTTTTTATTTATCACGAACTCATTTTCGGATGCCCATCTTTGTACTGCGTCTATGCCGTGCTGGATTGCCTCTTTGTTTGCGGAGCCGATGGCCATGTCGTCCGCATACATTATCAGCGTGCTTCCTACCATTGCCTTCCCAATGTCTGCTGTCATTATATTAAATAGCAGCGGGCTAATTGGGTCTCCTTGCATTACCCCGTTGGTCTGTATAACCTCGTCTGATGCTGCCACTTCATCGCTTATCTCGAGACAATTTCGCCTAACATTCACTTAGGCGTAACTCAATAAGAAAAATCTTATATATGTTTATAGGAACTTTTTTCATCACAATGAGTCAGAAATCAGATCCTACAGTATGGCACAATATTCGTGAATCGTCGTGTGACTACATATCTACAGAATGTGACGCAACTCTCAATGTAAACAAACCAGCGAAACAAACATGTCGGGTGGTACAAACTTCTCTTTGTGCCAATGATCCATAGCCTTAGTACCAGCAAATCTTGAAGCACTGCAATCAACTTCGTGTAACTGGAAGATTTAAATTCTGTCATGTTAAAAACCGTTCACTACACTGCAAAACTCCGCTGCAAACGTTAGCACGTAATGAAACTGCTTCTCTACTGTGCGTATTGTTGTGATGTAGTTACGAAAGTCATCCATCCATGCTTGAGGATATACTGTGAGTTGTTTATGTGAACAGAATATAGTAAAAATAGAGGACTAGTAAAATAGAGCCGAGATGATTTATATGTGTGACTGCACTTAACCTGAAATCTGTGTTTTGGTACGAACTTCCTACCTTTAGTAATGACTACAGAAAGGTCATTTTATGTATCTTATTACAACATTTTATTGTTCAGAAGGAAAGTTAATATGATTTATTTCTTTATCTTTAATCTAGTAATTATTATTATTATTATTATTATTATTATTATTATTATTATTATTATATTATTATAATGAATTAATAGATTAATAAAAATAAATAAATTATTATTTTTCTGTAACTATTGCACAAGAATGAAAATCTGTTCACATTATTTTTAATATATACCGTGTGTTTTTTTTTTTTTTTCAGAAGACAAGAGTTATTTGTAGTGGTAATTCTACAGGGACATCACTTTATTTTTACTTCAAATTTTATTGTACCCGAGTTTTTTAATGTACTTCACTCCCACCCCCCTCTACTAGTAAACTTCCAACCGATCTACACACAGAACCGAGGCCGCGTATACAGTACTGACTTAGTGAGTATAGTACGTTCCAGAAATATGTTCGCGTTTTCCACTGACGAAAGAGCTTTCAATATTGAATCATATTTTCGCACAGGTACTGTCCGTTTGCCTACGTCGCATCCCGGTTTCCCCCACCTGCTTCTGTTCACCCCTCTGTAAAGTCTAGTAGCTGGGCTGTCTTAGCTCTTTTCTGAAAACATTAATTTCTGTTAGGAATTGGTCGTCTACGTAATGTTATACAACTGTTTAAAATAACTTAAATAAAAGGGCGTCGTTAAGTAATTTGCTGTCGCGTGATTTCCCCCCTTTTCAACGACCCTGCGACAAAACCACTTGGACGGACAGTAGGTAGCATGTCTGAGTAATTTTATCTTTTCGGATCGGGCAGAAGTGAAGATTGAATTTACAGTACGTAAGGTATTCTTTTATAGAGTAGGTACAGAAATATTTCAACATGAGTTACTAGTACGAAGGACGAAACTGGTAATTGGAATTAGATGCAATAGTCTACAGTGCGAATAAATATGCACAAAAGAACTGAAGCCTGTATAGAAATGAACGGCCACTATTTTGAAAAATATGTTTAAATATCCATATTATGAATATTTTTCAATTTAACTTC
This sequence comes from Periplaneta americana, assembly GCA_025594305.2. Classification (NCBI taxonomy): domain Eukaryota; kingdom Metazoa; phylum Arthropoda; class Insecta; order Blattodea; family Blattidae; genus Periplaneta; species Periplaneta americana. The sequence goes on from JAJSOF020000005.1 coordinate 4,030,401, forward strand.
ATTTTCTAATAGTGTACGCTAATGTGTTGTAGTTTATTTTAATTATTTTTGTGAAATTTGGTATGAAGTTAGATTAGTTGTAATTGTGATAATTAATGATAACGGTAGTAATAATAGTAACTGTTGTTTCACTATTTTATTATTAGTAGTATTATTTTTGTTTTCTTTGAAGATTCAAACTGTGCATAGTTATAGCACGAATGGCCGTACGAGCTCGTGCGAAGGATCTTGTGTACATGAGTTTGTATAATTTATTATGCATCAATAAATGCATTTTATACATAAATACATACATACATACATTACATTACATTACATTACATACACACATTACATATATACATACTTACATACATTAATACATACATACATAACATACATACATAACATACATACATACACAACATTACATTACATACACACATACATACATACATAACATTACATTACATACACACATACATACTTACATACATACATACATACATTACATAAATATATACATTACATACATACATAACATTACATTATATACACATTACATATATACATACTTACATTAATACATACATACATACATACATACACAACATTACATTACATACACACATACATACATACATACATAACATTACATTACATACACACATACATACATACATTACATAAATACATACATTACATACATACATACATACATACATGCATTACATACATACATACATTACATACATACATACATACATACATGCATTACATACATACATTACATACATACATACATACATTACATACATACATACCATTACATTACATTACATTACATACATACATACATACATACATACATAACATTACATACATACATAACATTACATTACATACACACATACATTACATACATACATACATACATTACATACATAACATTACATACATACATACATAACATTACATACATACATACATTACATTACATTACATTACATTACATTACATTACATACATACATACATACATACATACATACATACGTATAATATACACTGCATAATGAATACGTCCAAGTTCGTGAGTAAAAACACTCATTGTTAATACTGTACTGTATTTTGATTAAACAAAAACCTAATGAAAATTATCAAACTCAGAATCGCGGTATTTCCTAGTTTACGTAAATGGATGAACTACTTTTCTTCCCTCCTATACCTGTAAAGTGATTTTTTGTATTTTACGCCAGTGTCATCAAACTCCAGTCGTGGAAAGGGGTAGCAAACGGTGTTTCCGGTTCTCAACCGTTAATCCAAAGGTATAGCCAGGTTAATATTAGAAATGTTAGTAAAAATAAAATGATGTCCCTGCCCAACTTTTCCCTTCAAACGGCACGCTTCCCTGTCCGTCAGCCCAGGTAGCCACGGCAACCTTACAGCGCTCGCGACTTCCTAAACGTGTACTGTAGTGTGACAAGGCTGAGTCAGAAAAACTTTTTTCAATGACACAAACATTGAATGCACGATTGGACGACACGCACCCGCGCTGGATTGAAAATGGCTGTAGAATCCAAAGTACTCGGGGTAAAGGGTTCTCCACAGACGCTTTGTCAATCATAGAACATCTCCTGCCGATCAAACCAACGCAGCTATGGCCGCCACACAAGATCCTGGCCATCGCATCGGTTGACAGCATCCATGCATCATTACATTCAAGTCTGCCTGACAAATTGCCATTGTTCCAGTCAATATGAACATAAGGAAGGTGGGGCAAGCGTTGTCTGCCACATACAGTCCATGGGTTCCATACCCGCTCTGTTAATGGGAGCTGATAAACAGCTAGCGCGAAACGAGGTGGTTTCGTCGACAGCATTTTAATATCTTTGTGCGAGATCGTGCGTATTTGCTTGCTTTCCGCACACAAATTTCACTAACCTGAGTTTTTCCCACATTAAACTTTGTGGCCAGCTCACGAACACTTAATTTCTCCTTCTCACTGTGCTTTACAATACCCACTTTCTCTTTTAGTGACAAACGTTTACGTTTTTGTGACATTTTTAATGTGACTGTACTTCCGAACACTCAACTTGACAAACTAAGAAAGTACGGACTGCTGACGTACAGTATCACAACTAACAACTGTGCTGCTTACCTTCAATAAAGTACAAGAACGTTCAAATGCACGATAATGATTGTTGCAAAGAATTCCGTTAGAATTCCGTTTAATTTACAACCGTCTTTTTCTTTTTTTTCTTTCACGCTGTCCGTTATTTGGAAGTTTTAATTGTTGTTGGGAGATACATTTCAGTGTCCTCGTCCGTTACTGAGAATGTCCGCTATTTGGAAGAATTTTATCATAAGGGCCAATGTTATTTTGCAGGGGAATTTTAAAATGTCCGCTATTGAGAGGAGTCCGCTATTGGGAAGTGTCCGTTAAGGGAACTTTCACTGTATTTTGTAACTCCACAACCATTAGAGATAGAATTCTGAAATTTTGTACACTAATTTAACATGAATTTATGCAAAAGATAGACTACAATAATGCCCATTTCTTTGAAAACAGAAAAATTAGGTCCCAAAAGAGTATGTAAATTTTAATATATTTTATAAAGGACAAATACAAAATTAATTGTATTAAAATAAACAACTCTACATGTCTAAGAGTAGTCTACTTTTCACAAATAAGTGTTTATTACATACAGGAAAAATATTAAAGATGTCAGAGGGACCATAACAATGTTATAGTTACCAAATTATATAAGTGCAAAATTTCTTTGTTTTTATTTTTCATACTCTGATAAAACTGGTTTGAAAAATATTATTTGTGTACCTTTTTTATACTTTTATCAGATATTTAAGTTCTGATAAGTCTTGTTGTGACACCTTATAATTTTTGTCAAATTGTGAGTTCATTTCATTTTCAACATAGCCAGTTTCTTCATGCGTGGCATTCAGCAAATAGCTCCATGTACATCCAAATCTGTGTTGACTTAAGTCTGTGTTCCACAACAAAGAGACCCGTAAGGGCTGCAGACTGGAGGTCGATGGATCTCCCGATCCCCGCCCCTCTCTTCCCCCTCCACAGTGTTATCGCCGTTCTTATAACTTCTTAGGGCACTGCGATGACCTTTAGGCGAACCTTCTTGTCGGAGAGGTCGGGGTTTTGGCACACAAGCAAAATATTAGATGGACTAGCAGTGGCGCAGCTTCACAGCTGGTGAGTCGCGTTCTATGTTCTCAGGTTCGAATCTTGCGTTATGTAGTAAGGTCAAAATTGTTTTTAAAAGCCAGTCGATTGTATATTGACTAAGGTCGTTTTTGAAGTCTCGTCGGATGTAGCCAATTGACTCATTGCTACGTGAAGTCCAGGATAGATTATTATTATTATTATTATTATTATTATTATTATTATTGTTGTTGTTGTTATTGTAAATGTCATTACAAATTACGTTCTCTACTTGAATTGATGTCCTTGTTGCTGTTTTTACGCTGAGTACAGCCGGAGATAAGATGCACGAACATCACTTCACTTGTATCGCGACAGTGAAATGCTTGTGACGTCGTCAGTGATGGTGCTGTTGATGTGGAAGTGATAATGACAATTGCATTGATGGTTGTAATGTTGATCGTGGGTACTTGTAGCACTAGTAGTGGTAATGATGGTTCTGTATTTAGTAGTGATGATGCTAGAGGTGGTATTGTTAGTGGTGATAATAGTGGTAGTGATGGTAACTTGTTATGGTGTGATATTTAGAGGAGTGTTGCTGGTTGAATTGGTGGTAATATTGATCATTGTTGAAACTAGTAGCACCGATTACATTTGTACTTACGGTGATGGTCGTAGTAGTAGTTGCGATAATATTTTAATGTAAATGTGTTGATTTTCATGGTAACGGTGGTTGATGGGAAGGTTGGGCAAAAGGAGGACATGTCCTCTTTTTTAATCATTTTATCCTGTCCGGCAGGCATTAAAAAAACATTTGAAATGTCCGTTATTTCGCATTTCAACTAGAATTAATATGAATATTGAATAATGTGCGATATTATGCATAGAATATCTAAACAAATGGTGAAAACCTATGAAAGAATTTAACTACTTTCAATGGTTGAAGCTGGAGCACATAAAAAACATAAAATATGATGACCTATTGACATGCATTGAATTCTTACACTCTAAAAACTTCACTATTCATGATTCTAAGCTATTTAATCAATTTTATTCTGCAATGTACAGCTGTCAAAAGAAAAAGTGGCCGCTCTCCTGGAACAAAGTTCCCTTCGGGTATCTTCGCTACAATTCGGAGACAGGCGATGTTACATGTTGTTGGACCACGTTGCCTGATATCTACAGTTATAATTGAAGTATTCTCTCTGTGATTCGATAGCGTAATGGTAGCGTTCAGGCCTCTTATCCATGAGGTCCTGCGTTCGACTACAACCTCGTGCTTTTTATGTTATTTTTTGTTATGTTTTTGAGAGAGACAAACTATTCATAATGGCTCCTTTCTTTTTTACGATTATTTTAGTAACTAACATCAGGTTCATTAATATATTATGCCATTACTTTATCATTATGATATTGTGGCTGCAAATGGAAAGAAAAAAGATTTTATTCTCAATAAAAATATCTTTCGTGGCATAAACAAAACAAATTTACTGGCGTCGGCCTTAAAACATTCAAACAATTAAGCGTTCAAAAAACAAAATAAAAAGCCACAATTCAATATTTAGTCTATCTTCCTCTTATCTCGATCATCTTGCAGTCGAGTGGGCATGGAATCGACTAGTCTTTGCAAATAGCGACTGTTCTTAGACACGATATTCCAGGCATTCTGAACATACCCACATACATAAGTGTTCTGTCCATGGGCAGGTCTTTCATTGCAAACCCAGCAATCTCCAATATTTTCTATTTTCTGCCTTCCTCTTAGTCTCCGCATATGATCCACATATCCTAATGTCTTCTATTATTCTTTTCAACCAGATACCCAACCAATTCCTTTTTCTCTTTCTAATCAGTTTCAGCATCATTCTTTCTTCACTCACTTTTTCAAACACAATTTTATTTCTTATTCTGTCCGTCCACTTCACACGCACCGTTCTTCACCACATCCACATTTCAAATGCTTCAATTCGTTTCTCTTCATTTCGTCGTAATGTCCATGTTCCTTCCCCATACAATGCCACACTCCACACAAAGCACTTCACTAGTCTCTTCCTTAGTTCTTTTTCCAGAGGTCCGCAGAATATCCTTCTTCTTCTATTAAAAGCTTCCTTTGTTCATGTTTGCAGTTTTTCTTGGGAAGGATAGGCCTAAATGCGGTAACATCCCGTTGCTTTCCGCACACCACTATCTCTTTCGAATCTTATTAAATTCCAGGGGACCCAGGCATGGAGATGAGAGTGAATTTGACTAATTGGGCCCTCCGGACGTCACCGAAAGTCACGGCAAGGGTTAAATATTAATTCTATCAGGATGTTTGACCCGATCAGAGACCGGGAAATCTCAATTAGCCTTTGCCCCCGCATCCTGGACTAGCTTCTACGAATCATCAGAAAATCTTAGAGTGTGATTGGGCCAATTTTTCCGAAAATGTTTCCACACTTTTGCCCTCGTAGCTCAGCGGACGAACGTCGAAATTTAGATGTCAACGTCTCAGGTTCAATTCCTCGTTACTCCTTTTCATTTTATTGTGGTTCAAGATAGTATAATGTAATAGTACAAAAAGAAAAACTAATACCAGTATTATGCAACTGGATTTTTCCAAACCTAATATTAAATTTATGTTATTTATATCGCTAAAGAACGATTACAATATAAATAACTTGAATATTATTTATACAGTATCACTAAAGAATGATAACAGAATATAAATGATAAATATCGGTTTGTTTAATTAATATAAGATATTATATAATACTTATTTAATTATCTAAATAAAATAACCTATTTTACAAAGAAGGATAGTTATTTGTGTTATAATAATTACTTACATAAAATACAGATTATTTATATTGCGAAAGAACAATAACAATATAAATAACTTGAATATTATTTTATAATGCTAATGAAGGAAAACAGAATATAAATGATAACTTGAATATAATCTATATCGCTAAAGAACGATAACAATATAAAAAACGTGAATATTATTCATATCGGAATTTCACAGATTTATTACAGATGTATTTAAGAAATTGTAGAAGAATAGTAATTAGTAACAGTGTCCTATTTATTCTTCTTGGAGCCAAATTTGTAACTTTTAAAAGTGTGGTTACTATGTTGAAGTGTATGTGTTGCAACGGATGCTTGATTTGTTATGTATGTGAGTCAGTTATGGGATGCTTGATGTCGCAATGTCGTAATTATAGTTTGATTGTGTTTGTGTGACTATTGTGTATTAATTTATGATGTATGGTACGGGAAGCTGCATATTTGTGTTATAGAAGTGTTACGTATGTGTGTTGTTAATGTTTTTGTATGTTTCAAATTGATACCTGATATTTATTTTGCAATCGCAATGCCTACTTTACGGTTTGTTTATGTTTTATTTACATCGCGTAAGCTAATTTAATTTTCTTTTCTATTTCTCTTTATGCTTATCTTTTTTGTGTATGAAACTATAGCCCTAACATACATATGTAAAATAGGGCTAACCACCATTGGAGATACAATAATAAAAATTGTTATTCATATCGTTATAAAACGATAACGGAATACAAATGATGACTTGAATTTTATTCATATCTCTAAAGAACGATAACAAAATATAAATAACGTGATATTCATCAAGAACGATAACTGAATATAAATGATAATTTGAATAGCATTTACATCGCTAAAGAACGATTAAAAAATAAAATGAAAACTTGAAGAAGGCCCGAACCCACAACCTTTGAATCACTAAACAAGCACTCTACCGCTGGCCTACGAGGCGCAGATATGGAACACTTTCATAGTTCGGGAACTGCTTGTACAAGCACATGCATCGTGTAACATCGCCGCGACCCGAAGTGGACTTTGAAAATATTCGCTGTTCACGAGTGCGACCACTTTTTTTTTTGACAGCTGTACAAAGATATGCCAATCAAGTTAATTTGGACAAATATATAAGTTTAGATAAACAATTGTGTAAATTCTTCAATTCCAATAGTTCTGCGAGCACTGAAACTTTCTCAGAACTCTTAAAAATATCTGTCTGTCTGTCTGTCTGTCTGTCTGTCTATCTATCTATCTATCTATCTATCTATCTATCTATCTATCTATCTATCTATCTATCTATCTATCTATCTATCTATCTATCTATCTATCTATCTATCTATCTATCTATCTATCTATCTATCTATCTATCTATCTATCTATCTATCTATCTATCTATCTATCTATCTATCTATCTATCTATCTATCTATCTATCTATCTATCTATCTATCTATCTATCTATCTATCTATCTATCTATCTATCTATCTATCTATCTATCTATCTATCTATCTATCTATCTATCTATCTATCTATCTATCTATCTATCTATCTATCTATCTATCTATCTATCTATCTATCTATCTATCTATCTATCTATCTATCTATCTATCTATCTATCTATCTATCTATCTATCTATCTATCTATCTATCTATCTATCTATCTATCTATCTATCTATCTATCTATCTATCTATCTATCTATCTATCTATCTATCTATCTATCTATCTATCTACCTACCTACCTACCTACCTACCTACCTACCTACCTACCTATCTATCTATCTACCTACCTATTTATTTATTTATCCTGGCGTAGTTAAGGCCATCAGGCTTTCTCTTCCACAACACCAGGAATACAAATACAAATATGTCCGTTCTCTTTAGCCCAAATCACAATGTAAGTGCTGAGAGAGTATTTTCCCTAATATCTGCTCAATGGAAAAAAGAATGAAATCGCATGCTAACGGAGACAGTCAGAGGTATCATCATAGTGAAATATAATTTGAAAGACATGTCCTGTGAACAGTAAACCCTAGTCGTGCATCAGTCATTCTCACAGTGCAGATGTGCGATTACTGTAATGGTGACTTGTGTTGCGTTCGCTGAGAGTTGATTCTTGTGGATTCACTATTTAGTTTTAGTTTTTTGTTTTGTTATTTAACGACGCTGTATCAACTACTAGGTTATTTAGTGTCGATGAGATTTGTGATAGCGAGATGATATCTGGAGAGATGAGGCCGAGTATTCGCCATAGATTACCTTGCATTCAAATTACGGTTGGGGAAAACCTCGGAAAAAATCCAACCAGGTAATCAGCTCAAGCGGGGATCGAACCGGCGCCCGAACGCAACTTCAGACCGACAGACAAGCGCCTTAATCGACTGAGCCACGGCGGTGGCTTCCACTATTTACTATTCTTTTCACTTTTATTTTACAATTTTTACTACGACAATCTTCACTATTTTCATTTTCTAGCGGCACACCAGCGTATCAGTCCCGGCCCACCACCGCACCGGTTGAAAATGGCTGAGACAGGCTAGATTTCAAACAATTTCACATATTTTCTTTAAATGTCGTATAATGAGGATACATTAGTAGAAACATCATAGATATTTATCAACAGTAATCTCACTGGATGTTTTGATTTATCTACATAAAATCAAAACTCGAGTGGGATTTAATTAACTATTACACGATTAGAAGAAAGTATATACAGATTAGAAGTAACGAAGTACTCCAATACAATAAAATATTAATTGGCTTACGAAAATACAACTGTCTTCAAATGTATTATTGTACCATCTCAACATTACAAATATTACGCTAGATGCATGCTAGATGGCAGTAGTGTGTTATGATTAGCTGTTATCTTGCAATCAGTTGTGCCAACTATGGAATCTTTACTGAACTCTGTAGACGATTACTAGCAATGCCTTCTCGATCTAGATCACGATGGCAGTGTTACTAGTCAAGAAGGCTTTGTTGATTCAGTTTCATTTTTATTAAAAAGTTGCATTCCACTTCAATTATCCCGATCCCAGTAATCAACGTCACTTGACAGATGATTTTCAATAAATCTTAGTATTAAACAATCTCTGATACGTGACTATCCATAATATCATATAGCAGAAGCTATAATATAACCTAAATAACATATACAAGTGCTAGAAAAGTTTTAATTAACGACGATGACATAAAAAATAAACTTGAATAATTTTAAAAGGAATAATTATTGAATGTACAATTTTCAAATTTCAAGTCTTAGTGCTTGGTGGTTCAATTGATGTTATATTGGACGTGTGCGTAAAATAAGTGGAATTCGTTGATGTAGGCCTGCATGGTGTATTCCTCAACTTATTCAGGATTCCCGAATGGTGCTCTTCATTTATTTGTAAATAGGGTTTCAGGGAAGATGCATAGCTATGACCAGTGATCTTTATTAATTCTTGTTCTTGAATGCCAATACGAGTCATATTTGAAAGTGCTGTGCATCGACTGGAGTGGTTTGTAATTTTCTGTTTTTTGACGTCCAGACCAGTGCAGTTTGAAATGTTGGCAAGCAAAGAAACAAATGCTAGGGTAGTGATAAAATAAACAAATGCTAGGGACGCGATAAAATTAAACAAATGCTAGGGACGCGATACAATTGTGCGATAAGCAGCCATGATTGGTTGAAAGACGTCCTTTCGTATCGTTTTATTGGTCAAAAGTAGTGTGACGTAGTAAAAGTGTAATAGTCATGGAAATATGTGGATACAGAGTGGTTATATCAATAAATTATTAAATTAAGTAATTTTCTTTCTGTGACCAAACTCCCATCATATTATACTGAAACTGTTCTAGATTCTAAAACTAAGAATCAGACTGTAATTGCTACAGAAATAAGGCCAAGGCTTAAGATCGTTCTAGCAATCGGCAGTTGAAAGGGGCGTCCCTGCCCCAGCTTCGCGTCTCATCACATAAACATCCGTGACAAAGGAGCTAAGTAACAAGTAAGTTGGGCGCTCTCTGCACAATCTCGTTATAGCAAGTTTCAGTGAGAGCAATGTACACATCCTGCATTAAACGATGCCTGACGGCGAGAGAGCGGTCTATCGAAACTTTCTTATCCTATTTTCTTCTGGAAAACAAAATAAACAGTGCAATGTAAACTGCTCAATCCTTCTCCCTTCAAGGAGATACAAAATTAATATCAATATTGAAATATGTGCGATAAGCTTTCGGATTCACATTAGAAAGTATGAAATCTTTTAAAATGTGCATTTTCCATTCTTCCTCAATATAATCACAAATAATAGTAGGCCTATATTACGATACAAGTTTTCATAATGCACTTGTAATGTGCAGGGACATCATTTTATTTTTACTTGCATTTTTATTGTACCTGCATTTCTGAATGTACTTCACTCTCACCCCTTCACTAATGTCCTTGCTCCTGTCAAACACACAAACTTACGACCGCTGTTGCATTCGAAGACTTCAAGCAGTGAAGTAAACACTGCAGTGTGTAGTGTGTGTCAGAAATATGGTTGCGTTTTCTATAGAAGAAAGAACCTATATTAATAATATCGTACTAAAAATTATATTCAAGAAACGATAAATTCAATTTCAGAGAATATGCTTCAAAATGTTTTTAATAATATGCATTAAAGAATTGAAGCCTGCATTGTAATGAACGGCAACCATTTTCAGCAATTTATTTAAAAATTCAGATTAGCTTATTTTGAATTGAGGTGGCTAGAAGCAAAGGAATGCTAGTGACATTTGTAATAACTTGAGTTAAGTGCATCCAGTGTAAGCTAAAGTATCTAAAATTTTAGTGGCAAAGGGATATTTTAATCGCATCACACATTAAAATTTAAATAAAAATTTCACCGATTTTACGAAAGCTTAAATATTTAAACCCCATTTTCTCAAAAGCAACTTAAGTGCACTTACAGCCCTTTACTTATGACCCCCTCAATTTAAATGCGCTCTCTATATTGTATGTTAACACCAATAATTAATATGCTAAATAAAGTAGACATTACATTACATACAAAGCCGCCTGAAAAGTTGAGTTTTTTTAAAAAAAAATGTTACTACTCAACTGTTTTCTAATAAATTCCGTAAAAGTGATAATCAAACTGAAAATCGTAATATCGTATTTTCCTACAACATAAATGGATACACTACTTTTCTCTCCTCCTATACCTAATAAAATGATTTGTTTACATACTGCACTAGTAACATCAAACTCCTGTAATGGAAGGGGGCAACTGAGTTTCCGAGTATAGCCAGGTTAATGTTAAAAATGTTGGTAAAAATAAAGTGATGTCCCTGTATATTTATAAAGCACTAAATTTTGTCAAAGATAATTCACAAAATCATACTAACATGCGAAAACAAAAACACACATAAAATTGCAACCTCATTCAAGAAATTAAACTACAACATCGCATACAGAACAAATAACACTCTACAAAAACATCTCAACACACAAACAACACAAACAAACAAATACAACCACACTGCCGTATACAAACTCAAATGTAACACCTGCAACAACTTCTACATAGGACAGACAGGCAGATCATTTCAAACACGTTACAAAGAACACATCACAGCCGTAACAACATTACAAAACACCTCCACATATGCAGAACACATCACAAATGCTAACCACACCTACAGAGACATCAACACAGACATGGAAATACTGCACATCCAACCAAAAAGCCAGAAACTCAACACACTAGAACAAAATGAAATATACAGACACACGAAAACACAACCCAACGAAATTCTCAACACACAACTCAACTTCAAAACACATACACTCTTTGACTCTACACTACGAACGCACCCACACAGGAAACAAGAGGCGCCAAGACCAACAACGACTAGTTCCGAAGATGACCGAAAATAGGTCGAAACATGTTAACAGGGTACGTTAAAATTTAACACAAGAAAGTTCTTATCATACATATTCCGAAGTGATACAGTGTTAAAAGTTGTTTAGTCAAGATGTATAATTCACAAATGTTGACACATAGTAATGATGCTCATATAGACAACACCAGAAACCGTGACCTTTTTGACATACCTAAGTGTAGGCTAACCAAACAATGAATAATTATTTTATTATGTCTTTAAAAATTGCAGACACTTGTTTTCAATCTGGAAAGGAAGTCTTTTAACAGACTTTTCTCTGGTTGGTTAGTCAACAAACTCCTTTATGATATTAATGAGTTTTTTAATCTTAATCCTGTTGAGCAGACGTCTCCAAAAGCGTACTAGCGAGTAAGCCCCTGAACGGAACCGAAGTCAGTATGTAGTGAGCCCGCTCCGCCTCACCCATCCCCATCTGTACTGTACTCAATGTTTATGCGCAAACGAAGGGCAGTGGCGGACTGCCATTATCATTGTGTTGGTCGGAGTCTTCCACCGTTTCACAATGTCTTCTAATCATGGACGTAATACATTCATGGATGAAAGGAAGATATAGATATATATATATATATATATATATATATATATATATATATATATATATATATATACATATATATTGTGTTAGTGGGGAGAATATGAAATGTTTAATTTGTTCGAAAATTCTTAAGGGTGTGTTGAAATTCAACATGCGACGACACTACTCGACTCTTCACAAAGAATATCGTACAATTACAGGCATGTTGGACATGTGAAAATAATTTATTTTGGGGCTATCTGTATGACTGTTGGTTATACATAATAATCAGCATATTACAATACGTTTACACTCAGTTTCGCATGATATACTTATAGTTTCTCGTTTTATTTTAGGTAAAATACAAATATTTTGATAAATTTGAAACAAGAAAATACAAACACAAATCACACACGTATCCTCAGTCTTAAACAAAAAACTTCTTGCTAGCTATGTTCTAACTTGCAATACTGAAAAATCAATGAAGCCCTTTACAGAATGAGCATTTGTAAAATCGTGCATGCAGGACGTTACTAAAATACTGTGTCCAGAACGAAGTCACAAGTTTAAGAAAATTAAATTGTCTCCAAACCAGAGACCTGCAAGAGAGCGCGCGCGGGATATCGTTATCAGTCCAGGAAGGCACTGACGGAATGAATAACGATCATCTACGAATATTTCCGATAAATCACGAAGTAAAGCAACACAACGAGCGATCGGATCTGAGGACGAGCGCTCGGTGTTCATGAGTGCTCTTCCTGTAGCAGTAAGCAGTAGGTGAATTGTAGGCTTGTCTAATAAGTACGTTTCATCAAAACGAATGTTGAAGATGATTCAATAGTGTCGACGTCGATTTCAAGCAGAGGCTCGGACACCGTCTCTGTTGATGGTAAAAGATTACAAGACACGATGTCAAAAGTATATGCCGAAAATAAAGTTAAATCAGCAGAGTCAGAGTAGTGGAAAAAAAGGGAAAGCAGTTACTAGCTCTGCTTGGACTAAATTCGGAGAAGTAAGGGATAAGAATACCTTAAAGTACATAGGATTGTCCACACCTGTGGAGTAACGGTCAGCGCGAAACCAGGTGGCCCGGGTTCGAATCCCGGTCGGGGCAAGTTACCTGGTTAACGTTTTTTTCGGTGTTTTCCCTCAACCCAGTACGAGCAAATGCTGGGTAACTTTCGGTGCTGGACCCCAGACTCATTTCACCGGCATTATCACCTTCATTTCATTCAGACGCTAAGTAACCTAAGCTGTTGATAAAGCGTCGTAAAATAACCTACTAAAATAAAAAATAAAAATATTCCCAAGTTAATATCAGTAAAGTTCATATTACGTTCGAGATGAAACAAAATATATCGCTACTAGTTTATTATTTGCATTTCATACTTCGATAGACATTTTTAGTTATCAGAACTTTACACTCTCAGAACTTTACACTCTTTGTCTTTACTCTTTCGAATTCTGCACACCTCAACACCAAATTACCTTTCGTCTCGTTTCTCTTATCTATACTCTAACCACGACGTAAATACCAGATCACTTATCTGTGGCACGCTAAGTATACCTCTTCATAGAACATCTTGTTATTCATCATCTTTTACAATATCCACCTCGCGTCAATGGAATTCCTTGTCACAAAGTATTAGGGGCTGCAAGACAATAAACACCTTTAAGAACAGCTTAAAAGATAACCTTATTAGCATTTCACTCCAATCATACTGATTTAAAATATTACTGACTACACTGTTGCTTTTTTTCTTTAGACATCATCCTGATTGTGCTGCATTTTCAAAATTGTCTCATAATAATCTCTTTCTATTGTCTAATATCATTTGAAATATATTAACATTCTATGTATTTTAGTTTAATTCTGCTACACAGTTTATTTCAGTGTTTAATTAATAGTTCATAGTATTTTGTTGTTTAATTCGTAAATAACTCTTGTATACATGTAACTCTCATCTAAATCAAAATGTTGAATTCTTTGTAAGTTCATGCATATGTATATACACTTTTTGCTGGTTGAGTGGAAGAGAAGGCCTTACGGCCTTAACTCTGCCAGCTAAAATAAAATTATTATTATTATTATTATTATTATTATTATTATTATTATTATTATTATTATTATTATTATATTAAATGTAATTTCTCGGTTTTATATACATTTTATAGTAATATAACCAAACATTTTATTTGCATTTACAATATTATCACGATTAAATTTGTGTCTCAGTTTGTTTTTGAAGTTAAATGTTAAACTGAGTAGGAATGAAATATATTTATACAGGAAATCATTTCAGGCTCTTTCAATCTAAACAAAGAAAAATGTGTAATTAATTAAATTTCCACTAAAATATATACTTGTTGAAAACAATCGAATGATTTCTATGATTATTGCATTGTAGGATTAAATCATTCGAATGCATGAATGAATTGTTGAATAACATTGCAGTATGTTGATTAGTCAATCTATACGTAGGCCTATAGCCTGAGAGCAGCGCTCTTTTTTCTTATCGCCATGTAGGTCAGGTGTTTAATTTAATGAAGATCAGGGTCAGATACTGGGGCTGTTAGAAGAGTCAGTACGCTACAACCACACAGAACATTCGAAGCTTATCATTCTATTTTTGAGTCATATGATTCTGATCTCGAAGCTCTTATCATTATCTTAAAATGGAACATATTCTTTTATGCGAGTACATATTTTGTGTAACTTCATACGGCTTGTTGTGGTGGTAAGAAAAAATCAATGAATAATCGAGTGATATTGTGAATATTTCTATTATTTCGAATGATTTTGATAATCAAATGAATGCATTCGATTTTTACCAATGCTGTACTACGTAGTACTGTAGCATACTGTTTCGCGTACAGTGGTTAAAGCGAGCGCTCGTTCCGACAGGGGAGCGATCCCCCGGGCGAGCTCGAGCGAGCGAAGGCCAAACCCGAGCTCGAGCGATTACACACGAAGAGCATTCGGTAAAACCGATCTCAGATATCGTTAAGCATCGCTCTCTTGCAGGTCTCTGCTCCAAACACAGTTCAGAGAAGGATTTGCAAGATTGCAAATGTAATTGAATCTGAAATAGAAACAACAATTAACTAGTTTGTAGCTTACTCAATTGCATTGGACCAAAGCACATATAGAAATGACAAAGCTCACCTAGCCAATTTCATCCGAGGAATTAATGAACATTTTACTTTGTCTGAATATCTTTTAGATGTAATTACTCTGGAGGAAAATACAACTGGAGACGATGCTTTTCAGGTACTGAAAGACACCATAGAACAGAAAGGTTGAATTTGCAACGGTTTGTGTCAATAGCAACAGATGGGGCTCCAGCCATGACTGTAAACAGACAGGATTGGTGGGCAGGCTAAACAAATGGTAGAATGATAAGGAAGTGCCTGTAAATGTAACATATTTGCATTGTTTAATTCACCAGGAAGCACTGTGGAGTAAAGTTGTAAATATGAAATAGATTATGGATGTCGTCGTACGATCGGTCAACACAATTAATGGTTCCTTCCTAAAATATCGCAAATTTCGTAAGCTGTTAGAGCAATTAGGCCTAAGAGAGGAATATGAAGATTAAGTAAGATTTTTATCCATATGCTTTATTGTATATATTATTTCAGTATATCTACATTTTTCATTGAAACTAATTGTTCCCTTTAATTTACAAGGAAAGAACATTCAGGAGCTGGAAGATGAACTGTTTGTTACTGATTTCACATTCCTTGTTGGTATTTCGGAAAATTTCAACAATTTAAATTGTCATCTGCAAGGACACACTAATATAATCGACATGTACAATCGTGTTACATGGTTTGTGGCAATGCTAGATGTTTGGAAAGTGCAACTTATGCGAAATGAATTATTCTATTTCCCATGTTTGCATTCGCTCACGAATATTTCCCAATCAAAAGTATAAGCTTCATAATATGTCAAAATAATATACAAACGTATGATATTTCTTATCCTTTTGATGTTATTATTTGTAAACATAAGCAGATCGTTGCCGCAATCCCCCACTGACCGCTCCCATCTGTTGAGGTACGAGTCTCTCCCCCTTCTCTAGTCTTACAGCACACTGTGTTCGGCGGGCAGCATCGAGAGCACGAATGACGATACGCTTTTTGGAGACCTCTGCTGTTGAGTGTTTCTGATACAATTTTATTGTTTTTTATGTCTCTGTTGTTTATTTTATATGTATTATTTGGCTTTGTCAATTGTACAAATTTGTGTTCACCGACTGTACTATACTCAATATCTATATATATAATTTGAACTGGTAATGGAAATTACGGGAAAACGGCTGAACGGATTTTAATAAATGGCCCCTCATTTTGAAGCTTGGAACCCAAAGTTTTTCGGAAAAGTAGTAGTTTTCAGTGAAATGTCAATTTTCTTACATAATTTTCCTATTTTCCAAAATCCATCTATTGTCAGTTTTGAGAACTAATTTTATTCAATCACGGCCGACTTGATTGAATTTCAGAACAAATCACACATTACAATAAACAATAGGCTATTACACGAAGGCCATGACCTGAAGGATTGCCGACATATTTAGAGCTCAATTCAATTTGTTACGTATTAAAAACTGATTCTGCAGTGTATAATTTTCTGAGTACAGCTGTGTATTGGATATTCAAATCTACGAAACTTGAGGTGGTTTGATGACATTATTACCATTAGACATTAAATATTATTATAGTTAATATCATGATGCATCTATTTTTTCATTAATTGTACATAATATTGATGCTATATTGATGACATGAAAGTGAAACGTTTAGTGGTTATGTAAGTAAATGTAGAGAATATCTTAATTTAGATCTTCATTTCTATAATTTACTGAGTGGCTGCTATATATAACTACAAAACTCAAGTAAGATAATAATATTGTTATTTAAAATCAAATATTTGTATACTTATTAACCCAGTGAGGTTGGGTCTTTTTCATATAATTATGGCGGCGTAGTGTAGATATTGATATGTGTCATTCTCTTCAGTATTGACTCGAGAGAGCGCAAAAATTACAGTTCCTAAGGAAAGATCAAAAGGTATTACTTTCTGATAAAATAAGAGGCCTAGAAAATTTTGTAGTCTCCAGATCATTTCAGCAAGATCTCTTAGTAGGATAACATGATTTTACGCTCTACATTTCAAGTTCTACATACAGCAGCTATACCAAAATGCTATTGTTCGAAAGCTTAGCAAGCCTGACATTTTTTTAACTTTTGCCTACAATCCACAATGACCTGAAATAGCTACTGCTATCGTCCTGACATTGATACTTGCGTTTTCGCGTTGAAACTCAAAAACTGAAGTTGGATAGGTTCAAGAAAAAGTATTTGGCCTAAAAAAATCAATTCAGAGGGAGTATGTTCCATTATTATGGAAGCAAATAACTATCAAAAAGACAAGTATTCTTCATTCAAAATACATCTGAAAAATTTTTATTTGAACGTCTAATGAACTTAGTTTGCAGCAGACTAGTATTCAATATACTTCACAAACGTGTATCGTACGACATTTTTTGCACGATCATATTTTTAAAATTGAAGAGTCCACTGCAAGAATGATGGAAGTCACTTTCTTGTCGAAAATGAACCAAGACTGTCAATGCATAGCTTAAGACATATAGAATGTACATAGAGAGTTATATGGCATTAACACTGATAGTCATTGTCCAGTAATGATCGGAAAATCACAGTTAAGCTTTGAGCGCTAAGCATTTCAAACTTTCAATTGCTTCTCCTGCAAAATGTATTCCAAATGACATCCATCATTCTTGCAGTGGACTCTTTAATTGCAAATGCAATATACAGGGACATCATTTTATTTTTACTAACATTTTTAATGTTATCCTGTCTATACCTTTAGAGAACCGGAAACACCGCTTGCTCCCCCCTCCAAGACTGGAGTTCGATGATACTGGCGTAAAACACAAATCACTCTACTAGGTATAGGAAGGAAGAAAAGTAGTTTATCCATTTACGTAAACTAGGAAATATCGCGATTTTGAGTTTGATAATTTTCATTAGGTTTTTCTTTAATCAAAGTACAGTACTGTATTAAGAATAAGTGTTTTTACTCGCGAAGTGAGTTATCCATGCGAACGTATTCATTATGCAGTGTATATTATACTGTCTACAGCACATTAGCGTACAATATAGAGAAAGAAGTTAAATTGAAAAATAATCATAATATGAATATTTAAACACAATTTTGAAAATGGTGGCCGTTCATTTCGATACAGGCTTCAGTTCTTTTGTGCATATTATCGCACTATAGACTATTGCATCTAATTCCAATTGCCAGTTTCGTCCTTCGTACTAGTAACTCATGTTGAAATAATTCTGTACCTACTCTACGTACTGTGAATTCAATCTTCACTTCTGCCCGACCCGAAAATATAAAATTACTCAGAGATGCTATCTACTGTCCGTCCAAGTGGTTATGCCGCAGGATTGTAAAAAGGGAGGAAATCACGTGACAGTTAATTACTTAACGAGGCCCTTTTATTTAAGTTAAATTAAACAGCTATATAATATTACGTAAACTTCCAATTCCTAAGAGAAATTAATGCTTTCAGAAAAGAGCTAAGACAGCCCAGCTATTACAGAGGGGCGAGCAGAAGCAGGTGGGGGAAATCGGGATGCGACGTAGGCAAACGGACAGTACCTGTGCGAAAATATGATTCAATATTGAAAGCTCTTTCGTCACTGGAAAACGCGAACATATTTCTGGAACGTACTATACTCAGTAACTCAGTACTGCTTACTATCTGCGGTCTTGGTTCTGTGTGGAGTTGGAACTTCCTTTGTAGAAGGGGTGGGAGTGAAGTACATTCAAAAACTGAGGTACATTAAAAATTGAAGTAAAAATAAAATGATATCCCTGTATTTTTTTGCACGATCGTATTCTATACTGAAATAAACACATACATTGCACTCATTTTTACTTTGTTACCGTTACAGTGCAGTTTTACGAAGGATTTGGAATAGGCTAATATTGCTCTAAATTTTCAACCACAATATAATGTATTTCCAATTTGCAATTCATTAATTAAGGGTTTGGGTGCAAGAAAGGCACTTGTCTCAAATGCAAGTTTTGAGAAAATTGATATTGAAAATTCAAACTGTAATAATGTGGTCTATGCACGCCTTTACATTTTGGATGCTCCTGACCTCTATGATCACAGTATTGAACTACAACTTGGTGATCATATGCTTAACAGATCAGAGAACACAATAAAGTGTTTTACTCAAAAAGGGCACATCCTCTAAAATGCCCTTCTTGCATCCAGCCCCTCAATTTTATTTTATAATGAATAAATTTTCACGATTTTTTAATAGTTATTTTTAAGCGAATTCTTCTTAAAATCTGTTTTTTGTTGTTGAAAATATTAAGTAATTTCGTGGATTTCTATCAATTTCGCGAAAATATTTCACTTAATTTTTAACTTTCATTAAGAGATTTGCATTTTCCCGGCATAAAATTAAGTTTTTAATACATTTCGCGTATATCGTTAATAGCCTACCAAAAAAAAAAAAATCACACCACAAGCCATAAGCCAAGAAAAAGATTAATAATATCAATTACAGATATTGATATCTTGAAAACAAAATAGAATATTATTTTAATGTACCGAAGTACATATAATATTTCCATGCAGATATTCTGCGTCATCAGACGATGAAAGGGTAATGGAACGGAGAAAAATTCTCTCCGGCACCGGGATTTGAACCCGGGTTTTCAGCTGTACGTGCTGATGCTTTATCCACTAAGCCACACCGGATACCCAGCCCGGCGTCGGACAGAATCGTCTCAGTTTAAGTTCCAACTCTTGGGTTCCCTCTAGTGGCCGCCCTCTGCACTACGTCATAGATGTCTATGAACGTAGGACTGAAGTCCACACATGTGCTGAGGTGCACTCGTTATGAGTGACTAGTTGGCCGGGATCCGACGGAATAAGCGCCGTCTTAAATCACGAAGTCATTTACGCATATCATATATATTATTTTAATGTACCGAAGTACATATGATATTTCCATGCAGATATTCTGCGTCATCATACGATGAAAGAGTAATGGAACGGAGAAAATTCTCTCCGGCACCGGGAACTGAGACGATTCTGTCCGACACCGGGATGGGTATCCGGTGTGGCTTAGTGGATAAAGCATCAGCACGTAGAGCTGAAAACCCGGGTTCAAATCCCGGTGCCGGAGAGAATTTTTCTCCTTTCCATTACTCTTTCATCGTATGATGACGCAGAATATCTGCATGGAAATATCATATGTACTTCGTTACATTAAATAATATATATGATATGCGTAAATCACTTCGTGATTTAAGACGGCGCTTATTCCATCGGATCCCGGCCAACTATTCACTCATATCGAGTGCACCTCAGCACATATGTGGACTTCAGTCCTACGTTCATAGACATCTATGACGTAGTGCAGAGGGCGGCCACTTGAGGGAACCCAAGAGTTGGAACTTAAACTGAGACGATTCTGTCCGACACCGGGATGGGTAACCGTGTGGCTTAGTGGATAAAGCATCAGCACGTACAGCTGAAAACCCGGGTTCAAATCCCGGTGCCGGAGAGAATTTTTCTCCGCTCTATTACTCTTTCATCGTAAAATAGAAGAAATTATGGACGAAAAAATGACAAAACAGCATGGCTGTTTATCACAAATTAAATCCCAACTATACAGCTAGTGACATACAAATGATAGATGGGAATTAAGATAATGAAAAACAGTTTTAATCTGGATATCGAAAGAATTGAAGAGCGAGATCGGTGAATGAAACATACGAAAGTGACTTGCCCTACGCGTAGATCTATGTACAGGCAGGGAACAGTGTAGCTTATATTATATTCTGAGTCTGAACGTTTTATTAGCTTTCAAGTTATATGATACGACAAGCTAATTTTCTACCACCACGTTGTCTTTACTGTCATTCTTATACCAGCACTGCACTCCAATAGTCATCGTCCCAGCTATAAAAGAGTCGTTTTACATGTGACATCATCCTATGCAGCACCTAATTGAAATCGGTCGTATCTTCTGCCATTATGGACTATTTCACATTCAACTCCATAATTCCCCTATAATTGATTCACAGTAGAACCAGAAGCAAATTAGGAAGCGTTAATGAATTGCTACCATAAAAATATAAATTTAATCACAATGTCTAGCGTCTCTTATACATTCAATTGTCAACAGTGTTCTGGGCACTATTTCAATTATCCTTCATTAAATATCAACGCATGTTTTCAGAACGATAATTTATCTAATACCGACAGGAGTCTATGCATGACTGAGACTAACAAATCTAACGTTACATAGGAGTTATGGTTATAGGTTACAATACTGCCTAGAGTAAGGATGATTTCCTATTTTTAGAACTTATACTGTCCTAAATACGGTAAATGTGTGTATATATTGATTGATTTATTTATTTATTTGTTATTTATTGATTTATTGATCTATTTATTTACTGATCTATCTATCTATCTATCTATCTATCTATCTATCTATCTATCTATCTATCTATCTATCTATCTATCTATCTATCTATCTATCTATCTATCTATCTATCTATCTATCTATCTATCTATCTATCTATCTATTTACTTATTTATTTATTATTTTGCTAATAACTGTAACGTAAAATATAATATATATATATATATATATATATATATATACAGAAAAACTTTAGCTCGCCCCTGAAAGAGGAGAACTCGTGCTCAGGGCGGATTCCTGAATTGAAATTAATATACAATACAATTTGTCTTATGTATACTATGCAACTCTAGTATATAAATTTAAATTTACAATTTTTCAATTTTTATAAAATCCATACATAACTTTTTAAATTTAATACTAGAACTATTAGAATTGACAAGAATAGGATATTTAAATATAAATTTGTTATATATTCTTGGGACTAAATTACTACTATGATTAAATACTGTAACAGTGTTGCATTTTGGTTCAAACAGTCTTAAAGAATTCATACCTTTTGTTTCATAACTGTGAGAATACAATTCAAAATTATTTCGATTTTTATGTATGAATTTTATTAATACAATATAAAAAATTTGTCTTACGTTAAGTACATTAAAGTCTAAAAACAAATTTTGAGATGGAAAATCAATAGGTTTGTGAAGACATATTTTAATTATTTTCTTCTGTAATAAATAAAGCGGATTAAAATTGGATTTAAATGAGCTACCCCATCCTATAATTCCATACATAATTACCGATTGAAATAAAGTTAAATATATTGTGCGTAACAAACGTATTGACAAGTAATTCCTCAATAAAACAAAATAATATACTATTTTACGTAATTTATTACAAAGGTAATTTGGTTGAACTGTTTTTGTCATCTAGTCTGCTGGCAAAAAATCTGAAAGTTAGAATTTATAAAACAGTTATATTACCGGTACGGTTGTTGTGTATGGTTGTGAAACTTGGACTCTCACTTTGAGAGAGGAACAGATATTAAGGGTGTTTGAGAATAAGGTTCTTAGGAAAATATTTGGGGCTAAAAGGGATGAAGTTACAGGAGAATGGAGAAAGTTATACAACGCAGAACTGCAAGCATTGTATTCTTCACCTGACATAATTAGGAACATTAAATTCAGACGTTTGAGATGGATAGGGCATGTAGCACGTATGGGCGAATCCAGAAATGCATATAGAGTGTTAGTTGGGTGGCCAGAGGGGAAAAAAAAACTTTGGGATGCTGAGACGTAGATGGGAGGATAATATTAAAATGGATTTGAGGGAGGTTGGATATGATGATGGAGACTAGATTAATCTTGCAAAGGAAGAGACCGATGGCGGGCTTATGTGAGGGCGGCAATGAACCTGAGGGTTCCTTAAAAACCATTTGTAAGTAAGGTGTAGATCCAGCATCACGTTCACTATAGGCCATGAGAGGAAATTTGAAATGCGTTTATCAATTGTTATACATATTTAAAAAGTGGAATAAGGAAAAGCCCCGACAGTATGAAAATCCTTTACATACATACATGCACTCACGCGCACGCAAGCAAACACAAAAACACACAGGGCTCAGTGGCGTGCGGTGCAATTTTCTTAGGGAAGCAATAATTCATACATACACGCATACACATACATACATACATACATACATACATACATACATACATACATACATACATACATACATACATACAGGTCTCGCAAGCACGGATTACCGACGGAAGGAATGCGAATCAAACACTGCGATAAGGAAGAGCGGGCGAGAGGAAAGGTCACGAGATAACTTGAATGATATTCAAGGTACAGTCGGAAGAGAAATGACATCGATAGAATCAGTCTTGCGTTGTGATAGTTACATTACGACTTCAGTTTGTTCCATTGCATGTGAATACGTGTCTTGTATCGCACGGTATTATTATTTCATTCGTAAACATATGTTGCGCGTTTAATTAGCTTCAAATTTTTCTCTTGCTACGTTCTTTATTTCCACAGCGATGTCCTCATTTGTTCATCTTCTTGGAAGAGACAGTACTTCCATCGGCTCGCAACTCTCCCCCCTCGGCGTGCTACATACACACGTCAAAACAGACAGCAACGCCACCATTGGTTTTCGGTAATCGTTTCTTGCGCGAGCTATACATACATACATACATACATACATACATACATACATACATACATACATACACACATACTGTACATACATACATACATACATACATACATACATATACACATACTGTACATACACACATACTGTACATACATAACATACATACATACATACATACATACATACATACATACATACATACATACATACATACATACATACACAGACATACAGAGGTGTGAAAATTATTAGAATAATCTTAATTTTAAAGGTTTTTTAATAGTTCCTTCACAAATATTAATTGAATTGATGAATATTGGTATATATTACTAAACTGATGTAGGATATATTTACTACTAACAATGCCGGAAAGCATTGTTGTACATTGGTATTTTCTTATTTTACAATTGTTACGGGAATTCAGAAATTATTATATTATGTTGGCGGAATTGGAAACATAAAAAATTATATGCACAAAACAGATGTATACGTTCATTTGAACCTTCACAACAATGTAAACGCAAAGAACAATTTGTTTAAAGCATTTCTTAATTAATTTTTTATGTTTCCAATTCCGCCAACATAATATAATAATTACTGAATTCCCATAACAATTGTAAAATAAGAAAAATACCAATGTACAACAATGCTTTCCGGCATTGTTAGTAGTAAATATATCCTACATAAGTATAGTAATATTATATACCAATATTCATCAATTCAATGAATATTTGTGAGGGAACTATTAAAAAACCTTTAAAATTAAGATTATTCTAATAATTTTCACACATCTGTACATACATACACACATACATACATACATACACACATACATACATACATTCATACATACATACATACATACATACATACATACATACATACATACATACATACATACATACATACATACATACATACATACATACATACATACATACATACATACATACATACACGCATGCATACATACATACAAAAATTTCGAAAATGCGATTTTTCGTCTCAGAATAGTTAATTATAGGCCTACATGTTAACAACAATTAATTTTGGAAACCGAAAATTACGAGATAGACGACTCAGTTGTGGTGGCCAAGGAAAATGCATCCTTTGCATTAGTCATATAAGTATTATATTCTGACGAGATAAATCTCCTCTTCATTATTTTCCTCTCTAATTAAACGTCATCCTCTGCAGTGAGACAAATGATCAACCGGCTTGGAGGTCGCATAGATATCCAATAACTCACAAAATATTTTTCATGTGTGCGGGAATACTGTGGAAATTCTCTCTGAGAAAGGACTCAGTCTCACAAGACATACCACAGACCACTTTTTGGATATATATTTTGATCAAGTCTCACACAGTAACCACGTGTCCTAAATCGCCCTGCCTTGGAGTAGCGAGCACTGGTTCGAGCCCTCAGGAGGAAAGAAATTTTCACGAGAAATTTTGACCAGTGTATGGGACCTGCGATTATTTAGCATCGTGATGAATTTGGGAAGGTACAGCGAGTAAATAAATCCGATTTCGAATGCCAGCTATAATAGCTGAGGGATAATCTTGCTAACAACATATTACTCTTGTATTTATTGGATGATCGTGTACCTCTGCTGAGACATGTGCACATGAGGGCAGAAGTGCGCTGGTCTACCCTATTCCTCTATGGACGTATTTATATTTTGATCAAAATATATCAGATTACAGACTAGAACATATTAAGACACTGGAAAAGATTCAAAAACGGGCTCTCAAGTGTTGTCGTAATAATTCACCATTAAAATGGGACACACTCACGGACCGGAGAACGCGAATTCGATTATGCGCAATGTTCAAAACATACAGAGGTGAGCCTGCCTGGAGAGAAATAAAAAATAGGTTGCAGCCGTCAAATTACTCTTCAAGGAACGACCACTCATATAAATTGAGGGAAAGAAGACAGAGGACGGACACTGGAAAGTTTTCTTTTCTCAATCGTACTATCAGGGACTGGAATGCTTTACCTGCAGACTTACTAAAGGCTTTACCAATAACCAAAAATGTATTTAAAAATAGGTTAAGGACTTTACTAATAGACGGTAGTATATTATACACACTACTTAAAGGATGTAATGGATATCTTGTTATTTGAAGTGTTCTATCAGTGAGGAAGTATGTTGTGTCAGTGAAGTGTGTAGTGTCAGTGAAGTCTATTGTGTAAGTGAAGTGTGTTGGTGTCAGTGAAGTGGCTGTGCAAAGTATTTGAACAGTGAAATGGTTAGAAGTGTTAGTGAAATCAGGTAGAATCGGTGCAGTGAGTGAGTTGACAGCGAAATAAGTGTAGTGCCGAAAGGTACTTGTGCAGGTATGAACCTGTCACACTCTTAGTTCGAGTTTAGGGTTAAGATACAAATGAGATTTACTTTGCAAATTAAGCTTTCAGGAATAACTCCCTGTAAAGTTAATTTGAATAATTTCGAGGGAAAAATTGTTCCGGGGCCGGGTATCGAACCCGGGATCTTTGGTTAAACGTACCAACGCTCTCCCACTGAGCTACCCGGGAACTCTACCCGACACCGATCCAATTTTTCCCTCTATATCCACAGACCTCAAAGTGGGCTGACAACCGTTTAGATTTACTTTAAATGTTATTTTAAGTGACAATGCTTCATTTAATTTAGGATGGTCCTTATTATTATTATTATTATTATTATTATTATTATTATTATTATTATTATTATTATTATTTTATTATTATTATTATTAATTATTGTTTTTTATTAGTTGTGTTTATTATTGTCATTATTGAGTATAATTAGTTACCACTGCCACCAGGTATACATCCATTTGCAGTGTGAATAAATACATACATACATACATACATATCAATCCTTTTTATTATGTTAAAATCTATTATACACCCACATTTTGCTCTACTTAAAAAACAAATTAAAATAAAAAAATGATTTACATTTACAAATATGCCTACAAACAAGGACATTTATTACTACTACTACGTACACAAAATAAAACATCTGAACGAAGACCATAGCTCTCTCGTTTATCACGCAGATAGCGTGTGTAGTCAGGTGTTGAGTTGAGTTGTTAGGTTAACAATATTCTTGTTACCACGGTTCCCTCTGCTGAGAGTTGATTACATGAGTTTAAATCCTAATCGATAAATCGTTATGAAATTAAATGCATGTTTCGTTACCTAGTAACAATAAACAAACGACAACAGAACAGTGTCACACAAAGAGCTGCGTGACTATAAGAACTTCTCTACTAAATAAATAGACGAGTAATTTAATTTTGTTCTGAGTGTAACAGTGAACTTACGAAAACAAGCAAAGTTACAATTAGAAGATAACTGTGCCTTTATACTTCAAACATTGTTTTCTTGGAGTAGGCCTGGACATTATTAACTGTTGAAGTAATTGACCTAATTAACATACTTTTCTCGTCATTCTAATTTCTCTTCCCTTACTTCATTTTCAGAGCCATATCACAGTTCGTATCATCATCAAATTATCATCACTTATATCTCCGTCGTCTTCATCATCATCATCTACAGCTTCGTCAGTAAGATCTTCTGTATCACCACTAATATCTTCATCTTCCTCTTTCCCCTCATTATCATCATCTTGATCGTCAGCATCATCTTCATCAAAATCATTGTCATCTCAATCAGAATGATAATCACTTTCATCATAATCATCATCATCTACAGCTTCGTCAGTAAGATCTTCTGTATCACCACTAATATCTTCATCTTCCTCTTTCCCCTCATCATCATCTTGATCGTCAGCATCATCTTCATCAAAATCATTGTCATCTCAATCAGAATGATAATCACTTTCATCATAATCATCTTCATTCTCAATCGTAGTTTCAACTATCACAATCATAATCATTTTCATCAGCATTATTATCATCTTCATCATAATCATCGTCAATTTCATTGCAATGACATCATTCTCTTCATCATTATCATATTCATCCCAATGATAAATATTTTTGTCATGATCATAGTCATCTTCATCATAATGATAATCATTTTAGCACCATTATTATCATCGACATATTTATCTTCATCACCATCTTTGTCGTCGTCATCATCATCATCATCATCATCATCATCATATGGCATTCGTGGAGTTGCTTTGGATATATTTCATTCATATTTAACTGACAAAAATCAGTGTACACGTGTAAATGCTAAGTTATCTCATTTTAAAGTAAACTACGGAGTACCACAAGGTTCAATTCCTGGGCTCTTTTATTCATTATTGTGACAAATGACATTATTTATAATGTACTACCTACTGTTCCGATTTTGTATACAGATGATAAGTCTTTTTTTTTCATTTAAATCATAATCGCGAGGTGTTAAATTCACATTGTAAATATATAATGAGAACAGCTGGATATTGGTTTGCCAGTAACTAATTTGTTTAGATAATAATAAAACTCAAAAAATGAAGTTTAATTAGTCTTAGAGCAGTTCAAAATACTGTGACAGCCACGTCACTTCGTCCCTGAAGAAGATGGCAGAGCTAGCAGTCAAAAGTTTGGAAGCTAATCTCCAACTCACCGACTGAGAACCAGAGAAGAGTTATTCTACATCAAACGCCGGGAAAGCCTCAAGTCATACAGCTGGATATTGGTTTGCCAGTAACTAATTTGTTTAAATAATAATAAAATTCAAAAAATGAAGTTTAATTAGTCTTAGAGCAGTTCAAGATACTGTGACAGCCTCGTCGAGGCTCGATCACGCGTCCCGCAGAGGGCGGGGCGCACGAGAAAACGCGGCGAAGAAGGCTGCAGCCGCTCGGGTCTGGAGGGGCGCGACGTAAGGGGAACGACGGCACTCTAGTCCTCGGCAGACAGGGGGGAGTAATGCGCCTGCGACTGAAGGGAGAAATCCAGAGAAGTTTCAGGAAGCGCCAACCTCTCGGTATCTGAAGATTGTTCGCGAAATCTTAGCTTCTCGATACTATGGTTTGGTTATAAAAGAAGAGATGCAAGTGAACTGCAGCAGTTGTTGTTGTAGTCGTTGGACAGCAAGCCAGCCAGTCTTGTGTAGCAGTGAAGCCAGCTTCGAGACCGGAGTTCGACTTGAGTTGTGTCCGCAGCTGTGTGAGCGTCCGAAGTCCTGAGTTCGAGTGCAGTGGACCGCAGTTTGGGGGACCTGAGTTCGAAGTTCAATGGATTGTCTCTGAAGGTCTGGGGTTCGAGATACTGTGAATTCGAGTGACGGAGCTAGAAGAACTAGCCAAGGCAAACGAACTGTGAACTGAGAACTGACAGTTCTGTTTTGTAAATAGTGCTTTGTGAACATTAGTTTAGATTAACAGTTCACTGTTGTTCTCAATAATCCAAGTAAATTGTCACTGTCGTCTGTGGAGTGCAATAACGAATACTGTGTTACTGTCTCTTAGAACAGAATTGCAGACAGTTTCTATAAACGAACAAATTGAAAGCTACCGTAATAATTGGTTATATCACGTAGATAGGATGAGCAATTCGAGACTACCAAAATTACTGTACCAATACCGACCGATTGGAAGGAGGGACGTGGGACGACCAAAGAAGAGATGGAGAGATATGCTGTGAGGACGGAACAGGCATTTTGCCTATACCGTGAAGTGCAGAAGAAGAAGTGTTACTGTGTGGAGTGGAAATCCCATTGTTGACGGAAGTGTTTAAACTAAATTATTGAAAGTGACTATTGTTGAAACAATAAAATTACATTATTGTAAGTTACAATACTTTCTCCTCTGTGATACTGCTTGGATTCAATTTAGATAAAAAAACTACTGTAAAATTAACATGTAGCCTATCTTTTGTCTGCAGTAAGTTGTCTCGAGTATTATATGTTCTTCTGAAACTTGTAAATTGTATATGTCCTGAAGTTATTGGGAACATACATTTTGGTCTTTTCCATTGACATTTTCTGTATGGTATACGCATCTGGGGCCATTTACCTAGAGCTAGCAAAATCTTTATATTACAGAAAAAATCTTTACGTATCGTGACTAGAAAATCTCATTTTGAACATTGTAAAAGCCTACTTATTAATTAAAAAATTATACTTTTCCTCCAATGTTTCTCTTTACTTGTCTTATTTTTATAAGAGATAATGTTGAAAAATATTGTACTGGATCAATCATTCATGATTAGCCTATGGCATTAAGTCATGTCATGATTTGTTGTATTTTAAATATTGTCTCACTTCTAAAGCATTTAAAAGTTGGTAAACTACGGGACTAAAAACTGTTAACGTCTTACCTTTAATGCCAAATGTATTGGAATTAATATTTGAGGAGAAAAATTCGCTCCGGCGCCGGGGATCGAACACGGGTCCTTGGTTCTACGTACCAAGCGCTCTGACCACTGAGCTACGCCGAATTCAATCCACAGCACCGGATCGAACCTTCCTCCTTCAGTGTTTCCCTTTGTGGCCTGACTCCAAGTTAGGCATATATGTTGACGTATCAACTGCCATTATACTAGGAGCGCACTCAGTTCAGTGACTTATTCGGCCGGGATTCCGCAGTTATGATGCACTGCTAACTGTGAGAATATTCCTGTTGTGGTGGGGTGTCTTCATGATTGTGTCAAAAAGGGTGTGTGTTTTTAAATTTGGGTTGAGTGTTCAGGATGTGCTGGGGTGTCTTTTTGTGTGTTTGTACATAGTATTGTGATCTAACAAAATATACCGCGCAGTTTTCCTCATGAACTTTCATTTCACTCGCTCTAATTCTTGATTTATCAGATGTTTTTAGAGTCCCTATCTCACTGCCAGAGTGTTATAAATTTTTACTCTATTTATCCTTGAAAATTTTGCAGGTTTAAAAATATTACCTTTGTAGTGTGCACTACAAAGAGCATTATTTGAACTCCATAAAATAATTATTAATTACAATTTTGATATATCAAAAAATAAAACCAAAGCTATGGCATTTCAAGGAACTCGTCCGCTAAGATGTAAACTTGTATTAGACAATAATATAATTGAACAAGTAAATACATTTAAATTTTTAGGATCATCAATATCATATATTAAAGAGGTAGATATTGGAAATAAAGTTGAAATGTTTTCAATAATATGCGGAACAATTAAAAGAAATTTAAAAAATAAAGTAAGAAAAGATACGATGATAAAATTTTATAAAACTATGGCAGTTCCTGCAGCTCTATATAGTAGTGAAACTTGGACAATGACAAGTAGAGATAAAAGTAGACTACAGGCAGCAGAAATGGGGTTTTTAAGATCAGTTCTAGGAGTCACTAAAAGGGACAGAATCAGAAATGAAGACATAAGAAATCAATTACAGATTTTTAGCCTAAATGAAGGAATAGACCATCATAGACAAAAATGGCTAGATCACGTAGACAGAATGGATGAGAGAAGATACCCAAAGAAAATATTAAATTATATACCAGAAGGGAAACGAAACATAGGAAGACCAAAAAAACGATGGAAAGACCAATGAACTAATAATTTGGAGCGCGCAACAAGCCTTTGTAGGGCTTAATGCATGAAGAAGAAGAAGAAGAAGAAGAAGAAGAAGAAGAAGAAGAAGAAAATATTACCTCTGTGTCCTGTTATTTTTAGAAACTTTGAGACTTTATTTTGGATATATTTTTCATTCTTATAAGATAGTAAACATCCTAAATAGTTATATAAGTAGGTTTGCTCAATTTATTTTATTATTGATAACTATTTTACTTGTTATTGAATCTTGGCCTATAAAAGCTATTTTTTCCCGTTGAAATTGTCATCCCATTATCTTATATGTCTTTATTCAATTTATGTGCTGCTATTTGTAATCTGTATTCGTTATCCGATATTATCACTGATCATCTGAAAATTGAAGTGTTTTGAATTCTTGTTTTCTCCTTATTTTAATACCTTCGATTTCTTGTTCACATTTTTGTATAATTTCATTTAAATATATATGCATAACAAGTATAATTACATCTATTTCATATTTATATGTCATTAAAGTAATATTAAGGGGAGAGGATGTTATTTTCAAAAATTTTTTTCCTATTTGCTGTAAAATATTAATTTTTTGTGTGTAGAGAGCTCATAGCTGTAGGAACTCAACCAAATATAAATATTTTGAAAAATAATTATTTGGGAGCCCAAATTTGAAAAAAATATATATCCAATGCAGAATTGTACTAAAACCGATATATCTAAACCGTTTTTAAAGATAGATTCAAACAGGTTTTTGCAATGTATTTGCTAAAGCATGTTCTACAAACTGTCTGTAACAGGATTTTGAGATTAGTCCCTACGTTTGTAAAATAAACAATTAAAATTTAATAACAATTTTCTGATTTCCTTTCTTGCAAACAAACGGACGTATTTTTTAAATGAAATCAATTAACAAAATACTGTTACAGAGAAACTTTTCCTAACAGTCTAAAGAATGTGTGTTCTAAATTTCATGCATGCATCTTTAATAGTTCAGAAATTATATCTATTTTTGTCTGGCAATGTAGCAAAAAAAAAACATGAAGTTACTGGAAACCGATAAAAGGGGGCGTGTGATTTAAAAATCCATAGCGCAGGAAGTTTAAAAATGACGTCTCAACATCCGATAAGGGCACAAATACCCACAAAATGTTATGCAATGCATTCCATACATATCAAAAAGTATTTTAAAGAAAAAAATAATTTAATTTACCGGAAACAACAATAAAAGTGGGCGATTGATTTAAAAATCCATAACGCAGGAAGTTTAAAAATGACGTCTCAACATCCGATAAGGGCACAAATACCCACAAAATGTTATGCAATGCATTCCATATACATATCAAAGAGTATTTTAAAGAAAAAGAAATCATTTAATTTACCGGAAACAACAATAAAAGTGGGCGAGTGATTTAAAAATCCATAACGCAGGAAGTTTAAAACTGGCTACTCAACATCCGATAAGGGCACAAATACCCACAAAATGTTATGCTGTATATTCCACACATATCACAGAGTATTTTAAAGAATTTTTTTTTAATTTACTCATTTTTCACCAAACAATACCATCCTCTTCCCTTAAATATGGGGCTGCAATTACATAGCCAACATAATCTTTATTTTTTGTCTTAGAACAGCCAAAAATGCAACTGGACTCCAATCTCCATCCCGTTCGAGTTCGCTATAACTGCTTTCCATCACTTGAACTGATAATTAGCAACTCGGCAACAAGTGTACCAACCATAATTCAGCGCTGCAAGTGTGGAAGTATAGAACTACTGCCAAATGTCTAAAGATAAATCTGATCAGCTTTATTTTGGCACTCTACTGTACATATCGGTTCGTAGGGCTTAATGTATGTGACATTAAGTGCGGTCAGTTTGTACAAAGTAATCATCGTGTTATTACTGTGGAAATATGGAAAGGAAAATATATTTTGTGCTGGAGAAGCTGGCAGCCCCGTCTTCTATAACTCCAATAGCATAGCCGCGGAGATGGCGTACAGAATGGTGGGGAGGTGGCGACAGAAATATACGCTTTTGAAAATAACTGTGTTGGAAATATCCCACAATATCTCCCAGCCTTCCTCTTTCTCGCGCGTGAGTTAAACGAAGCAGCAAATATGTCCTACAGCTGGTCTCTAAATCCACTTTCATAACGTTCAAAATTAGTAATTCTATATGCCAGTCTTTTTTTAAACACAAAGTCTATTAGGAGATGTTGGTAGGGCAGTAACTGAGCAATGATGGAATATAACAGAAGAAACTTTCAGTATTATTCCAAGGAAACCTGCCTCATAATTTGTTTTCCCTCACGACTGTTAGAGATACAGTCAAGAATCGAATGCTGGTTGCTTTTATAGGAAGTCGTCAAGTGATAGAATATGTACACCCGATAATAAATGAGGCACTCAGAATAAAAGTGGTGTAAGTCCACATAAACTGTTACAGAGATATTCATTGTTTTAGAAAAAGTCAAATACAAAAATCAGTAGCACAATTTTTCATCCAATGTGTATCTACAGAGGTGTGAAAATTATTACAATAATCTTAATTTTAAAGGTTTTTTAATAGTTCCTTCACAAATATTAATTGAATTGATGAATATTGGTATATATTACTATACTGATGTAGGATATATTTACTACTAACAATGCCGGAAAGCATTGTTGTACATTGGCATTTTTCTTATTTTACAATTGTTATGGGAATTCAGAAATTATTATATTATGTTGGCGGAATTGGAAACATAAAAAATTATATGCACAAAACAGATGTATACGTTCATTTGAACCTTCACAACAATGTAAACGCAAAGAACAATTTGTTTAAAGCATTTCTTAATGAATTTTTGATGTTTCCAATTCCGCCAACATAATATAATAATTTCTGAATTCCCATAACAATTGTAAAATAAGAAAAATACCAATGTACAACAATGCTTTCCGGCATTGTTAGTAGTAAATATATCCTACATCAGTATAGTAATATTATATACCAATATTCATCAATTCAATGAATATTTGTGAAGGAACTATTTAAAAACCTTTAACATTAAGATTATTCTAATAATTTTCACACTTCTGTATGTATGTATATATATATAATTTGAACTGATAATGGAAATTACGGGAAAACGGCTGAACAGATTTTAATGAATGACCCCTCATTTTGACCCTTGGAACCCAAAGATTTTCAGAAAAATAGTAGATTTCAATGAAATGTCAATATTCCTAAATAATGATTCTATTTTCCAAAATCCATCTGTCATCAGTTTTGAGACACAATGACTTTTCAGGATAAAACAAAACAAACACACTACAATAAACAATATTACACGAATGCCATGCATGACCTGCAGGATTGCTGACATATTTAGATCAGAGCAAATTCTGTGAAATAATAACAACAATATGTCGATCTTCATTTGTGTAATTTTTATAACGTCTCTAAAATTGGTTAAAAACTTTTAAGACTTACTAAAAACAAGTTACTAATATACATACTAATGATATAGCCTATTGATGATATGAAACTCAAACCTTTTGGGGTTATATAAGTAGACGTAGAGAATATCTTAAATTAGATCTTCATTTCCATAATTTACTGAGTGACGGCTGTATAATATATACAGTATATGTTACTAAAAACTACAAAACTTACGTAAGTTAAAATTATTGTTATTAAAAATGATATATTTTAATAGTTATTAATCAAGTGGTGTGGGTCTTTTTCATATATTTAATGGCGGTGTGGTGTGGATATTTATATGCGTGATTCTCGAGAGAGCGCAAAAATTACAGTTCCTAAGGAAAAACCAAAAACTGATAAAATAAGAGGCCTGTAAAATTTTGTAGTCTCCCGATCATTTCAGCAAGATCTCTTAGCAGGATAAAATGATTCTACCCTCTACATTTCAAGACAGTTTACGAAACATGCAGCAGCTATACCAAGATGCTATGTCTATAGTTCGAAAGCATAGCAAACCTGACATTTTCTTAACTCTCACCTACAATCCACAATGACCTGAAATAGCTACTACTGCTTTACTCCCACATGAAAAACCCACTGATCATCCTGACATTCTTACTTGCGTTTTCGCTTTTAAACTCAAAAACTGAAGATGGAT
Organism: Periplaneta americana; assembly: GCA_025594305.2. NCBI lineage: Eukaryota > Metazoa > Arthropoda > Insecta > Blattodea > Blattidae > Periplaneta > Periplaneta americana. The sequence goes on from JAJSOF020000005.1 coordinate 4,066,069, forward strand.
AGATTCAAGAAAATGTATTTGGCATAGAAAACCATTCAGAAAGAGTATGTTTCATTATTATGGAAGCAAATAACTTTTAAAATGACTGGTAGGCCTATTCTTCATTGAAAATAAATCTGAAAAAAATTTTATTTGAACTTCTAATTAATTTAGTTTGCAGCATTTGCTGCACAAGCCACTAGTTTATTTATAAACACAAAATACGTTTTTATCTATACCATAAGAATATACAGGGTGTAAGGGGTATAAGTGCCATTATTTTAACTGATGATTATTGTCGTAAGGATGAAAAAATGTCCTTACAATTTTTTTCTAATTGCAATATTTAACTAATTATTAAAGTTTACAATAATACACGTTTTGCAACGTTGCTGAATGGAGAGTAGGAAGTTTAGAAGTACACAGTACAGCTCAAGCGGGGAGGAGGGGTTTAGAAGTACACAGTACAGCTCAAGTGGGTGCAGACATACCGGTACAAAACAGATGCTCTGTTCTAATGCAGGAGCGACCATGACAACACTGTTGTTTACATAAAACGAGCAGCAAATACAAACTTTCAATCTCATTAATAGAACATTATGGTAAATTTACATTTTATGAAACAATATTGCTCCATTTTACAATTGTATGTCTAAAGAATAAACAGTAATGGTTTTCTGCACAAAATCACACGAACGTTTTTTCTAATGCAACATTTTAATCTCTCCCGCTTCCGTAAAGCAGTACCATTTTTAAACAATTTCTGGTGTGTGATTTTTGAAACGGGGTAAGAGACTTCTAGTTTCTAAAAATCGTTGAGAAACTGCTACAAAAGTTCGCCGATTGGGTAACCTTCTTTGAAAAAAACGTTGACGGTACATCCTTCTTGCCTCTATTGAATTACGACGACTTTCTCCATAAATTAATAACATATGATATTCCTAAACTGTGAATGACATTGTAGTTGTTTATCGAATACCCTGAACTGAACTGCCATCCGCTCTGCAGTAGAGCTATGGACAGGGAGCTTGAACTCAGCTGACTCGTACTTACGTCTGTGCAGAGTACTGCCTGCTGAACACGTTGCCACGTCTCTCACGACAGAATATTAACAAATTTAAGCATGCAATTTTACTTAATTTCACGAAAACGCAGTAGAAAACAGAAATATTTATTTAAATTAATATTGTTAAAAAAATGTTATGTTTTATTTAACGACGCTCGCAACTGCAGAGGTTATATCAGCGTCGTCGGATGTGCCGGAATTTTGTCCCGCAGGACAGTAAATCTACTCACATGAGCCTGTCACATTTAAGCACACTTAAATACCATCGACCTGGCCCGGGATCGAACCCGCAATCTTGGGCATAAAAGGCCAGCGCTATACCAACTTGCCAACCAGGTCGACTAAATTAATATTAACTCTTTGCTAGATATACGTACTGATGTAATAGTTTTGGTAATTTTACTAACGATATAAGCAGTATAACGCAAATAAAATAAGAAAATAATTTTTTCTGGAAAAACTATCAAGTTTTGACCCTCTGTTGTCCGGACATTTTTTTATCCTGTAGACCGTCCCCGATGACTGTGAAAAGGACTTTTTTATACCCCATACACCCTGTAAATAGAAGAGAAGGCCTTATGGCCTTAACTGTGCCAGCGAAAATAAAACATTAATATTATTGTTATTATTATTATTATTATTATTATTATTATTATTATTATTATTATTATTATTAAATACTTGAAAGAAATTTCTCTAGAATTAATAAATAATGACAAACAAACTATGTACTTGTTTCACTTGTAAGCTGAAAATGTTGGAATATTTCACATGATAATATTTTTCGTGTGCCTTAAAATAATCACTTGCTTACAACTTTCACTTGTTATACAATTTTAACAATTCTCTATCTGTATTAATAATATCCTGAAAAAAGAGATAATAAATTTATATTCTATTCCATTTTCATATAAATTACTTTTGTATGAATTGTTTTTTTCTTTACCTTTATTTACAGTATTTCACTTGCTTAGAGTTGCATCAGGTACCGACAACTTTTCACTATGCATTTAGCTTGATTCAAATAATTTTTCAAGTCCGCTGCTGTGGAGTAAAGGTTAGGACATCTGATCATGAAATGGGCCAAGAAAGAAGGGAAAACGGATAGAAAGAGGGTACAAGAGGAACAGAAAACAAAAAGGGCAGAAAGACGGGAAGGAAGGAAAACTAGTAGAAAGAAAAATTGATAGAAAGAAAGGAAACGGGAAAAGGGGGAAAAGCGAAGTGTACACAGAGGGAAAGCAAAACGGATGTAAAAAGAGATGAAAACTAGCAGAAAGAGAGAAATGAAAACGGGTAGAACGAAGGACAGAAAGGAAAACGGGTAGAAAGAGGAAAATAAGGGAAAACGGATGTAAAGAGAAAACGGAAGGAAAACTGATAGAAAGAAGGAAGGAAAGGAAAATGGTCAGGGGAAAAAGTAAAACAGGAAGAAAGGGGAAAAAGAAAAAGTGGTGGAAATAGGGAAAGAAATGGAAGGTAGCAGAAAGTTAGAAAGAAAGGAAAACAGAAAGGTAAGAAAACGGGTGGAAACTGGAAAGAAAGGAAAACTAGTAGAAAGGAAGAGAAATGGAAGGAAAATCGGTAGAAAGCGGGAAATAAAGGAAAACTGATAGAAAGAAAAAAGAAAAACGGATAGTTCGTGGAGATGAAAGAAAAACTGATAGGAGAAAAACATAGAAAAGCAAGAAGGAAAACTGATAAAAAGATCTAAAGAGAAAATAGCAGAAAGAAGAAAAAATGAAAATGAAGACAAAAAAGAGGAAGAAAATAAGACTACTAAAAAAACGAGGAAAACGAATATAGTGAGGAAATAAAGGAAAACTTGTAGAAAGAGGAAAATGAAGAAAAATTGGCAGAGAGAGGGAAAAGGAAAGCGGGTACAAAGAAAGAAAGAAAGAAAGAAAGAAAGAAAGACAGAAAGAAAGAAAAAAAGAAAGACAGAAAGAAAGAAAAAAAGAAAGACAGAAAGAAAGAAAGAAAGAAAGATAGAAAGAAAGACAGAAAGAAAGAAAGACAGAAAGAAAGAAAGAAAGAAAGACAGAAAGGAAGAAAGAAAGACAGAAAGGAAGAAAGAAAGAAAGAAAGACAGAAAGGAAGAAAGAAAGAAAGACAGAAAGGAAGAAAGAAAGACAGACAGACAGACAGACAGACAGAAAGAAAGAAAGAAAGAAAGAGAGAGAGAAAGAAAGAAAGAAAGAAAGAAAGAAAGAAAGAAAGAAAGAAAGAAAGAAAGAAAGAAAGAAAGAAAGGGAAGAGAGAAAGAAAGAGAGAAAGAAAGAAAGAAAGAAAGAAAGGAAGAGAGAAAGAGGAACTAACAAACGTTACAAATGAAGAAAAACAGGCTGTGAGAGATGAAGAAAAAAGGAGGAAGTATAAAGAAACAAGCAGAAAAGGGTAAAAAAGATAAAGGGTAGGATAGACAGGAAGGACAGACAATGTTATGACTAAGAAGGTTCCAAAGATAGAACATAAAAGAGACAGACAGATAAAAGAAAATAAACAGAAAGAAAAGAAAAGTTAGGAAAGAAGACTGAAAAACTAAAGTAACCTTCATAATATGACATATAGGCGAATAGCGATTTGCTCGAAAATCTGCATACGTGCTTGCTACAAAGCAGAAAAAGAAAAACAATTTCTTGTTCAGATATGTGTTCAAGCAAAAGAGGAAGCAGGAAGAACGCTTTACGTGATATGCTTATTAAGAGATGCGTGTTCAGTCAAACCTCAGCGTGAGGGATTGAATCCGATAAAGTCTTGACAACTTAATTTTCATTAATACATAAGCCACTACTGCACTGAGTCAAAATAGATTTAGATAAGGAATCTCCTTGTCCACGGCATATTCCACGTTGAGTACGCACCGTCATCGTCATGTTGGTACACATAAAAGCAGTACATGTTTTACACACAGTTCTCTAATTGTTATCCCTGTATCTTACAGGTTATTAAAATTCCTGCCTGTAAGAAGGCGGGAGTAATACAGATGGAGCTGTAATTGTATTGTATTGTATTTACTGTATTTATATTCCATGGTATTCGTACATCACTTCACAGCTGAAATATGATACATGTCAAAAAAATCTTAAGAGTTCTATAAAGTCTTAATTATAGTCTAGTTGAAATATATACAGAAGAGTTTTACAATATAGACTACTAGTAAAACACAAGGAAATATTATCGATACTTAATACAAGAGAGAAATATTCATGAAACGTTATTGAATGTCATGAATTCACCTAAAGAATAGAAGGCATGAGAAATTAGGTACTTCTTTAATTTGGCCCTAAATAATCAATATGTTTTGAGTTTGATTTTTTATATCCATAGGGAGGCTATTAAAATTTTTACTGCCATATAACGCACTCCTTTTTGATAGAACTATAGACTTGCCGATGGAGTATGAAAGTCATTTTTTTTACGCGTATCTATGCTATGAAGTGTTGAATTAGATACAAAGTTTTCACGATTACATACCATTTTCTTTAGCTCTTACTTTTCAAGATACTTAAGATTTCACATTTTTTTATTTACATAGTATCTTTAGCTCTTACAATTCAAGATACTTAAGATTTCACACTTTTTATTTACATAGTATTTTTTAGCTCTTACTTTTCAAGATACTTAAGATTTCACACTTGTTATTTACATAGTATTTTTTTAGCTCTTACTTTTCAAGATACTTAAGATTTCACATTTTTATTTACATGTATTTTTTTTGCTCTTAGTTTTGAAGATACTTATGATTTCACATTTTTATTTACATAGTATTTTTCTAGCTCTTAGTTTTGAAGATACTTATGATTTCACATTTTTTATTTACATAGTATTTTTTTTGGTCTTAGTTTTGAAGATACTTATCATTTCACATTTTGTATTTACATAATATTTTTTTAGGTCTTAGTTTTGAAGATACTTATGATTTCACATTTTTTATTTACATAGTATTTTTTAGCTCTTAGTTTTGAAGATACTTATGATTTCACATTTTTTATTTACATAATATTTTTTTAGGTCTTAGTTTTGAAGATACTTAAGACTTCACACTTGTTATTTACATAGTATTTTTTAGCTCTTACATTTCAAGATACTTAAGATTTCACATTTTTATTTACATGTATTTTTTTAGGTCTTAGTTTTGAAGATACTTATGATTTCACATTTTTTATTTACATAGTTTTTTTTAGGTCTTAGTTTTGAAGATACTTATGATTTCACATTTTTTATTTACATAGTCTTTTTCTAGCTCTTAGTTTTGAAGATACTTATGATTTCACATTTTTTATTTACATAATATTTTTTTAGGTCTTAGTTTTGAAGATACTTATGATTTCACATTTTTTATTTACATAGTATTTTTTTAGCTCTTAGTTTTGAAGATACTTATAATTTCACATTTTTTATTTACATAGTATTTTTTTTAGCTCTTAGTTTTGAAGATACTTATGATTTCACATTTTTTATTTACATAGTATTTTTTTAGCTCTTAGTTTTGAAGATACTTATGATTTCACATTTTTTATGTACATAGTATTTTTTAGCTCTTAGTTTTGAAGATACTTATGATTTCACATTTTTTATTTACATAGTATTTTTTTAGCTCTTAGTTTTGAAGATACTTATGATTTCACATTTTTTATTTACATAGTATTTTTTTAGTTCTTAGTTTTGAAGATACTTCTGATTTCACATTTTTATTTACATAGTATTTTTTTAGCTCTTAGTTTTGAAGATACTTATGATTTCACATTTTTTATTTACATAGTATTTTTTTAGCTCTTAGTTTTGAAGATACTTCTGATTTCACATTTTTTATTTACACAGTATTTTTTTAGTTCTTACTTTTCAAGATACTTAATATTTCACATTTTTTAATTACATACTGATGGTCGAATCGAAATCCTATCAAGTACAACGGAATTTAAGGAAAAAATACGAGTATATTTTTATAGCTATAGTCATAGGCCTTTTCCTCACATGTCTGAATTCACCTAATCACCTACGTTATCACATCGATGTTATAATCTCTAAAGGGGAAGGTTTCATTACATAGTTAACACAACTACGTAATCAACACAATATAATACAATCCTCCTGACTCTAAATAGCGCTGCACTTTGAAGGTGTCATTAAATGAACTGCTGTAAACTTACGTGCGTTTTATTGCTTCACACCCCAATACTGTAAAACATGGCCCTTACTGCGCACGCGCAGAATAATTACCAACATAGCAGCATGCAAGCTGCTGTCATCCCTTTTAAAATAGTTGGTTTAAATTGCATGGGAAATTTTCTGTCGTATTCTGAGAGCTGTCACGATAATTACATTATATGCCACTCCGGTCTATCAGGGTTGCCAACACATACAAAGTGAAATTACTGCTATCGCCGAACATACGCAATTGTGACACGTCGCGCGTTTATTTCTTGTACGCCATTAATAAGTCTGGGTTCATGTTCCAGCTCGACACATCAAACATCATTGCTGCCAACTGAAACATGCATTTACCCTTTTGCAACAAATGGTCACTTTGTGGCATGTAGAATTTTACATTTCTGCCAACACATTTCACAACTATATTCATTATTCACGTAGCTTGTCACCTATTTAGTTGACAAGCGTTGCTTATTAATTGAATCATTAGAACCCATACATAGACACTTAATAAAAGGACTATAATAATTATATGTTCATCCTTTTCGCAAACCATGCATTCGCGAAATACGGGTTTTTAACTGATGAAAGCAAATATTTTATATTAGCCTTACCCGTGCGCTCCGCTGCACCCGTTAGAAATAAATATAAATTAATTACATAATTAAAATAGGACATTTGATCCAGGGAACATTCGTCTTTGATAGAAGGATAAATCGTTTAATATGTTACTTTATTTAAATTGCATCCAAATAATTAAAATGCGATCATTTTGGTCCAGAGACCACTCATTGGTGCAATGACAATTCCTTTAACATGTTTCTAATTTTTATTACATGCAACCATAGTTTAATGAAGATTGACATCATTTAGATTTAATGTGTATACTTTATTTTACTTGTTATAGGTTTCCATTGAATTATGGTAATAACTTAATTTTAACCCTTGTTTTCTACGTATTCAGTAAATGGCGTTTGGCTCACTATGGTTCTGAATCCTTCAAATAACTTAAATTATATTATATAATATTACATTATGTATATTATATTATATTATATCAGAAGTTACTGTAATAACATTATAGCATTATGTCCATCTAGAGAAACTACACTTTCCAATGGTGAAATAATAATTAATTATACAAATCGGTTAATTTAGCTTCCGATATTACTTCATACAAACACAGAAACATTCTCTGTAGGCTATCTTCATAGCTTTCGATTGTTGTTGACCAAGGCCCCTTATAGACGAAGTCATTTGTTTTTTTATTTCATTATACGGCCTTAGATGGCAGTTATTTTAATTTTAAAACTCATTTATCTCATTAAACATCAGTCCTATCAAAATTTTTCAAGGAATAAAACTTATTGAAAATTATTTTAAAGAAACTTTTGTTATGTAACTTTTTCACAAAAATCAATAATAAACGAGATATTTCGATATATTTAATTCAGGCCCCCTTATAACCCCCCCTTTAAATAATGTATTTTGAATGCCATATAGCCTAAAATCTAAGTTACAACGAACATAATTTATATTCAAATTATCATCGAAATCCGTTCATCCATTATCGCGTGAAAAGATAACAAACATACAGACAGACAGACAGACAGACATACAAACATACAAACAAAAATTTCAAAAAAGCGATTTTCGGTTTCAGGGTGATTAATTATATATGTTAAGACCAATTATTTTTGGAAAATCGAAAATTACCAGAAAAATTTCGGCTACAGATTTATTATTAGTATAGATTTGAAGCCTTTCCAAGTCAAAATGTAGTAAGTTTAAACTCTCGAAATAACGCGAAATTTGACGTATACGCAAAATATTTATTTCATCATGAACTTATTCAAAATTAAATGTTTTTCAATACTCTTTTACGAAACTTTAAAGTGCCCAATGATTGAAATTTTACGTACAAGTTTTGAATTTAATATTCAAACTCTGTTTCAATAGAGAATTTTGAATCTAACATTCAAGCCGGATTTCGACTGATCTTATTTTTAAATATGGTCTAAAGTGAAAGTAACCTGAATGTTTTGTGCTGCCTATTAGGGGAGAGTCGGGTAGTATCGGACATCGGGTAATATCGGACAGTGAATTTCTTTCATCTACCACATGATGATAGTACCTGATTGACATGGTTACGTTTCTGTGATGTCGCATAGAGAAACGTAACCATGTCATTCAGGTACTACCATATGATGGTAGATGAAAAAACTCACTGTCCGATACTACCCGATGTCCGATACTACCCAACTCTCCCCTATAGTATAGCCTATTGCGATACAAGCGGGGTAAGTGCATTATAACACACTGGAGGAAAAGTTAGTCTATTTCCTAGATTCTGTTATGCACTTAACACATTTTTTGGCCAATCAGAATAAAAAATAAATTATTATTAATTATTTTAATAAATAAATAGTTTGTTTTCGAACGCTAAAGTTTTCATGTATGATCGCCGTTTGTTATTTGTCGATAGGTGTCATTCATTTGTTACTATTCGTATTTGTCGATAGGTGTTCTTCATTTGTTATTATTCGTATTTGTCGATAGGTGTTCTTCATTTATTATTATTCGTATCTGTCGACAGGTGTCATTCATTTGTTATCACTCGTATTTGTCGATAGGTGTTCTTCATTTGTTATTATTCGTATTTTTCGATAGGTGTTCTTCATTTGTTATTATTCGTATCTGTCGATAGGTGTCATTCATTTGTTATTATTCGTATCTGTCGATAGGTGTCATTCATTTATTATTATTCGTATTTGTCGATAGGTGTTATTCATTTGTTATTATTCGGCGGCGATTGGAAAATGTTGTAATAAAATAAATTATAGAAAGTTTAGTTTCGCCTTCGAAGAAGTAGATAGATGACACATTAATTAATGTTTTAGGTGACATATTAATTATACATTCATGGTAATAAATTGCATACCGTATAGGTTAATGTCTGAATACGTTTTTTATTCCATGGATGTTTCCGCGTTCAGCCACGACCCAACGAGTGGCGCTCAGAGCAACAACCGGAAGTCGTCAAAAATGGTTTTACGCTAACGTCACAGTCCACTATATACAGTCACGAAGATTGGACATACAATTTGTCTGTATTTTAATACTAAAATTGAATACCGGTACAGAATTATTGTATTTACCTACTCCTTAAGAGATGAGGTAACATAATTTATTGTACGTACACTAATTTCATAGGAGTGGAATGGTAAATGTTTTGTCTAAAATTAAGGAAGGTAGATGTACTAAATTGAAATCTCAATATAAATTCTTTTTTATTAAACCTCAAAATAGCTTCAATTCTAAACTTGAAATGTTGACGCGAACAGATTATGTTAACATGTAAAATTCTCTTCACATTAAAATAACACAGTTTTGTAATTATTTCTGCAACATATTATGCAACAAGAAGTAGACGGAACTTACGGACACATTACACTAAATAAAACTTAGCTATGATACGCAATAAAGTTATAATATAATAATTCATTGAGCTCCATACACTGAAATAGAAAACCCGAACAAACATTACGGCCTGGTCTAGATCGAAAAGGCATTGACTGTGCCGTATTTCGCATTTTTGTGAAAAGCTATGTAAACTGTGAAATGTTCGTTATCGGTTGTAATAAATGTAAATAGCTAAAAAATATAATAATAATAATAATAATAATAATAATAATAATAATAATAATAATAATGATAATAATATGGGACAAGGAGACATTTGTAGTAGGTACTATAAATTGTAAGAAAAATAGGTTAGAGTTATCCTTCTTCGGAAAGTTCCAGGAAGGTGAGTTTATAGAATATGATATATATTTTATGAAAATAATATATAAACCTTATGTATTTCATATTTCAATAGTGGAAGGAAGGTGTTAATTTTGTCAAAAGAACACGATATCGAAAGTACAATACATTTTATGGTCTGCTGGGGAAGGAGTCTGTGATGATGCGATAGTAGCGATCCTGGTGGTGAGCAACTATCTATGGATGCATATTTCAACTGTCTATGTTTGCATATTTAGTAAGTATTAAGCTTCGTGACTGTATATACTAGATTGTGCTTACGTCTTATCTACATTAATTCCAGTTTTCTTACAAATCTCCACTCCAATAAATTAATTTAGAAAGAGTACAGATATAATAAGACATTTAGTTACTTCCTCATAGCACATAGTGGTGCGCGACACTGATAGTTCGTTACTGTTAAGTAAATAAATAAAAGTTGATTGATTTATTTACTTACCGCACATGTGTTGTAAGTCTTGTATAAGGCCTACCAACAACATCGGTAAGGTTGTTAAAAACACGATCGATCAAAAATTTGTATTATTCACACACAGAATGGAAGACTGTTACATCTCACGCATCTGTAAGATTCTTCATTCGTCCTCTAGTTTGTCAACCAATCAGCTGATATTTTATTCGTCGTATAGGAATCGTCCAGATGACTTAGCTATAGAAGACGACGAAGCCGTATCAAAAGACGAAAAAGGATTTGTGCGAGATCGTGCGTATTTGCTTGGTTTCCGCACAAAACCAATCCGCGGAAAGTCTAAAATTCCACATTCAGTATTCCCAACCTAACACACATAACAATTTCCCTCTTCTTACCGCTTAAGTGACATATTGATTTTACTGCTTTAGGCTTTTAACATATTATTTTTAGAGACGTTCAATATAGTGATGATTATAAATTGGAAACTTACCACTGCAATTTCACCTAAATTGCACTGTTAATTATTGTTTTTAAATATTTTCAAAAATTAAGTAAACTCTACAACTCCACTAAAGTTACTGCATTCGTGATGCAAGTAACATTAAGGAAGCCGTGAAAAAATCAACAAGATTCCTGACTCATCATAGACTGGGGGGAAAAAATACAGACGTATATCACGGCCTGCTGGAGTATAGTAAACACAGAAAACATTTTAAAGCAACAATGTTGAAGATAGATATTTTTGTTTTGCAAATTGCCGTCATTGAACAGAAACCAAGATGGAGATTTCATTACAACTAATTAGAAATTCCTCTTTCAGGTATGTAATAAACGATCAACTACGTTTCGCTTTTTCAAACTTTTCCTCGAACATCAAAACTTCAACATACCGCTCTTGTAACGCATATTACTATTACAATTTTAAGCGAAGAAGTTGAACTAGCGCTTAAGGAAATGAAGAATTGGAAAGCAACAGGAGTTGATGGAATCCCCACAGAATTAGTGAAATGCTTGGGTGAAGATAAGAAGCAAATTCTATTATTATGCAATGAAATATATGAGAAAGGCGAATGACCTGAAGATTTCACGGAGACAGTGTTGATTCCAATACCGAAGAAAAATAATGCCAAGAAATGTAAGGATTTCCGGACTATCAGTCTAATACCGCACTCGGCGAAGATTCTCTTGCGAATACTGAATCGACGTTTATATTCTAAGATGGAAGGACAGTTGGAAGAAGATCAGTTTGGCTTCAGGAAGGGAAAAGGTACGAGATATGCCATTGGACTAATACGGACAATCGGGAAAAGATAGACTTATCTAGAGAACGATGAAAGAGTAATGGAACGGAGAAAAATTATCTCCGGCGCCGGGATTTGAACCCGGGCTTTCAGCTCTACGTGCTGACACTTTATCCACTAAGCCACGCCGGATTCCATCCCGGCGTCGGAAGAATCGTCTCAGTTTTAAGTTCCAACTCTTGAGTTGGCGCTTATTCCGTCGGATCCCGGCCAACTAGTCACTCATTACGAGTGCACCTCAGCACATGTGTGGACTTCGGTACTAGGTTCATAGATATCTATGACGTAGTGCAGAGGGCGGCCACTAGAGGGAACCCAAGAGTTGGAACTTAAAACTGAGAAGAATCTTCCGACGCCGGGATGGAATCCGGTGTGGCTTAGTGGATAAAGCGTCAGCACGTAGAGCTGAAAACCCGGGTTCAAATCCCGGCGCCGCCGGAGAGAATTTTTCTCCGTTCCATTACTCTTTCATCGTATGATAACGCAGAATATCTGCATGGAAATATCACATGTACTTCGGTACATTATAATAATATATATTATCTAGAGAAGAATAAATAAGCGTATTCGTGGACCTAGAAAAGGCTTTTGGCAGAGTGGATTGGAATAAACTGATGGGGATCCTAAAGAAAATTGGCGTGGATTGGAAAGCGAGAAGACTGTTCAGTAATCTTTGCATGAAACAGCGAGTCAAAGTCAGGATAGGAGATGTCAGAAGGAAGTGAAATTGGGAGGGGAGTACGTCAAGGATGACCTTTATCACCTACTCTGTTCAACATCTACTTGAAGGATGTAGTGAAGAACTGTTTTCAGAACATAGGAGGAGTGATAGTAGGAGGAATAAGAATAAAGTGTATGAGATTTGCTGATGATATGGCGTTGTTAGCAAAAGAGGAGATGATACTAAAGGATATACTACTGGAGCTAAATGACAGCTGTGAGCAGTATGGGATGAAGATAAATGCAAACAAGACGAAGACCATGGTCATAGGAAGAAAAATAAAGAAGGTAAACTTGTGAATTCTAAATGAGACAGTAGAGCAAGTGGACAGCTTCAAATACTTGGGGTGTACTATAAGCAGTAACATGAGCTGCTGCCAGGAAGTCAAAAGGAGGATACCAATGACTAAGGAAGCTTTTAATAGAAAAAGGAGCATTTTCTGTGGACCTCTGGAAAAAGAACTAAGGAAGATACTACTGAAGTGCTTTGTATGGAGTGTGAATTGTCTGGGGCAGAAACATGGGCATTACGACGAAGTAAAGCGAAGAGAACAGAAGCATTTTAAATGCGGATATGGAGAAGAATGGAACGTGTGAATTGGACAGACAGAATAAGAAATGAAGCTGTGTTGGAAAGAGTGGGTGAAGAAAATGCTGAAACTGATCAGGAAGAGGAAAAGAAATTGGTTGCGTCACTGCCTGAGTAGAAACTGTCTACTGAAGGATTCACTGAAAGGAACGGTGAACGGGAGAAGAGTTCGGGGTAGAAGAATATATCAGATGTTAGAAGACATTAAGATATATTTCAAATTTCAAATTTTCAAATTTCAAATTTATTTACAATTTACATTTGAATTGAATACATATGAATAGATACCCGAAATGAGCATATGCTCGTGCTCGGGTACAGTCCAGTAGTCTACCTAAATTTTACAGGGTTCAAATAATAATGCTGATGATATAAATAATAGTAACAATAATAATAATAATAATAATAATAATAATAATAATAATAATAATCATAATAATAGTGTTAAAACAAAAATATTTGCAATAACAAAATAAATACTAAGACGGATAAAATAAAATATAAAACCACTAGCGAGAGTTAACACAACTTAAATAAGCATATAATAACCGGAAAAAATGCCAAACTCGAAAATCAACAGAAAAGTTCGTTGTATCGCAGACGACAGCAACCGCCATATTGACATTGTGTTGTGCATTATTGGTAGTAGTGGGGAGCTGAAAGTCTACGTAACTGCCGTTCTCTTCTAATCTTCTCGTAAAATCATGGGAAGTTAATGCTGCAAAAACAAAATGTCTACGAGTCAAACTGTTCATTATCACCAGGATAAATACAAATAATACTGAAATATATTAATCGAGTTTCAGTTATAGATTTCTCCTTTTGTGCAAGAAGTATCATATCAAAATATTTTATGAATGGTGGGGAAAATATAAATTTCAAAAACTTCCTAGTGACAAGATATAGTGACAAGTACAATCAAGTGTATCTGTGGCGACGGTAAGAAAATTATTCAGTGGAGATATACACTGTTATTAACTAAGAAAATGATTAAGATATATGGATCATATGATGAAACGAAAAGGCAGAAAATAAGAAAGATTGGAGAAAGCTGGGTTTGCAGTGAAAGACCTTCCCTTGGACAGAACACTAAATGAATGAATGATCGAATTATTATTATTGTTATTATTATTATTATTATTATTATTATTATTATTATTATTATTATTATTATTATTATCTGCATTCATATTTATGTAGTTTACTCATTTAAATCATATACTTATGACTTATGAAATGAATTATTAGCAGCGAACATAATATTCTGACAGACTTTTGTTTAACGCGTCGTAGATTTCTTTTGTTTCCATTTGTTTCCGCAGCAGCAGGAGGGAATATGCATGAACATAAGGATAATGGCGCTCGAGTCGGAACGTGAAACCTTTTATTTCCTTTTGCAGTAGTGGAAATGGGTTAGTCATGAAATTTTCAGACATTCAATTCTTTGGAATAAGATGTTATCATAACAAGTGTTCTCCATGTGCAATACACTTCCAGCCTGCGGATTATAATATAAATGGTGGTTGTCCGCTTCGTTTATGCCAGGAATTGCTTCGACATTATGCATAATGCGTTTTATACACGATCCTCACTGGATTGTCGATATACTAAGAGAAGTGTGGGTCGTTGAAATCCACGTGCTTGCTATGGATCTAAGCAAAAGTGATCTGAGAACTACCACTTTCATAGGCAACGCGCTCTAGTATCTCCGATCCTTTGTTTCAACCGACACAGTCTGTTGTTCGAAGTAACTAGTGCTGTGTTTTGATAGCTTGGCTTGTTATTCGCGAACATTTGAATAGGGATCATGTGGAGTGAGTCACTTTCAAAACACATTCAGAGGGGCAAGAGGGGAAGGAGGAGAACTACATGCATGCTGACGTAAATTATACTTACTTACTGGCTTTTAAGGAACCCTGAGGTTCATTGCCGCCCTCACGTAAGCCCGCCATCGGTCTCTATCCTGAGCAAGATTAATCCATTCTCTATCATCATATCTCACTTCCCTCAAATCAATTTTAATATTATCTTCCCATCTACGTCTCGGCTTCCCTAAATGTCTTTTTCCCTCCGGCATCCCAACTAACACTCTATATGCATTTCTGGATTCGCCCATACGTGCTACATGTCCTGCCCATCTCAAACGTATGGATTTAATGTTCCTAATTATGTCAGGTGAAGAATACAATGCATGCAGTTCTGTGTTGTGAAACTTTCTCCATTCTACTGTAACTTCATCCCTCTTAGCCCCAGATATTTTCCTAAGCACTTATTCTCAAACACCCTTAACCTATGTTCCTCTCTCAAAGTGAGAGTCCAAGTTTCACAACCATAAAGAACAACCGGTAATATAACTGTTTTATAAATTCTAACTTTCAGATTTTTTTACAGTAGACTGGATGATAAAAGCTTCTCAACCGAATAATAACACGCATTTCCCATATTTATTCTGTGTTTAATTTCCTCCCGAGTATCATTTATATTTGTTACTGTTGCTCCAAGATAATTGAACTTCTCCACCTCTTCAAAAGATAAATTTCCAATTTTTATATTTCCATTTCGTACAATATTCTCGTCACGAGACATAATCATATACTTTGTCTTTTCGGGATTTACTTCCAAACCTATCTATTGACGTAAATTATATATTCCTAATACTCTAACAGTCTTACTAATAAAAACTCTATATACAGACATTTAACTGTCTTATACTTATACAATGAGTAGCTCATTTATGAGTCGTGTTTAAATTCCTTACTAATAATCACTACATACGTCTTGTATAACAGTATAACTGTTACACAGCTATGTCACAGTTTCGTCATTACTTCGTTACGAAAGGTAATAGAATATCTGAGGTTCTCTATTGCATCCGGTAGAGCGCTCTAGTGTGGCGTGTTAAGTATCTATAGTACAACTAGGTCTGATCGATTACCACACTGTATTTTGGTCAAAGAGTACAAGCTACAGCAATATTATTCCAATTATTCTGTGCTCTTTGGTTTGTTCTTCTGTGGTTACATGGCAACCATCATCATAAAATGACAGTCGATACGAACAGCTGTTAGAGGGGCGGCCATTTTTTCTCTATATACAACGCTTAAACAAGGGGTTTCGTGTATATAACTACTACAAAGCAATTCCCATGTATAGTTACAGCCTGTTTATACATCTATTGCTTATGCAGGGTTTATTAGTAACGTTTTCTGTCTCAGCTCTGCATAAGTCTCGTATAAAAACTGTACACGGTTTATAAGTAAGACTGTAAGGATGTAACCTAACCATTTTTCCCCTATTACTACATATCGATGGTGAAGAATGGGTACCTACTATGTCAAATTTTGCCATTTCTGGGTTATGGTTCCAAACAATTGATAAAATATTCGCGGATAAGATGCAATAATTTCCTATGTCATATCATACTCCCAAAATTATTAATTTTTAAAAGAAGTTCATTATAATTAATGTTATTGATATATTGTGGATGTTTAGAAAATGTTTTTTTCGCGCTCCTGAAAACTAACGATTTTTGACATAGGAGGTTACCATTCTTCACCATCGATATGCTAGTGGATTATAGCGGTTTTCTAGATGTCTGGTTGAATTTTCTTTTACGAACTGTGTTTCGGATTTCGAGTACTCACAAATAAAACAACTGACAGTTATTTTCTGTCATGTCGGCAAAAATAATTTTGGTTTGCAATACAAAGAATCTGATGAAATGGAAGTGACTATAAGCTTGTGAAATTTGAACGTAATTAATAATTAATTAGTAATACTCGTATTAATATTAATATCAATACATAATTCAGTTGTGTTGCGATGTGATTCCAATTCAACACTATACTCAGATAAGAGTAATTAAATAAGATATAACTTATAGACTTAAGTCTAATTGGTATCAAACATGCACGTGTAGTGAACAGAAATGTGTTTCTTAGTGTTCAGATTTTTATTCACAAATGAAGAAGAGAATGTATTTGCAAAATATCTCGAAAAAAATGGCAGAATCTGAATTTACAAATGCCGAACAAGATCTACGAATAACAATAAAGAGCTCTCTTGACAAAACAAAACGCACAGTGACTAATTTCAAGAACAATATGTCTGGTTACGAGGCCGTAAAACTTTTTCTAAAACGTCATCCAAACTTTACAGTCAAATTATGCAGCGATATTGAAAAGGATCGTGCAATAATTGACAAAGAGATTATCAATGAAGATGGTGTGAAGAAGCACCGAAACAGCTGTAAGCCGCACATGATTACACAATTAACACGAGTAAGATCGCCATTTAATCAATTATTTATATTCAAGTGTTAAAAGTAGTGTACGAAAGATTCAACATGGAAAATAAACTATATAGTTTCCATCTCATATTGGTAAACCAACACTCATTTTGGGGTTTCAGTGGCCCAAGATGATCCTAAATACAGTGTACTACGCAAGTTGGAAAGTTTGAAGTTAGTGTTGAAGTGCTAAAATCCATATACTATGTTTATATCCATAGCCATCTGACGTATGGAATAATAGTTTGGGGTAATGATCCTAAAATAATACTACAAAAGAGGCCAGTAAGAATAATCTGTAATGTTGATAACCGTACACATTGAAAACCTTTATTTCGGAGACTTGAAATTTTAACTGTACCGTCTTTGTATATTTTAAGTTGTTTAATGTATGTACAATCAAATATTAATAATTTTACTACAAATAGCTCAGTGCATAGCTATTCTACAAGGCATAAAAATGATTTAAGAAAAGGACAATGTAACTACACTACTACAAGTAGCAGCTTTGTAGATTATTATTATTATTGGGTTATTTTACGACGCTGTATCAACATCTAGATTATTTAGCGTCTGAATGAAATGAAGGTGATAATGCCGGTGAAATGAGTCCGGGGTCCAGCACCAAAAGTTACCCAGCATTTGCTCGTATTGGGTTGAGGGAAAACCCCGGAAAAAACCTCAACCAGGTAACTTGCCCCGACCGGGATTCGAACCCGGGCCACCTGGTTTCGCGGCCAGATGCGCTGACCGTTACTGCACAGGTGTGGACAGCTTTGTAGAGATTTGTAAAAAGTTATATAATGTTTTACCCGACAATGTTACAATTTAAGCTTGAGGCTTTTTGAGAATGAAATTAAAAATAAATTAATAGACTTGTCACTATATAATATTGGCGAGTATTTTAGCTCTATATAGCTGTATACCTTTTAAGGAGAATTGTGTATATGATATTATAAAATGTGATTATTTCCTTGTATGTAACCCTAGATCATATATGTAACAGATAACTCCTCGCTACGTTAAAAACGGCAGCACTTTGAAGAGAACAACCGCCAGGATCACCACCCGTCCGCCGTAAACAAACACGAGATGGCAGCACAGTCGCTAATGAAATTCAAATGGAAATTAAGACGTGACTCCTTATGTAACAACTAGATGGCAGCGTAGTAAACCTGACAAAAGTTGTTAACCTCAAAGCCTAAAAGCCCGACATATCTGTTACATATATGATCTAGGATGTAACTTATGAACATATTGCTTACTTGTAAATCTTTTTTCTGGTATTTAAATGCTTTTTCTTAACATGAAATTTTCCTATGCTGCATTGTACAGTCTTTGGAATGAAATAAATATTATTATTATTATTATTTTTATTATTATTATTATTATTATTATTATTATTATTATTATTATTATTATTTAGGCAACGTTACCCCATGTCAAGGCAATATTCGCCAAATATTAAAAAAATTATGAATAAACATAAAGTAACATGTTTGCAATGCTTTAGGAGCTAATATTACTTCTTACAGAACTCTTTCTAAAATGTTCATTAATAGTACATTATGCAACGAGCCTATAATGGTAGTAATTAAGACGCGAGTATGTTTATGAAACGAGCGCAAGCGAGTTTCATAATTTTCATACGAGCGTCTTAATTACCATTATAGGCAAGTTTCATACGACTTTTTATGCTCGACCATATTTCTAACTTGAAATTATTCAGAAGTATTCATGTTATGGTTATGTAAGTGAGGAGTGAACTGACCTGAATTGTGAGATGTGCGCAGACGCGAAAGTATTGATTTTTTCCTAAATACGAATGCCATTGACCTTGATATAAACTAGAGAATAACGTGAACATTAGGCTTGATATAACCTGGAAATTTATTTAGAATTGAAAAACGAGATGACAAATTGAATTTATTTGAATATTATTTACAATTAACGCTAATTATTATAGTAACAGAACATAACCTTCTACGACAGTATTGGATTTCCAGTCTCCGTGACTTTTCGCTAATTGTCTTTCGACTGCATATCCGAGAATAATCGATACTTGCGGTTTTATAATGGTACAATGGTGATTTCTGATTGGTGGAACACCTGAACTTTAATGAATAGGTGTACTTTAATGAGGTCCATTAAAGGGCTGCTACCAGGTGTATAATTACTACATTTCGGCATGGTTGAGCATAATAGTACATTATCCAACGAGCCTATAATGATGGTAATCAAGAAGCGAGTATGGATGTTTATGAAACGAGCGCAAGCGAGTTTCATAATTTTCATACGAGATTCTTCATTACCATTATAGGCGAGTTTCATACGACTTTTTATGCTCGACCATATTTCTAACGTGAAATTATTCATTTTATTTGTATCTGACCTTGAGCAATACCTCGTAAATTGTGAGATGTGCGCAGACGCGAAAGTATTGATTTTTTCCGAGGAACAGATATCCACATTGACCTTGCTAGGCCATAAGAACCTACAGAGATAACATTGAAATTAAATTAGACATTGAAAAACGAGATGACAAATTGAATTTATTTGAATATTATTTACAATTATCGCTAATTATTATAGTAACAGAACATAACCTTCTGCGACAGTATTGGATTTCCAGCCTCCGTGACTTTTCGCTAATTCTCTTTCGATTGCATATCCGAGAATAAACGATGCTTGCGGTTTTATAACGGTACAAAGCTGACTCGTCATTGGCTGAACACCTGTACTTTAATGAGTAGGTGTACTTTAATGAGGTCCATTAAAGGGCTGCTACCAGGTGTATAATTACTACATTTCGGCATGGTCGAGCATAAAATAAATTAACTAACACATGAGTTACAAAAGTTTACGTTGAGCCGTGCACGTCGGCTCGATAGTTCGGGCAGCTAGCGCCACATACATTATCGGCATATTCCCGAATGTTCTATCCTGTGGGTAGACAAGAGAGGGGGAAATTAGAGGTTATTACAGTAGAGAAAAAAGTTAACAAGGAAATAGAAACAGCGGTGTGATAGTTCCCCAAGAGATTAACATTAGGCAGGTTGTAGGAACGGTTCGGAATCCGAGTACAGAACGGCAGAGCCCCAATGACACTTCGGGATACCCCTCTCCTTCTATGACTCCCCCACTACTTTCTTTCGAGTCGCTCAAAAAAAAACTAAATGTGCTTCACCCCTTGGCACGCGCCCCACGCTGGCAGATGCCTCTACACACTCTGGGCTCTCACAAGCAGAAACGCGTAGCTTATGTTAGATGGTGGTGACAATTATTTAACTTAATTTCGAACTACAGAGGCTATTTATAGCCAAGAGAATGAATGGTATAACGTAACAGAGCCATGTTGCAATAAAGAACATACATATACAGGGACATCATTTTATTTTTACTTCAATTTTTATTGTACCTGAGTTTTTTAATGTACTTCACTCCCACCCCTTCTACTAAGGAAGTTCCAACTCCACACAGAACCAAGACCGCAGATAGTAAGCAGTACTGAGTTACTGAGTATAGTACGTTCCAGAAATATGTTCGCGTTTTCCAGTGACGAAAGAGCTTTCAATATTGAATCATATTTTCGCACAGGTACTGTCCGTTTGCCTACGTCGCATCCCGATTTCCACCACCTGCTTCTGCTCGCCCCTCTGTAAAAGCTAGGCTGTCTTAGCTCTTTTCTGAAAACATTAATTTCTCTTAGGAATTGGAAGTTTACGTAATATTATACAGCTGTTTAATTTAACTTAAATAAAAGGGCCTCGTTAAGTAATTAACTGTCACGTGATTTCCTCCTTTCTACAATCCTGCGGCATAACCACTTGGACGGACAGTAGATAGCATGTCTGAGTAATTTTATATTTTCGGGTCGGGCAGAAGTGAAGATTGAATTCGCAGTACGTATAGTAGGTACAGAATTATTTCAACATGAGTTACTAGTACGAAGGACGAAACTGGCAATTGGAATTAGATGCAATAGTCTATAATGCGATAATATGCACAAAAGAACTGAAGCCTGTATCGAAATGAACGGCCACCATTTTAAAAATTGTGTTTAGATATTCATATCATGATTATTTTTCAATTTAACTTCTTTCTCTATATTGTACGCTAATGTGCTGTAGACAGTATAATATACACTGCATAATGAATACGTTCGCATGGATAACTCACTTCGTGAGTAAAAACAATTATTCTTAATACAGTACTGTAATTTGATTAAAGAAAAACCTAATGAAAATTATCAAACTCAAAATCGCGATATTTCCTAGTTTACGTAAATGGATGAACTACTTTTCTTCCTTCCTATACCTAGTAGAGTGATTTGTGTTTTACGCCAGTATCATCGAACTCCAGTCTTGGAGGGGGGAGCAAGCGGTGTTTCCGGTTCTCTAAAGGTATAGACAGGTTAATATTAAAAATGTTAGTAAAAGTAAAATGATGTCCCTGTATAATCTAGGAAACTTCTTAACAGCCACTTTAATGATCAAGAACATAAAAGGACCTGTCCGGGGTCGAACTCACCCCTCTTTTGGTAATAAGACGTCAGTTAAAGATAATATTTCATCATCTGGTTGTAGATGAAAGAAACTCACTGTCCGATATTACCCGATGTCTGATACTACCCAACTCTACCCTATTGACTACAGCACCAGACGTCCAATAGCAATATACAATTTCTATTTTTCGTAACCGATTATGCACGAATTTAATGAAAACAATATCTAAACGAGACAGAAAATTCAAGGTTACCAAAGATGGAGCTACGCAAGCAATCAGGAGACAGAGAATCCTGGACGGTCGAAATAGGACAAAAGCCTAATCAGCGAAGAATTATGGAGTACATTCGACAATCTGGCCGGGTGACATTACTCCTGGTATAATAACGGTATAAATAACAATAATGGTTACCAAGGCAACACGATTAATTTCGAAGGAAAGCAAGCGCTCCGAATTCCCCCATCCCAGAGCTCACGGGATTAATTGAACAAACAAAAGGGCTCTCAGTTCCGGGATTGGTAATGGGCAGAGGCAGCCCAACCGCCCACTAATTGCGTTGCAGCACGCAGCTGGCCACAAACCGGGGCATTTCAAGAAACAGTGCGTCGATACCGCGCGGTCGATAGCTTGGCCGAGGCGCGCTGGCTTCTCGGGTTCGACTCCCGTACGAGGTTCAGGACAACACAACGCTACATATTTCTCCGAGTTGGTTTTTACACAAGAAACATGTTTTTGTGTCTTGATTCTTCATTTGTGGCTTAAGTAATTTGCATATTCCCCATGAAAAGTTTATGAATGCCAATATACAGGGACATCACTTTATTTTTACCAACACTGTTAACATTAACCTGGCTATACTCGGAAACACTGTTGCCCCCTTCCATTACAGGAGTTTGATGTTACTAGTGCAATATGTAAACAAATCATTTTACTAGGTATAGGAGGAGAGAAAAGTAGTGTATCCATTTATGTTGTAGGGAAATACGATATTACGATTTTCAGTTTGATCATCACTTTTACGGAATTTATTAAAATACAGTAGAGTAGTAACATTTTTTTTTCAAAACCTCAACTTTTCAGGCGGCTATGTTCGTTATGTAATGTCTACTTTATTTAGCATAATAATTATTGATGTTATCATACAATATAGAGAGTGCATTTAAATTGAGGGGGTCATAAGTAAAGGGCTGTAAGTGCACTTAAGTTACTTTTGAGAAAATGGGGTTTACATATTTAAGCTTTCCTAAAATCGGTGAAATTTTTTATTTAAATTTTAATGTGTGATGCGATTAAAATATCCCTTTGCCACTAAAATTTTAGATACTTTAGCCTGGATGCACTTAACTCATGTTATTACAAATGTCACTAGCATTCCTTTGCTTCTAGCCACCTCAATTAAAAAAAAAAGCTAATCTGAATTTTTAAACAAGTTGCTGAAAATGGTTGCCGTTCATTACAATGCAGGCTTCAATTCAGTACGCATATTATTAAAAACATTTTGAAGCATATTCTCTGAAATTGAGTTTATCGTTTCTTGAATATAATTTTTTAGTACGATATTATTAATATAGGTTCTTTCTTCTATAGAAAACGCAATCATATTTATGAAACACACTATACACTGCAGTGTTTACTTCACTGCTTGAAGACTTCGAATGCAACAGCGGCCGTAAGTTTGTGTGTCTGTCAGGAGCAAGGACATTAGTGAAGGGGTGGGAGTGAAGTACATTCAGAAATGCAGGTACAATAAAAATGCAAGTAAAAATAAAATGATGTCCCTGTAGTATCGGTATAAGATGGAAAAGATTTTTAGCCCAAGATACTTACATTTTATTACATGGTAGAAACACTAAATCAAATTTTCGCGTTTAAATAGACTGAACAACTTAATACAAAAAAGATTTTTACAGTTCTGACACTACTGCATGGTAGCAACATCTTTAATTTTCAGAAACAATACCTAGCAATTTACATTTCATATTGAGATTTATTCAGATAAGATCTAGCAAGTTTAAACGCAGCAAAAATTACTTTTATCGGAAAACTGAATACACTTTCTTTACATAAAAAATTGAGAAAATCCTACGAAAAATAATAATAATCGTACCTAATCTCAAAAATTAATAGGTAGAAACAAATACGATAAAATATTACAAAAGTAAATTAACACTTACTTACTTTTAAGGAACCCGGAGGTTCATTGCTACCCTCACATAAGCCCGGTGAAGAATAAAATGCTTGCAGTTGTATATTGTGTAACTTTCTCCATTCTCCTGTAACTTCATCAGCCTTAGCCCCAAATATTTTCCTAAGCACCTTATTCTCAAACACCATTAACCTATGTTCCAATCTCAAAGTGAGAGTCCAAGTTTCACAACCATAAAGAACAACCGGTAATATAACTGTTTTATAAATTCTAACTTTCAGATTTTTTGACAGCAGACTGGATGATAAAAGCTTCTCAACCGAATAATAACAGGCATTTCCCATATTTATTCTGCGTTTAATTTCCTCCCGAGTATCATTTATATTTGTTACTGTTGCTCCCAGGTATTTGAATTTTTCCATCTCTTCAAGGGATAAATTTCCAATTTTTATATTTCCATTTCGTACAATATTCTCGTCACGAGTCATAATCATATACTTTATCTTTTCGGGATTTACTTCCAAACCTATCTCTTTACTTGCTTCAAGTAAAATTTCCATTCACAATGAAAATTAAACATAACCGTAACATAAACACAGAAGTTTGCGCGTAGGCTACCAAATGGGATCATTCACAATGATTCACATAAACATTGACATAAACATTACCGTAAGACGTTAACATGAAAGTTTTCAAACTCCAAACTTTCATTCTTATGCTTACGTCATTTGCAAACAGTACACAATCGTGGAGCGCTGATATATACGACAGAATATGAGGAAATGGCGTCGTTGTTATGTTTCCATGGTTACCAAGTATCTCTGAGGTTATGTTTATGTTCCTATCGTGAATGTTCTTGATTTTACCGTAACGTTTACATTTTTAAGTTAACGCATACGTTATGTTTAATTTTCATTGTGAATGAGCCTTAAGTGTATAAATGATGAGTTGTTTGAAATAAATGAAAACCAGCTATTATATTAAAAAGGAAACAAAAGTAAGACGGCTTTCAAGACACATAACAAATGAAAACGTTTCTAGACAGACGAACTGAATACATGTGCCTGAAATATGAATACCAAAACATTTATCTTGTTCATCAAAGGTTAATCCCGCCTTTTCATCTCGCATGAAAAAGATGTTTGGGAGTCTCAGTGGCAAGCAACATGCGGATGAGGGATGGGAGGGTTTATGAGGCATCAGGTCAAGCGCGACAGCTCACATGCTTGACGCCAACACTGGTGGATAATCACTTTAATACAGAGCAGTGTCGTGTTCTGTTTTTTTCTACTTTTCTTCAAAAACATTGAACCAAACATAGATGCTTTCCCCACTTAATGTATTGCTCTTTTATCATATTCCGCTTTCTACTTCTTCTCATTATCTATCTTCTCCTACTACAATTTTCCTCTCCTTTAATTCCCATTCTTCAATTTCCTCCTTTCCCCTGTCTTGTGTTCTTTCTTCATTATTTCATTTTGATTTATATTCTTCTCTTCCCCATCCTATCCCACCGCAGACCAGAAAGCTGATTGTTCCACATCAGAGAGATGAAACTTCGATTTCAAATAATTCTGAGACATTTGTGAATTAGAAAGTGGCTGTGATGCAGATTTTCACAGATAATTTAATTTCCTCTTATATTTTCATTCCACCATAACTCCGGTAACATAATAAACAGTAATTCATGGCATGCTAAGCCTGTAACAGGTACATTTCACCCCAACAGAAATAAATAATTGTGGTAAAAGATGCCAAAATTACGAAGTGTCTTGAATTTTGAATCAAATTTCAAACTTCGGAAATTTTAGAGATGTGAAATTATTAAAGAAAAAATCGGATATATTTGTTAAACAGAATATTTTTAAACTAAAAGTTATATATATATATATGATTATTTCTCGTGGCCAGAATATTGTACGAAATGGAAATATAAAAATTGGAAATTTATTCCTCGAAGGAGTGGAAAAATTCAAATATCTTGGAGCAACCGTAAAAGGTAAAAGGTAAGGGTATCCCCGTAACATGCCATGAAGGCACTTGGGGGGCATGGAGGTAGAGCCCCATGCTTTCCATGACCTCGGCACTAGAATGAGGTGGTGTGGTCGGCACCACGCTCTGACCGACTTTTACCCCCGGGAAAGACCCGGTACTCAATTTTTATAGAAGGCTGAGTGAACCTTGGGGCCGTTCTGAAAGTTTGGCAACGAGAAAAAATCCTGTCACCACCTGGGATCGAACCCCGGGCCTTCCAGTCCGTAGCTTTGGAGCAACCGTAACAAATATAAATACTCGGGAGGATATTAAACACAGAATAAATATGGGAAATGCCTGTTATTATTCGGTTGAGAAGCTTTTTCCATCTAGTCTTCTGTCAAAAAATCTAGAAGTTAGAATTTATAGAACATTTATATTACCGGTTGGACTCTCACTTTGAGAGAGGAACAGAAATTGAGGAAGTTCGAGAATTTGGTGCCTAGGAAAATATTTGGGGTTAAGAGGGATGAAGAAATAGGAGAGTGGAGAAAGTTACACAACACAGAACTGTACGCGTTGCAGTCACCTGACATAATTAGGAACATTAAATCCAGACGTTTGAGATGGGCAGGGCATGTAGCACGCGTGGGTGAATCCAGAAATGCATATAGAGTGTTAGTTGGGAGGCCGGAGGGAAAAAGACCTTTGGGGAGGCCGAGGCTTATATGGGAGGATAATATTAAAATGGATTTGAGGGAGGTGGGATATGATGGTAGAGACTGGATTAATCTTGCTCAGGATAGGGACCAATGGCAGGCTTATGTGAGGGCGGCATTGATCCTCCGGGTACCTTAAAAGCTATAAAGAAATAATAAGTTATACACACACTTCCTTTGCATGGACATTACGACGAAGTGAAGGGAAGCGAATATGGAGAAGGATGGAACGTGTGAAATGGATAGACAATACTCTATAAGAAGAAATTGGTTGCTAAAGACAATAGTAATATGCGTTACAAGAGCGGTATGTTGAAGTTTTCATGTTCGAGGAAAAGTTTGAAAAAGCAGAACTTAGTTGAGCTATTTTAATTTCCGGGAATTGAAAGAAAACATACCGCTCGTGTATCGTACATTATTTTGTGCGAAGATGGTTTATTACATACCTGAAAGAGGAATTTCTAATTACTTGCAATGAAATCTCCATCTTGGTTTCTGTTCAATGACGGCAAACTTGCAAAACAAAATTATCTATCTTCAACATTGTTGCTTTAAAATGTTTTCTGTGTTTACTATACTCCAGCAGGCCGTGATATACGTCTGTCTTTTTTTTCCCCCCCGGTCTATAAATGCGAACTTAAAACAAACGGTAAGGTTATGTAATGATTTAGAGTTTACTTAATTTTTGCAAATATTTAAAAACAATAATTAACAGCGCAATTTAGGTGAAATTGCAGTGGTAAGTTTCCAATTTATAATTATTACTATATTGAACGTCTCTAAAAATAATATGTTAAAAGCCTAAAGCAGTAAAATCAATATGTCACTTAAGCGGTAAGAAGAGGGAAATTGTTATGTGTGTTAGTTTGGGAATACTGAATCTGGAATTTTAGACTTTCCGCGGATTGGTTTTGTGCGGAAACCAAGCAAATACGCACGATCTCGCACAAAAGATTTATTGAAGAAATTGGTCTCTGAAGACAAACGTTTTTCTACTGATGGGAAATTCATCTCCAGTGCAATATGTGATAAACAGATAAGTTTTTAGTTCTCTAATAATTTGACAATTTATCTTCATTGGATTTTATTTTTCAGAAATGAATTACTTATCTTCTTAGCAATTTATAATTCGATTTATTTGCTACGGTATTGATTTAGTGAAGTTCATTTTTGTGCTATAGTTGTCCTGTGAAAAAAATGCAACTCCAACAGCATAAAGGGACGGCCCAACATCGCAACCAAACAATTAAACAGAAGAGTCAGGACCCTATCTCTAATGTCCTTTCAGGCTCTGTGTCACGAGAGAATGAATTTCATAAGATTTATCCAGTGTTGCCAACTCGAGTCTTAAAAATCCGCTGTGAAGCCGTGCAGAAACCGCTAAATTGCTATATTGTCAATGTAAAATTATATTATTTTGCAGCTGTGAGTGCTAAAAATACCCGCTGAATCCCTATATCAGCAATACAAATTTTATAAATTTTACCCGCTAAACTAACGCCGAAAAACGCTAGATCTAGCGGGAAAATCGCTGAATTGGCAACACTGGATTTATCCCAGGCCATTGTTGCTGTTAATTTTTGCCTTAGCGGTCCTTGAATAACGTACTTTTTAGCAATTTTCTTGAAAAAATCACCAACAGAAATACGAGGGTCATACTGAATGTCACGACCAACCCATTGTTATAAATCTTAATTTTTATTTTTCAGACAAACCAGGTACATCATCTTAATCTACAGACTTTTCTGTCGCTTTTCAACATAGTCTCCATTCCTTTGTATACATTTTTCCCTCAGTTCTATAAGTTTGAAAATTTCCTTGCTATAGAAGTCCGTTTTATCTTCCCGAAGACATTGCCCCTTTAAGTGTGAATTAAAATGACTTTAAGTAACAATTAATGTTAAAAATGTTGTGAAATCGGTCCTTAGAAGCGATGTTAATATTATACGATGGTCATACTTGATAGACTACGTGAATAAAAAGATTGCCATATGATTAATATTTAAAATTCGTTACACTTTTTCTGTGGCCGATTTAACAGCGTTCTTTGGTTTAACAGGCCAAGGACGATAATTGACTTGGGTGTCTCGTGCCAAACAGCAGGGACAATGTCAGCCAAGAAAACACCTACATTACTAGTAGGGACTACGACATCAAGATAAACACTTTATTAAGGTTGCGTCGAACACATTACATCACTGCAAGGTGTTGTAGATAAGCCACAACTGTCAATTCATCACAACATCGTCATAAACTCTGTTCAATAATCCACCTCCTGAAGCTCCTTCTTCCTTTTCTTCCTAAATTAGGACACTTATCCGCACGGTCCGAAGTTACGAATCTCTCCATGGCTTACATAGTTTGGCGATGTTTCGTTTTACACTCTCACTAGAGGAATTATTATGTGCTAAAAGATTTCATCATAGTATTTTCGCGTAAATGCTAGTTTTCAGCATACCTAATGCCAAAAAAATTCTTTTGGGCATGCCGACTGTTTATCTGTCCATCTTTATTGGATAGGATATAATTCAGAGGATGACGCAAACCACATCGAAACTAGTCAACCATCAAAATTATAATATTAGCATAGTGAAGTAGTTTTCATTCATTCACTCACTCACTCACTCATTCATTTTTTAGTTACTTATTTATTTATTCATTAATTTATTCATTCATTTATTTATTTATTTATTCATTTTTATCTATTTAATTATTTATTCATTTATTCATTAATTCATTCATTCACTCATTTATTCATTTGTTATTTTTATTTATTTACTTATTTATTTATTTATTTATTTATTTATTTATTTATTTATTTATTTAATTCTTTTTCATTTATTTATTTATTCATTCTTTTCATTTATTTATTTATTCATTCACTCATTTATTCATTCATTCATTCACTTATTTATCTATGTATCTATTTATCTATGTATCTACGTATATACGTATCTACGTACCTATCTATCTATCTACCTACCCACCCACCTACCCACCCACCTATTTATCTATTTATCTATTTATTTGTTTATTTATTTATCTATTTATTTATTTATTTACTTATTGAAATAGTGTAATAGACGTTGCCAAATACAATTAAAAGTTAGAGTTAAAAAATTTGTGTACATCTTAAAAAGATTTGCTAATGAGCCAATTAGAGATAAAGTTTGTAAATTCACATTGCTTGAAGTATATAAATATGTGGCATTTTGTTATTCATTTTTATTGCCATTATTTTAAAAATTTTCCTGGTTTTTGTTAGTCGACATTTTGGTTAATGAAACATACTTAATTACCTAGCATTATGATCATGACTACATTTTTCTAAAAGTGTAATTATTAAAATTTCGTTTCACATATATTAAGAATTCAAAAATATATAAATTAGTGACAGTTAAGATCTTGGAATAATATTCTGGGGAAATTCCACAGATAATAACAATATATTCCCACTACAAAAAAGAGTAAGTAGAATAATAGTAGGTGCCAAATCTAGGGAATCGTGTAAGACTATTTTCAAAAAACTACAAATAGTACATTTTTTCATTAATAATCTTCCTCGTATGTAATTGTGAAAACTTTGTAACTAATTCAACAGTTCATAGCATAAATACACGTCAAAAAATGACTTTCATACTCCATCGGCAAGTCTATCGTGCTATCAAAAAGGAGTGCGTTATATGGCAGTAAAATTTTTTTATAGCCTTCCTATCGATATAAAAAATGAAACTCAAAACATAAGATTATTTAGGGTAAATTAAAGAAGTACCTAATTTTTCACGCCTTCTATTCTGTAGGTGAATTCATGACATTCAATAACACTTCATGAAATTAATAGCAAAACTCTGTGTTGTACTAGCAGACTATATTGTAAACCTCTTCTGTATAATATTAATGTTATGTTTTATTTAACGACGCTCGCAACTGCAGAGGTTATATCAGCGTCGCCGGATGTGCCGGAATTTTGTCCCGCAGGAGCTCTTTTACATCACAGTAAATCTACTGACATGAGCCTGTCGCATTTAAGCACACTTAAATGCCATCGACCTGGCCCGGGATCAAACCCGCAACCTTGGGCATAGAAGGCCAGCGCTATACCAACTCGCCAACCAGGTCGACTCTTCTGTATATATTTCAGCTAGACTGTGACTATAAATTAAGACTTTATAATAGTACTAGCCGTACCCGTACGCTTCGCTGCACCCGTTAGAAATAAATATAAAGTAATTACTTAATTAAAATAGGACGTTTGATCCAGGGAACATTCGTGTTTGATAGAAGGATAAATCGTTTAATATGTTACTTAATTTAAATTGCATCCAAATAATTAAAATGCGATCATTTTGGTCCAGAGACACTCATTTGGTGCAATGACAATTCCTTTAACATGTTTCTTAATTGTTATTACATGCAACCATAGTTTAATGAAGATTGACATCATTTAGATTTAATGTGTATAATTTATTTTACTTGTTATATGTTTCAATTGAATTATGGTAATAACTTAATTTTAACCCTTTTTCTACGTATTCAGTAAATGGCGCTTGGCCCACTATGGTTCTGAACCCTTCAAATAACTTAAATTATATTATATAATTTTACATATTATATTACATTATATTATATTATATTATATTATATTATATTATATTATATTATATTATATTATATTATATTATATTACATTATATTACATTATATTATATCAGAAGGTACTGTAATAACATTATAGCATTATGTCCATCTAGAGAAACTACACTTTCCAATGGTGAAATAATAATTAATTATACAAATCGGTTAATTTAGCTTCCGATATTACTTCATACAAACACAGAAACATTATCTGTAGGCTATCTTTCATAGCTTTCGATTGTTGCTGTCCAAGGCCCCTTATAGACGAAGTCATTTGTTTTTTAATTAATTACACGGCCTTAGATGGCAGTTATTTTAATTTTAAAACTCATTTATCTCATTAAATATCAGTCCTATCAAAATTTTTCAAGGAATAAAACTTATCGCAAATTACTTTGAAAGAAACTTTTGTTATGTAACATTTGTCACAAAAATCAATAATAAGCGAGATATTTCGATTTATTTAATTCAGGCCCTTTTATAACTCCCCTTTTAAATAATGTATTTTGAATGTCATATAGCTTAAAATCTAAGTTAAATCGAACTTAATTTATATTCTAATTTTCATCGAAATCCGTTCAGCCTTTATCGCGTGAAAAGGTAACAAACATACAGACAGACATACAAACAAAAATTTCAAAGAAGCGATTTTCGGTTTCAGGATGCTTAATTATATATGTTAGGACCAATTATTTTTGGAAAATCGAAAATTACCAGAAAAATTTCCGCTACAGATTTATTATTAGTATAGATAGATGATTATGATATGAGATATACGGTAAATGTAACTTTTTTATGTACTAACTGTATGGAAATCAATTATACCTGAATACTTAAATCATAAAATTTATAAATGAAGACTAATATCTTAATTCTTAGATCAGAAGTATGTCTTTTGTTTGTAATCCAGAAAGCAGAGTACTGCATTGGAGTTAAATCGCTCGCTTGAACTCGGTCGAGTGTCGCACCCTCGAGTGAGATACGATCGGTCGTGATACGCTCGTAATAAATATGGCAGTACTAGGTCATCTCACCGACATGTCTTATCTTGTATGGAAGGCGACAGATAAGATACACATATGTTTTGCTCACACGGTAAAAATAAGGCTTTATTTTCTGCGTTTATGACAAACGTTTAATGGAACAGTCAATGGAACGTACCAAAACAGGAACATGAAATTATAAATGAAATAGTATGAAAAACTTCGATATACAGTTATTATTGTTAATTAATAATTATTCAATATTTGATTTACCACATATATAATATGATAGGTCCATACATAATGTTCCGCCTATATACTGCGACAATGTAGAAACGTTTTACGAAATAGTATTGATATAGCAGTAGATTAATAACAATATTAGTACAGAGATAACGTCACAGAAAATATAATAAAACGAATAATCATGCCCCACAACTGTTACAGATGCAAAGATTGATACACTAATTATTATTATTATTATTATTATTATTATTATTATTATTATTATTATTATTACTATAAAACTTGATATAGTTCTTGCATTATCGTGATTGTGTTCTCCGTTTATAATAATTACATTTACATCCAATAACATCTATCAGATGTGGCAAAAACAAAATCACTCCTGTGTGCGGGGGGAAAAAAAAAAAAAAACATTTACCTACAACATTTATATTACATTTTAAAGCAAGTTTTGTAGTTGTACTATGGAGAGGTTAGTTAAACACTGCAAAGTTTTGAAATGATAAACATCTATGATGTTACTACACAGTTCATCACTGTAACAAGAACTAATGTCTAACGCTCGGCTTATACCGTTCGAGGATTTATCGCTCGTGACAATTTTACCCATCATGCATGTGCGCTACCTATCGGATTATGCTATGAACTACTTGGCGCTCAAGCGAAAACGTCCGATGCAGACCTCTGCCAGAAAGCAACATTTTTTTTTCTAGTTGGGTGTGTATTAAGTTATTACATTTACGTATGTCTTTTTTTTTAGTAATAGTTACTGATTTGTAACAAGGTTAGCCTTATTGTTCCCTCCAACTGTTTTCCTTTCCTCTTCTGCCAATGCATATCTCCGGCTTTCTAAGACACTAACACAACCACCACCCACTTCAAGGACTGATCTGTTTTCTCCTCTCCATCCTCACATATGTGCGGAGTATGACCAAACACTATAAAATGGTAAGTATAGGGAGAATGCATTTAGCATGGCAGAATGCCAAAAATTAAGGCAATACCGGAAAAGACACAAGACAAGGAAAAAACCCGGTGTCTGTGGGAGGGAGATACATCACCAGAACCGAACCGTACTGGCTGGCATAGTATTCGCACATGGTACCACTTGAGTGGACGACAATATTATTTTCGTAGTATTATCATCATATTATTCTAAAATCTCGATTAAGAGAGAAGCTTTATATGATATTCTTATTGAATTTGGTATTCCCAAGAAACTAGTTCGATTAATTAAAATGTGTCTCAGTGAAACGTACAGCAGAGTTCGTATAGGTCAGTTTCTGTCAGATGCGTTTGCAATTCACTGTGGGCTAAAGCAAAGAGATGCACTATCACCTTCACTTTTTAACTTTGCTCTAGAGTATGCCATTAGGAAAGTCCAGGATAACAGAGAGGGTTTGGAATTGAACGGGTTACATCAGCTGCTTGTCTATGCGGATGACGTGAATATATTAGGAGAAAATCCACAAACGATTAGGGAAAACACGGGAATTTTACTGGAAGCAAGTAAAGAGATAGGTTTGGAAGTAAATCCCGAAAAGATAAAGTATATGATTATGTCTCGTGACGAGAATATTGTACAAAATGAAAATATAAAAATTGGAAATTTATCCTTTGAAGAAGTGGAAAAATTCAAGTATTTTGGAGCAACAGTAGCAGATATAAATGACACTCGGGAAGAAATTAAATACAGAATAAATATGGGAAATGCCTGTTATTTTTCGGTTGAGAAGCTTTTATCATCCAGTCTGTTGTCAAAAAATCTGATATTTAGAATTTATAAAACAGTTATATTACCGGTTGTTCTGTATGGTTGTGAAACTTGGACTCTCACTTTGAGAGAGGAACATAGGTTAAGGTGTTTGAGAATAAGGTGCTTAGGAAAATATTTGGATATATTATATATATATTATTTTTAATGTATCAAAGTACATATGATATTTCCATGCAGATATTCTGCGTCATCATAGGATGAAAGAGTAATGAAAGGGAGAAAAATTCTCTCCGGCGCCGGGATTTGAACCCGGGTTTTCAGCTAAAATATTTGGAGCTAACAGGGATTAAGTTACAGGAAAATAAAGGAAGTTACACAACACAGAACTGCACGCATTGTATTCTTCACCTGACGTAATTAGGAACAATAAATCTAGTCGTTTAGATGGGCAGGACATATAGCACGTATGGGCGATCTCAGAAATGCATATAGAGTGTTAGTTGGGAAGCCGGAGGAAAAAGACCTTTGGGAAGGCCGAGACGTAGATGGGAGGATAATATTAAAATGGATTTGAGTGAGGTGGGACATGATGGTAGAGACTGGATTAATCTTGCTCAAGATAAGGGCCGATGGCGGGCAATGAACCTCCGGATTCTCTAAGAGCTATTTGTAAGTAAGTAATTCAGTCACTATAGAACTAGAAGTTTTGAGGTTATTTAGATTTAACTGAATAAGTCTATTACAATAGTAAGATTAATTTTAATGCATTTGATTAATTGAAAACTATGATTGCAGAGTCTGATTTCTAAATTATCCCAGAACCTTGGTCTGAAGTTGAAATTCGCTGATGCCATCGGCTTGTGCCTGAATAAGGCCAGTTACAATTCTCTGAATGCCCGCCACAGCACGAAGGTTATATGTTATCCTCAAATGAATAGAAGTCGTTTTGAAAAGAAGCGATCGTCAGGAAAACTTTCATATGAGTGAAATCACTTTCTTCTTATCAAAAGAGGATTTGAAGAAATAAAAAAAAGATATACATTTGAGACGAATAACCATTCCCATGAAATGCATGTCGAGGAGAATGTGTATGCATATATGCATTTGTATTGGAAAAGTCCTCATATGTACTTCTCTGGGAGGACTGAAAAAAATTGAAGCTCCCAGTTCATCGGTTATCCCTGTGTAGAGCTTTGGATGTCTCCCTGACTCCCCATCTGTCAGAGCTATTTTAACTGTCCTCGCTACGTTGTGGAAATTCTTCCATTTTCCGTTAATGTCGGTTGCCAGTTCTATTGGAGGTTTTATACAACCGTGCAGAGAGAGATGAAAGAAGATGGAGCGAGAGAAATTTTAATGCTATACTGCAGAAATGTTCTCTATTTCTCCTTTTTTAGCATTACTAATATTTCGAAGATTTAAAATTGGATTTACTTTCATCATAAAGGAATGTTGCAGTGTGATCCAAATAGCAATGTTTTAAAGGATTTGGGTTCAATTCTAGGCTGGTAATAAAAGATTCTTCTCCCTATCACAAGCTATTGGCATGTATGTCTAATAAATAATGTGAATTACCTTGCATTCACATTACGGTTGGGGAAGACCTCGGGGATAAAACCCAACCAGGTAATCAGCCCAAACGGGGATCGAACCCGTGCCCGCACGCAACTTCACATCGGCAGACAAGCGCCTTAACCTACTGAGCCACGCCGGTGGCCGTATGTAAAATGTTAGGATTTATTTAACGACGCTCGCAACTGCAAAGGTTATATCAGCATCGCCGGATGTGCCGGAATTTTGTCCCGCAGGAGTTCTTTTACATGCCAGTAAATCTACTGACATGAGCCTGTCGCATTTAAGCACACTTAAATGTCATCGACCTGGCCCGGGATCGAACCCGCAACCTTGGGCATAGAAGGCCAGCGGCCGTATGTATGTAGATAGATATATGGATTTATTGAGTAATATTATACATACAAATTTTATATTATCATAATTTTGTCTAAAATCCAATGCACGTGTCTTCTGACCGTACGTGCTTTGCACCCGAAATAAGTCCTCCTTTGTAGGTTCCCCCCCCACCTATGATTACATCCAACTACTCTCTACAAGATCACACATATTAAAATGGAAATGGCACAATAAAACACATTATATAATATATCCTAACCTAAAAGTGTACAGTTGGGTGTATGTATGTATATATGTATGTAATTTTTTTAATTATGGTTTATTTAACGACGCTCGCAACTGCAGAGGTTATATCAGCGTCGCCGGTGTGCCGGAATTTTTTCCCGCGGGAGTTCTTTTACACCCCAGTAAATCTACTGACATGAGCCTGTCGCATTTAAACACACTTGAATGCCATCGATCTGGGCCGGATCTAACCCGCAGCCTCGAGCATAGAAGGCCAGCGCTATACCAAGTATACTACTGGCCGACTGTAAGTATGTATGTAAGCGTATATATGACCGAGTAATGCTTGGGAATTCGCAGAAATTAACTTCAAACATCATGTACTATGTTATAATAATATTATAGTACATTGCATACTTACTTACTTACTGGCTTTTAAGGAACCCGGAGGTTCATTGCCGCCCTCACATAAGCCCGTCATTGGTCTCTATCCTGAGCAAGATTAATCCATTCTCTATCATCACATCCGACCTCCCTCAAATCCATTTTAATATTATCCTCTCACCTACGTATCGGTCTCCCTAAAAGTCTTTTTCCCTCCAGCCTCCCAACTAACACCCTATATGCATTTCTGGATTCGCCAATACGTGCCCTGCCCATCTCAAACGTCTCGATTTAATGTTCCTAATTATGTCAGGTGAAGAATACAATGCGTGCAGTTCTGTGTTGTGTAACTTTCTCCATTCTCCTGTAACTTCATCCCTCTTAGCACCAAATATTTACTAAGCACCTTGTTCTCAAACACTCTTAACCTATGTTCCTCTCTCAAAGTGAGAGTCCAAGTTTCACAACCATAAAGAACAACCGGTAATATAACTGTTTTATAAATTCTAACTTTCAAATTTTTTGATAGCAGACTGGATGATAAAAGTTTCTCAAACGAATAATAACAGGCATTTCCCACATTTATTCTGTGTTTAATTTCCTCCCGAGTATCATTTATATTTGTTACTATTGCTCCTAGATATTTGAACTTCTCCACCTCTTCAAAAGATAAATTTCCAATTTTTATATTTCCATTTCGTACAATATTCTCGTCACGAGACATAATCA
Organism: Periplaneta americana; assembly: GCA_025594305.2. Classification (NCBI taxonomy): domain Eukaryota; kingdom Metazoa; phylum Arthropoda; class Insecta; order Blattodea; family Blattidae; genus Periplaneta; species Periplaneta americana. The sequence continues at coordinate 4,103,578 of JAJSOF020000005.1, forward strand.
TATACTTGTTTTTTCGGGATTTACTTCCAAACCTATCTCTTTACTTGCTTTAAGTAAAATTCCCGTCTTTTCCCTAATCGTTTGTGGATTTTCTCCTAACATATTCACGTCATCCGCATAGACAAGCAGCTGATGTAACCCGTTCAATTCCAAACCCTCTCTGTTATCCTCAACTTTCCTAATGGCATATTCTAGAGCGAAGTTAAAAAGTAAAGGTGATAGTGCATCTCCTTGCTTTAGCCCGCAGTGAATTAGAAACGCATCTGACAGAAACTGCTGTACGTTTCACTGAGACACATTTTAATTAATCGAACTAGTTTCTTGGGAATACCAAATTCAATAAGAATATCATATAAAACTTCTCTCTTAACGGAGTCATATGCCTTTTTGAAATCTATGAATAACTGATGTACTGTACCCTTATACTCTCATTTTTTCTCCAGTACCTGTCGAATACAAAATATCTGGTCAATAGTTGATCTATTACGCCTAAAACCACACTGATGATCCCCAATAATTTCATCTACATATGGAGTTAATCTTCTCAAAAGGATATTGGACAAAATTTTGTACGACGTCAACAATAGTAATATACGTTACAAGAGCGGTATGTTGACGTTTTCATGGTCGAGGAAAAGATTGAAAAAGCGAAACGTAGTTGAGCTTTTTTAATTTCCAAGAACATGAAAACAAACATACAGCTCGTGTATCGTACATTATTTTGTGCGAAGATCATTTATTACATACCTCAAAGACGAATTTATAATTAGTTGCAATGAAATCTCCATGTTGGTTTCTGTTTAATGACGGCAACTTCGGAACACCAAAATATCTTTCTTCAACATTGTTGTTATAAAATGGTTTCTGTGTTTACTATAGTCCAGCAGGCCGTGATATACGTCTGTCTTTTTTTTTCCCCCAGTCTAACGGTAAGGTTATGTAATGATTTATTTTTCATTTTAATATTTTAACAATATTATATAACATATTGCAGTAATAACATCGGCATCTGGAATCTCGTTGATTTTTTCACGGCTTCCTTAATGTTACTTGTATCAGGAATGCAATAAGTTTCGTGGAGTAGTAGAATTTACTTAATTTTTACAAATATTTAAAAACAATAATTAGCATTGCAATTTAGGTGAAATTGCAGTGGTAAGTTTCCAATTTATAATTATTACTATGTTAAACGTCTCTAAAAATAATATGTTAAAAGCCTAAAGCAGTAAAATGAATGCCGCGCTTAAGCGGTAAGAAGAGGGGAATTGTTATGTGTGTTACGTTGGGAATACTGAATGTGGTATTTCACACTTACCGCGTATTGGTTCTGTGCGGAAAACAAGCAAATACGCACGATCTTGCACAAAAGTACATTGCATACTAATACTTAAAAGTCGGTTATGAGAGGCCCTGTAGAAACGTAGCGGTACTCGAACTGCTGTAACGTCCGTCATATATGTTGAATGGATTAGCAATTCCATAACCCAACTACCCGCTCTCCGGTGGAGGCGTGAAAGCGTCGCAGTGCAAACCGCATGCACTTCCTTGCGTGCGGAATTTAATGACAGTTGGAACACGGCATGTTGTCTTCGTAGCAATCACTCCTGGCTAATTGGTGATTAAAATGAAGTCATGTGACAGCACATGTAAACTGAATCGATTGCAGTACGAAGGGTAATCATCTCATATCTTTAATCCAAATCATCATTCTCATTATCAGTATCATTATTCTACATCAATATCATTATAGCACATCGTTATCGCCTGCCATAATTATTACAGCATCCTCTTACATCATACATGGGCACAGTTTTCGGTTACGTGAGGCATTTGATTTTTTTAAATTTTATTGGGTTATTTTACGACGCTGTATCAACATCTAGGTTATTTAGCGTCTGAATGATATGAAGGTGATAATGCCGGTGAAATGAGTCCGGAGTCCAGCACCGAAAGTTACCCAGCATTTGCTCGTGTTGGGTTGAGGGAAAACCCCATTTGATTTTAAATAGTTTGTTTAGTAGGACAGGATACTGCAGAGTAGGATGGGAAATATAAACTGCTGTGACCTGCGTCACCTTATCGTAATCGCTAAGGCGGTCAGTGGCGAATTATTAGGAAAGCGCTTGGTTAACGTGAGAGACTCGAAAACTTTTATTCAATTTGACAAATTAATTCGGCAGCTTTAATCATAAACCTCTTTACTATTTCTCCATCATTGAATTGATTTAAATCACAGGCGAGAAATTGCGTAACTAGCCAATAATATTCCATCACGTTGTCTACGTTTATTTTGTTGAATATTCTGCCGTTTATCAAGATTACTGAATAGATTTGCACGTTCTCGACCTAAAATAATTTCAGAAAATCATATTTCGTTTTCTACGCACATTTGATTGTTTTTATAAATTTCTTTTGGAAATAATACTTACAAATAACATTTAATTCCTTGTAGGTTACCTTTTAACGCAGCGTGTTTAAGGTATAATGTCGTATTTAGTATACTATGCAAATGTTAAGATCGTAAATTTTCTTCGGAATAGCACGAAAAAATAGCGTTTAATTCGTCTTACCTTCTAATTCAGCATGTTCTTTATGACATAAGGAGTAATGTCGTTGTATATTAAATTTATTAATGCCTAATAGGATTTTCGAGCATAACATACATCGTATGGTCTCCCCTTCTAAACAGCAAAAAGACTCTTCCTCCCATTTTTTCATGGAATAATCGTTTTCTAACGCGTACACACTGCTTTGATAATGCCATTATGCCACCATTGATATTGCTTATGAAACTGATATAGAACCTGCCCACGCCTAGGAGCTACGTGAGGGAGGAACGGGGACTGTGAATATGATGTCACTCAGAGCGATAAGCTGTGTGAAGGTCAGTGAGGCACTAATTCTCAAGTGAGGCTCGATGCCCAAGTATGACTTACATTATCATTATCCTATATCACCCCATGTTATATGACACATCGTTATCACCATCAAATTGCATTATCATCAACAAACATCAATCGCATCCTAAATTATACTGTCAACCATTATTATTCTGTATCATTATCATTCCTCTACAGCAGTGGTTCCCAAACGTTATGAAGGCACGACCCACTTATGGGCGAGACTTTCTTTTGCGACAACCCCTACCCCCGCCGCACCGGTACGAAACCCCTGGTTCAACATTTCCATTTTACTATTCTGCAGATTATACGAAATTGTCAATCTGTAAACTTTCTTTATAAAATTATTAACAGTAAGTTGGACTGTTGGTTTATTTTATTATATAACATTATATGCACCCAAGCTTAGTACACAATTTCGAAATTTATTTTACATACCAAGGACAAATACTGAATCCCACAAAAATTCCCCAGGGTTCCAAATGTTACAGTTATACAATAAATTACATCCTCATCCGAATGTTGATATTTTCAATATGAATTTCTCTAGATACAGAATTATGTGTTATCATATTTTACATAATATTGTTGTTAGTTAATTTGAAGCTACTTTCACACCTTATTTCAATTTCTGTTTTTTTCTTTCTCTTATTTCTATTTTGTTTCAGTTTTTAATAAGTGTACGTTTCCTTTTCCTTGTTTATGTTTTATTTATTTATTTATTTATTTATTATTTATTTATTTATTTATTTATTTATTTATTTATTTATTTATTCATTTAATTATTTATTTATTTATTTATTCATTTAATTATTTATTTATTTATTCCTTCATTTATTCATTTTTTAATTTATTTATTCCTTCATTTATTTATTCATTCATTCATTTTTTATTTATTCATTCATTCATTCGTTCATTATTTATTTATTTATTTATTCATTTTTATTTATTTATTTACTTATTTATTTACATATTTACTTATTTATTTATTTACTTATTTATTTATTTATTCATTTATTGAAATAGTGTAACAGCGGTGCCAAATACAATTAAAAGTTAGAGTTAAAAAATTTCTGTACATCATAAAAAGACTTGCTAATGAGCCAACTATGGATAAAGTTTGTAAATTCACATTGCTTAAATTACGGTATATAAATATGTGGGCATTTTGTTATACACTTTTATTGCCATTATTTCAAAATTTTTCCTGGTTTTTGTTGTTAGTCGTGAACATTGTAATTGGGCTTTGCCTGTTATGTTCAACAACAAATGAATAAAAATAAAATAATAAATAAATAAGAATTATAAATCCTTATAAAATAAAAAAATAACAATTTTAATCAAAATCAGTAGATACCTGCCAAAGTATGACCAAATTGAATTATATAAGGTCCAACAATTACAACAAATATTAGGTAGGGCCTAAATATCATTTCTAGTACTTCAAACCATTACCACCGTGGCGCTGCGGTAATAGTTGAATACAAAGTAGTAAATTCCATCAAAGAAAGAGCGTTGCAAACTCGTATTTTCAGCAAAATTTGTGAAGGTATGGGTTCGTTATATGGAAATACTCTTTATTAGGCCTACATGAAAGTTGGCTTTCTTGGGGTAACATCACAGTCTAGTATATACAGTTGCGAAGCTCAATACTTACTAAATATGCATCCATAGATAGTTGCTAGCCACCAGGATCGCTACTATCGCCTCATCACAGACCCTTTCCCTAGCAGACGATAAAATGTATTGTACTTATGATATCGTGTTCTTTTGAAAAATTAACACCTTCCTTCAACTATTGCAATACGAAATACATAAGGTTCATATATTATTTTCATAAAGTATATATTATATTTTATAAACTCACCTTCCTGGATCTTTCGGAAGGATAACTCTGACCTCTTTTTCTTAGAATTTATAGTGCTACAAACGTCTCCTTGTCCCATATTATTACTCAAATTATTGTATTTTAGCCATTTACAGTTATTACAACCGATAACGAACATTTCACAGTTTACACAACTTTTCACAACAAAGCGAAATACGGCACAGTCAATGCCTTTTCGATCTAGACCAGGCCGTAATGTATGTTCGGGTTTTCTATTTCAGTGTATGGAGCTCAGTGAAATATTATATTATAACTTTATTGCGTATCATAGCTAAGTTTTATTTAGTGTAATGTATCCATAAGTTCCGTTTACTTCTTGTTGCATAATATGTTGCAGAAATAATTACAAAACTGGGTTATTTTGATGTGAAGAGAATTTTACATGTTAACATAATCTGTTCGCATCATTTTAAGTTTAGAATGGAAGTTATTTTGAGGTTTAATAAAAATAATTTATATTGTGATTTTAATATTGCACATCTACCTTCCTTGATAAAGACAGAAAATTTATCATACCACTCTTATGAAATTAGTGTACGTACGATTGTTACTTCGTCTCTTAGTTAGTAGATAAATACAATAATTCAATACTCAATTGTAGTATTAAAATACAGACAAATTTAATGTGCGGAGTATCATACATGACATTATGCTTAATTATAATGTATAATTGCGAATTTAGGAATATAAGATATAGTAAGCATAACCTATAATATTTCCATACGAATGGCAGGGCATTGGAGACCACTAAAATTAGACAGAAAGGGGCAACTGGGACAGTAAACATAACCTATAATTTCAACATATCTAAATATCCGTGCGGTGCAACTGAAAATTACTGAATCGTGCATTAATGAATGTACAAGAATTTCGCAATATTTAATCGAAATAAAGGCAGGTATTACACATACGAACAACGTAATTTTCACACCAAAAATAATATTACACCTTAACTCGCAAGGAATTATATCTGAAGTGTCTCCTAATCATTGTTTTAAATTTTATTAATGCAATTACACTACATTTTAGAGAAATATGTTACTTTTTATGCATTCCAATTAATTTGTATGGTCGAAACGCCGCCCTTCATGATCGGGTTAAGCGAGTCACATGGTCTGCCTTACGGCCTGTATTAGATCACGATGCCAGTGACACAGTCTATTGTTCCTAGTACACACAGCGCTCCAAGCGGCTAGCAACTATCGCGAGAAATGCAAAAACTCACCCCAAGCTTCGCGACTGTATATACTAGACTGTGGTAACATGTTGAAAAGAGTTTAATAGTTAAGAACAGAACTTTTAATATACAAGACGAGAAATCGGAATATATATGCAAACTTACTTTCCAACTGAAGAATGTGATCCCAAAACTCACTCAGTCACAATAATACAGAAAACAATGTAGTAGTAGTAATAATAATAATAATAATAATAATAATAATAATAATAATAATAATAGAGCAAAATGTACATGTGTTTAGCTAATTCTAAGAGTTAAACAGTTAAAATTTAGTGTTAAATAAGATCATTTTCTCGGCCTCTGATCGAATCAAAAACCCTGATATAACTGATATTTAACCCTTGCGGTGAATTTCGGTGAAGTCCGGAGGGCCTAATTAGTCAAACCCACTCTCCTCACCTCCACGCTGTAGCCCCCTGGGATCTTTTAAGATGGGTGTGCGGAAAGCAATGGGAAGCTACCGTATTTATCTTTCCCAAGAAAAACTGCAACCATGGCATGATGAGTCTTTCCAGGGTAAAAGATTTCGGACAACTAAGAAAGAATAGTGAAGTGTTTTGTATGGAGTGTGGCATTGTATGGGGCAGAAACATGGACATTACGACGAAGTGAAGAGAATCGAATAGAAGCATTTGAAATTTGGATATGGAGAAAATGGAACGTGTAAAATGGACAGACAGAATAAGAAATGAAGGTGATCAGAAAGAGGAAAAGGAATTGGTTGGGTCACTGGCTGAGAAGAAACAGCCTACTGAAGGATGCACTGGAAGGAATGGTGAACGGAAGTGTTCGGAGTAGAAGATGATGTCAGATCATAGACGACATTAAGATATATGGATCATATGAGGAAACGAAGAGGAAGGCAGAAAATAGGAAAGATTGGGGAAAGCTGGGTTTGCAGTGAAAGACCTGCCCTTGGGCAGAACACTAAGTGAAGGAATAAGATAATTTGTATCAAAGGAATGATTAAGATAACGGAAGAAAATTTATATATTAAAAATAAAAATAATATTCTATGAAAGTAATATTTGAAGAAAAATCGTATTCAAGAGACGAAAAGCAGTTTTTTTACAATCGGCTTTTGAAAGTAGTCTATGTCTGACAGGTCCTTTACACTACGTACATTAGAATACGCTACTTTTACTGCTTCCACTATTCTAAACGATGTAGGCTAAATTCGTCGAGTATATTTACACTATTATACACTATTTAGTATCAGAATCACTGACAATGTGTGACGACATCGAAATATATTCATTTTTCCTATAATTAAATACTTATCACTTTCCTCTTATTAGTTACAGCATAAAAAAATATGGGGAAGGAGTACATATATAGAAAATATGAATATGAAAGAAAGATTTGGACTAGCCTGGTTCAGACTGGGGATTTGGAGTTTAAGAAGTAATAGAGGCAATATACCTCAAGGCACGTGACCATTATGTGGACGGAGAGAAGACGACATTCACATCTATATATATAATTTGAACTGGTAATGGAAATTACGTGAAAACGGCTGAACGGATTTTAATAAATGGCCCCTCATTTTGAAGCTTGGAACCCAAAGTTTTTTGGAAAAATAGTAGTTTTCAGTGAAATGTCAATTTTCCTACATAATTTTCCTATTTTCCAAAATCCATCTGTCGTCAGTTTTGAGAACTAGCTAATTGCATTCAGGAGAAGCGAAGCGAGCATCAAGTCGGCCGTGTTGCATTTCAGAATAAAACAAAACACACACTACAGTAAACAATATTACACGAAGGCCATGATCTGCCAGAATGATGGCATATTTAGAGCTCAAATTAAATTGGTTATTAAAAACTTAACTTACTAAAAATAATTTACAGGTTCGATTCTGTGGTGCATAATTTTCTGGGTACAGCTGTGTATTGGATATTAAAAACTACAAAACTTGAGGTGGTTTGATGATATTATTACTATTAGAAATGAAATATTATTGTAGTTAATGCCGTCATGTGACTATTTTTCATTAATTATACATATTAATGCTAAATTGATGATATGAAAGTGAAACGTTTTGGGGTTATATAAGTAGATGTAGAGAATAACTTAAATTAGATTTTGATTTCTATATTTTACTGAATGGCGGCTATACTGGGTGTTCAGTTCAAAATGTGTCATGGCTCACTGTATGCCGTCATGTGGCTAGCCGATGAGCCTAGAGAATTCAATCTTCCTACACTTCCCCAGAGGCGTATTACCTAAATGCGAGAGAAGTTGTCTAGCAAGTACGGCGTTCATTCTGAAGATTACTTACCGATACGTACGGTAACGCCAGTAGTGGCAAGAATGTGAACTGTTTGGAAATACGTACTGTCGGGATATGGGGAGAGGGTTAAGACGATTACTTACGTATTTGTTGACATTAACTTCGACGGTCAACATGGACACGGAGCATTTGATTTGTGTTGTGGAATGTTGCCGTACGCAACCGATAACAAATACCCTGCCTACGACTTGCCGGCGCAAAACACAGTTCGAAAGAGGTTATGGTAGCACACAGACCGTACAGACCGCCATCTGTTGCTACGACGTTCAAGTTATACCGTACACGTTCTCAAGTTCACATTGAAGAAAGCCTTGAATAATAGGCAACTTCTTTAACATATAAGCTGAAACTCGCTTCAAATCGGTGACCCAACAACAGTGACGTCATGACACACTTTGAAATGAACACCCAGTATACTGGGTGTTCAGTTCAAAATGTGTCATGGCTCGCTGAATGTCGTCATGTGGCTGTCCGATGAGCCTAGAGAATTAAATCTTCCTACACTTCCGCAGAGGCGTATTACCTAAATGCGAGAGAAGTTGCCTAGCAAGTACGGCGTTCATTCTAAAGTAGTGCCAAGAATGTGAACTGTTTGGAAACACGTACTGAAGTGAGTTTTTTTTCTTACTGTCGGGATATGGGGAGAGGGTTAAGACGATTACTTACGTATTTGTTGACATTAACTTGGACGGTCAACATGGACACGGAGCATTTTGATTTGTGTTGTGGAATGTTGCCGTACGCAATCGATGATAACAAATACCCTCTGTACGACTTGCCCGCGCAAAACACATTTCGAAAGAGGTTATGGTAGCACATAGACTTTACAGACCGCCATCTGTTGCTACGACATTCAAGTTATACCGTACACGTTCTCAAGTTCAGATTGAACGCCTTGATTAATAGGCAACTTCTCTAACATAAAAGCTGAAACTCGCTTCAAACACAGTGACGTCATGATACAGTTTGAAATGAACACCAAGTAGTATATATAGTATATGTTACTGAAAACTATAAAACTTACATAAGATAATAATATTATTAAAAATCAAATATTTGTATAATTATTAATCAAGTGGGGTTGGGTATTTTTCATATATTTAATGGCGGTGTGGTGTATATATTTATATGCGTGGTTCTCTTCAGTATTGGCTCGAGAGAGAGTATCTTTCATTATTGTGGAAGCAAATAACTTGCAGAATGTCTGGTATTCTTCATTGAAAATAAATCTGAAAAATATTTATTTTAACGTCTAATGAACTTAGTTTGCAGCATTTGCTGCACAAGCCACTAGTCGTTCTTGAATGTCAAAATACAAAAGATATACGGATGAAATTTATAAATTAAAAGTTCCTACAAATAAATAAAGAAATAGCTATAAAAAACTGATGAATAATAATAGCACAAAATTGCAAAAGCAATTAGGTTTATATCTTTTTTTGACTAAAAAAATTAGAATGGAAAGAATGAATGAAATAGAATTTAATGAAAAAAAAAAAAAATAAATAAATAAATATATAAATAAATAAATACATAAATAGGAGGTGGACAAATACTGAGTGTAACTACATACTAGAATGAGTTGAGTCTTGCACAAAACTAAAAGCAAGTGCCAGATAAAACAAAAAAATAATTTGTATATTAAATATGTAAATTGTAGAATTTGTATTTAAATAATACTATATCTTTGTGTAAAAATTATTATAAAGTGTGTAATGTAAGAGTTCAATTGATTACTTCTATGTACTTTGTCTGTGATCTATAATATAATAAATATCATATTATTATTATTATTATTATTATTATTATTATTATTATTATTATTATTATTATTAGTTACGGTATTGGTAGTTCCGGCATACCACTTAGGAGTTTGTTTACAAGTTGACGCCTCAATTTTGCGATTCCGCTATTAGGAAGTAAACTACGGTAATAGCAAAGTTTAGGAATATGGACTCAAACCCGTGCTCGTCACTTACGTAATTTGATTTGCTTGCAGATGTGTGTGTGCTCGAGTGAGCAATATCAACGCTTGCAGCGAGTTAGCGTTCATTACGCCATCTACTTAACCGGAGTTGGACTCCAGGCTGCTACACGGCTCAGCGTAGCGTTAGCAAGTTAGACTCTTCAAGCCCTCAACGTCTTCCGTGACGGAGCAATATTGTGCGGAGTACTCAGAAATAAAACGGACAGGCCATAGCGTACCCTACGTACATTGTCAAAATAAATGTCACAATTATTTCCATCGTCACCATCATATCCTCATTGCTTTATATTTGCCGCAATCATTAACATCGTTGTAATTGTTTCATATTCATGTCATCATCACTATAGCTCTGTCATCTCAGTCGCATTATCGTCGTCATCGATGCCCTTCTTGTCATATTCTGCATGATGCTTCTTGTAATATTCCTCATTGTCGTCATATTTCTTGTAATATTCCTCATTTTCGTCATATTTCTTGTAATATTCCTAATTGTCGTCATATTTCTTGTAATATTCCTAATTGTCGTCATATTTCTTCTAATATTCCTCATTGTCGTCATCTTACTTGTCATATTCCTCATTGTCAACTTTCTTGTCATATTCCTCATTGTCATCTTACTTGTCATATTCCTCATTGTCGACATCTTATTGGTCATATTCCTCACTGTCGTCATATTTCTTGTAATATTCCTCACTGTCGTCATATTTCTTGTAATATTCCTCACTGTCCTCATATTTCTTGTAATATTCCTCACTGTCGTCATCTTACTTGTCATATTCCTCATTGTCATCTTACTTGTCATATTCCTCATTGTCATCTTACTTGTCATATTCCTCATTGTCGTCATCTTACTTGTCATATTCCTCATTGTCATCTTTCTTGTCATATTCCTCATTGTCGTCATCTTACTTGTCATATTCCTCATTGTCATCTTTCTTGTCATATTCCTCATTGTCATCTTACTTGTCATATTCCTCATTGTTATCTTACTTGTCATATTCCTCATTGTCGTCATCTTGCTTGTCATATTCCTCATTGTCGTCATCTTACTTGTCATATTCCTCATTGTCGTCATCTTACTTGTCATATTCCTCATTGTCGTCATCTTACTTGTCATATTCCTCATTGTCGTCATCTTACTTGTCATATTCCTCATTGTCGTCATCTTACTTGTCATATTCCTCATTATCATCTTTCTTGTCATATTAAACAGGAAAAAGGCATGTAAAAATAAAGACATAAAATTTCACTTTCCGTTTGAAGTTTGTGCACCATTGTTTTCTTGGTCCAACAGGCTGCTTATTCATCATATACATAATTCTTCCGCCTTCCATACCTAGCGCTTGATGCCCGCGCAAGACGTCAAGGTCAGAAAAATGCGCTTGCTTTGACATCACTGACCTAAGATGTTGATAAAGCGTCGTAAAATAACCTACTAAATAAAATAACATTCAGCACCTCCAATGATGTTGATGAGCGAAGTGCTCACTCATATTTTTGAAGATATTCATTTTAGTACTCATATTTATTAGACCTTTTTATATATATATATATATATATATATATACTTGGTGAATACCACCACCTCTCAAAATACTGATTGTTTCTAACACTCCGTATAATGACTTTCGACTCAATTCGACCCGAAAGGGCTGTCCTTCGAGTCCCAATATTTGCCTACAGCCTATCACCTATTTCGTGTCTTACTTACGTTATGTCCGTGGTCTTTCACTTTTAAATTTATTAAAATTTCTCCCGGAGCGAGAAATGAGGCATACGAACTTCAAACCCATGCAATTCCAAGATTAAGGGAAGGCATATGTGAAATTACTAAATCTTACAGTTTTCAATCTATTGAGCTGAAATTTTTATTACATGCTACTTTTATATGTCAGTTACATTGTGCAAAATCTCGCTCATCTACCTTTGATGGTTTTGGAGATATTGTAATTTTAATCAATTTAATTAATTAATATATAAATGGTTTCACACGTCGAAAATTAAAGAAAATCACGTTGAAAAAAATTCCTGCCATTTATTTTATCTTAATAAAGAAACGTGTCACATAATTTTATTCTGGTGTCCTTGGTCTTTGAGAAAAAAAATGAAAACTGTAAGATTTAGTAATTTCACCTATGCCTTTTCTGTACCTTTAATTTTCCTTCCAACTTTCTCTCTTGTCAATATCGACGCAGCACTACCTGGGTGCGCGGCCCTTGTTTGAAAACCATCGCCCCAAACAAGGTACTGGAAATTTTGGAATCAGTTTGCCTTGCTAATATTTGTTACGAGCTTTTACGTAATCGGAGAATATTAATTAAATTTGAAATAGTAGAGAAAAAAAGAAGGGATGGGGTTCCGGTTCCCGGAGGGGGCTCGGTGGGATGTGTACACGTGTAAGCTATACTCCGGTGTTCGTGGGTGGGGGCGCACTTGGTAGATTCATACTGAAGGCTTCTTTGTAATCATTTCCGGCGAGTTTATCTCTCACACAAACAGCGTTCAAAATTACCTCGCTGAATATACAAAATGTACTGCAACTGCTAACAGAGGGTGGAGGAGAGATGCAAGTATGCACCACGTCTTCGTAGGAGCGTCGGTAGTGAAGTTCAGATGTCACCACTCATATTTTTTTTATCATCTCTCCCAAGATGTTGGGATAAACAAATTGATTTCATGTGTACAAATATAACAAAGACAATTTATAAATTCATAATACTTCGAAATTTTATCACTAAGGGGGCATTGAGAATAATATAGAGTGATTTATATAGAACTGACACATTTCTTTCTTTAATTATTCCGTTGGAAATTGATTCAATGTCCCAATTTTAGCACCAAATTAAGCAGAATGTTCTGGAGTTTCGATTCCTTGTCACTAGATGCGCAGATGTTTATGTTTTATTCCTATTGTTGGCAGCACTAGATGCGCAGATGTTTATGTTTTATTCCTATTGTTGGCAGCACTAGATGCGCAGATGTTTATGTTTTATTCCTATTGTTGGCAGCACTAGATGCGCAGATGTTTATGTTTTATTCCTTGTTGGCAGCACTAGATGCGCAGATGTTTATGTTTTATTCCTATTGTTGGCAGCTGTTTTCGACATTTTGTGTCCACGTGAAAATGCAGTACACATTAAATCAACGACTCTTCCTTGTGAAGCAATACTGGATTACGAATTCAATTACAGCTACTCAAAGGGCATACCAGAGAGAATTTGGTGTTCGCAATCCTCCCAAAAGAAACACAATACTGGGACTGGTAAACAAATTGGAAACAACTGGATCTCTGGTGAGTGAAAAGGGCAAGCATCGTTCATCTAGGCTTCCCACGGTTGTTGTTGACGTAAGAGCACGACTGGAGCAGTCACCCAAAAAATCATTAAGAAGTTTGTCGCAGGAGACAGGGTACACCTACTCAATGTGTCAGAGAGCTGCGAAAAGTGCAGGTCTAAAACCAAGTTTCTTTGACGACCGAATAATTTCCAGGAACCTGTGGCCACCGAGCTCTCCGGATTTGACAACGCCGGACTTCTTTCTATGGGGTTACTTAAAAGACAGGGTTTACGCCACATGTCCCCAGACATTGGACGATCTGAAGCACAACATCACACAGGAGATTCAAGCTATTGACAACAGAGTCCTCCAACGAGTGGCCAGTATCATGGAACGACGTGTTGAGTTGTGCCTTATGCAGGATGGAGGACATTTTCAACATTTGCTATAGAGGTAAATAATCTTCCAAAATTCCTCTACATTTTAGGTGTAATAAGTTGTCGCTAGCACAATTCGTTTTGAAACAATTAATGAAAGAAATGTGTCAGTTCTATATAAATCACTATGTATTTTTAGCCTTAGTACAATCATCAATATAATATGGTGTAATAAATTGAGGTGGAGTAGCATCATCTGTACTTAATCCATTAATTTTATTACACAGAATATTAATAAAAATTTGTCTGACCAAAAATATGGATTACCCAACAAATTTAATTTATACAGATTTTTATAATCTATTGCCTATTGAAGAAATTTATAAATATAGTTTACTAACTTACTACCACAGAAATCAAATAAAACATAAATCTAATCGACATGAATATCGTACTCGAAGACAAAAGTCTACTTTCCCATTAATTGAGCTTAAATGTCACACCAGTGCAGCTCTTAAACATGGTGCTAGTTTCGGCCCAGGACTTTATAATAAAATTACAGACCATTTTCCAAATTTGAAATATTTTGAAATTGAAGCTTTTAAAAAAGAAATTTGTAAAATTATGCATGATATATAATATTAACCAATTTTTTTTTATTATTTTTATTTCTGTGGACTATATTCATGTTTTTATTGAATATCACTGGCTTCTATCGGATTGTCAATTTATATTAAACTAGTGGCTTGTGCATCAAATGCTGCTGCAAACTAAGTTCGTTAGACGTTCAAATAAACATTTTTCAGATTTATTTTAAATGAAGAATACTTGTCTTTTTGATAGTTATTTGCTTCCATAATAATGAAACATACTCCCTCTGAATGGATTTTTTAGGCCAAATACTTTTTCTTGAACCTATCCAACTTCAGTTTTTGAGTTTCAACGCGAAAACGCAAGTATCAATGTCAGGACGATAGCAGTAGCTATTTCAGGTCATTGTGGATTGTAGGCAAAAGTTAAAAAAAAATCAGGTTTGCTAAGCTTTCCAACAATAGCATCTTCGTATAGCTGCTGTATGTAGAACTTGAAATGTAGAGCGTAAAATCATTTTATCCTACTAAGAGATATTGCTGAAATGATCAGGAGACTACAAAATTTTCTAGGCCTCTTATTTTATCAGTAAGTAATACCTTTTGATCTTTCCTTAGGAACTGTAATTTTTGCGCTCTCTCGAGCCAATACTGAAGACAATGACACATATCAATATCTACACTACACCGCCATTAAGTATATGAAAAAGACCCAACCCCACTGGTTTAATAAATATAAAAATATTTGATTTTTAATAACAATATTATTATCTTACTTAAGTTTTGTAGTTATATATAGCAGCCACTCAGTAAATTATAGAAATGAAGATCTAAATTAAGTTATCCTCTACATTTACTTACATAGCATCAAAACGTTTCACTTTCATGTCATCAATATAGCATCAATATTATGTACAATTAATGAAAAATAGATGCATCATGATATTAACTATAATAATATTTAATTTCTAATGGTAATAATGTCATCAAACCACCTCAAGTTTCGTAGATTTGAATATCCAATACACAGCTGTACTCAGAAAATTATACACTGCAGAATCAGTTTTTAATAACAAATTGAATTGAGCTCTAAATATGTCGGCAATCCTGCAGGTCATGGCCTTCGTGTAATAGCCTATTGTTTATTGTAGTGTGTGTTTTGTTCTGAAATTCAATCAAGTCGGCCGTAATTAAATAAAATTAGTTCTCAAAACTGACAACAGATGGATTTTGGAAAATAGGAAAATTATGTAGGAAAATTGACATTTCACTGAAAACTACTACTTTTCCGAAAAACTTTGGGTTCCAAGGTTCAAAATGAGGGGCCATTTATTAAAATCCGTTCAGCCGTTTTCCCGTAATTTCCATTACCAGTTCAAATTATATATATAGATGTGTATTTTCTCTCTTTTTCTCTTTCTTCTTTATTCTTGCTCCTGTGCTGTATTTATTGGTTTGAATTAAGTTACTTACTGTATTTAGTAAACTGTCCTTGTAAATTTTATGTTATAGTATTGACTAAGACCACACCGGACACGAGCCTGGCTCTTACGGTAGTGGCTAGAAACATTTTTTGTTTTATAAATGTAATTTGTACTCATTAGCTAGCTAGTTAAAATAAAAATAAAAAAAGAAACTCTGATCACATTTATATAGCAAATTGGTCATCTCTATGTTAAAAACGGTAACATGTGGAAGAGAAAACCACCAGAATCGCCACTGTCTATTGGTAATACCGCTAGATGGAAGTAGAGTTGCTCCAAGCAATTCAAATGAGAGTTATAACTAGGGCTAGTAAGTTCGTACCAAAACACAGTTTCGAGGTTGAGTGCAGCCACGCATAGATCACGATGGCTCTTTTGGACCAGCTGTCTTCTGTATATATTATACTCGCTTCACATAAACTCACAGGATATCCGTAAGTGTAGACTGCAAGATGTGATCGAGATAAGGGGAAGATAGACTAAATATTGAATCGTGGCTTTTTGTTTGTTTGTTTGTTTTTTTTTGAATGCTTAATTGTTTGAATGTTCTAAGGCAGACGCCAGTAAGTTTGTTTTGTTTATGCCAAGAAAAATATTTTTGTTAACAATGACATATTTTTTCTTTCCATTTCCAGCCACAATGTCATAATGATAAAGTGATGGCATAATACATTAATGAACTTGTGTTAATTACTATAGTCGCGACGCTGTTATTCCCGGCGTGACTCCTCCTCTTTGCTTACGTCTTAGGAAGTCAAGGCTCTATAAAGTCTAGGTAGGTAGTATCGTTCGCCATTTTTGTTCTTTCGTTGCTGAGCCGACATTATCATGTCGTAGCTCCTATGATAATAAATCAAACGCACTGTAATTCAGCAAATAATTGAGCGGCAAATAACGTCTCCGTGTGCTTTCTGCGAACTCCAACGAAAGAGCCAAAATGGCGGGCGATTATATTAAGTATTTATCCAGCCTTAGGAAATGCTTAACATCTTCATCAGCGAATCACAAGACGCACAAGTTTAAATGTAGCCGACCTGCAACGTGATTGGCTACCGGAAATTAGAGCGACGGGACTATAAAATAATCGTAAAATAGAAAGGAGCAATTATATATATTTTGTCTCTCTCTCTCTTAAAAACAAAACAAAAAAGAACATAAAAAGCATGAGGTTTGAACGCAGGACCTCACGAATAAGAGGCCGGAACGCTACCATTACGCTATCAAGTAACACACAGAAGACTTTAATCATAACTGTAGATACCAGGCAACGTGGTCCAACAACATGTAACATCGCCTGTCTCCGAATTGTAGCGAAGATACCCGAAGGGAACTTTGCTTCAAGAGAGCGGCCACTTTTTCTTTTGACAACTGTACATACTGTAGAATAAACACAAGACTTTGTAGTACCGTACTATTACGATTTTTTGACACGTTTCATATTCTAGCTATGAATGTAAATAAACACAACACAATACAACAAACAAAATGACCAAATTCATTAAATATAAAACAGACCAGGCCCTATTAGTTCAAATGTATCCAACTCTGATATAGTTTAAACATAAATACTCAGAAGTAGATTTTTGGTATTTCACCGTGTACTGAAACTTAACACCCCCAAAAGTCTCTGCTCCAAAAATGTAGGCACCACTATTAATACGCTTATTCCTTATATACTATTAGCTAACAACTAATTGATTTTTGGAGTCCAATGAGACGTTTGAGATGGGCTGGGCATGTAGCACGTATGGGCGAAACCAGAAATGCATATAGAGTGTTAGTTGGGAGGTCGGAGGGCAAAAGATCTTTGCGGAGGACGAGACGTAGCTGGCCGAAAAAAATTAAAATGGATTTGAGGGAGGTGGGATATGATGATAGAGACTGGATTAATCTTGCACAGGATAGGGACAGATGGCGGGCTTATGTGAGGGCGGCAATGAACCTCCGGGTTCCTTAAAAGCCAGTAAGTAAGTAAGTCCAATGACACGCTGGAAAAATATGAAAATATATTATCACATAAATATATGCAAAAGTGTAAGGTAAATAATTTATTTCAGATTAATAAAATTAATTGTTGGTGTAGTTAGCACAGAGAAGAAAAAATTAGAATCATGTCTCTGAAATGAGTAGCTATTACGATAAGCCGAATGATATCATGATGAGATCAGTGCCTAGAACCGCCACAAGACACAGGAAGAGAAAAAGATCAGCCTGAAGTTGGAAGCAAGATATAAAATATAAAACTCTACGGTCGCTGAAGATTTTGAAGTGAATGACTAGGCCAACAGGTTAACTTGAAGTGTTTCAATCTGTTATTTAACTATGATGAGGATGGCATTCGCTTTATACTTGAAGAAAACACCAGGAAAAACCCAAATCCCAAGCGAGATTCGAACCGATGCCCGAGAACAGCTGAGGAGAGAGATATTGAAACTTTCAAAACATATCAACTTTTTATAGAAGTTAAATTAATGATAAATGTTGAAATGAGGGCATTGAAAACGATAGTAATCCGAGAAAAATCTATCCGGACTCTTTCCTTAATAACAAAAGATGTTATTAGACTGGCAGGAAGGAGTAACGAACCCCAGATAAACAATTTTACCACCTTTCATGACATGAGATTCTTATTTGACCAGAGCTAAATCCTACAAGGCATTTAGTAGACAAAACAGCTGTGAGATAGAGTTCCTTGAAATATCTCCGATTCTCTTACTACACTCAGGGACAAAAAAACCGGACACTTTAATATTTGCTGGTATTTTGCAAAACATTATCTTCTCATACAATATTATGGTAGCCATCTGTTGTTATGGAGACGTGTATACATTGTTGATTGTTTTTTGTTTTATAAACAAGCCATTACAACCAAATATTCCAATTTTGCTCTCGGAGTCTCAGCTATAACAATTTTGTCTCAACCATTTTGTGCTTCATTATCGTTATCATTCGTTATTTCTTTATTTTTACATTTTCTGAGTTTAAGTGGGGTTGTAACGTTTGTCTTAAAACAAGATGCGACCTGAAGATGTGGCTCGAGGCTGTAGCCCTTTACGATGATGGATGCAGTGTACGTTACATTGCAAATGTTATGAATATGGCTAGAAGCACAACCCATGATGCCATAAAACGGTATAGAGAGACCCTAGAATATACCAGAAGACCAGGTTCGGGTCGTCCAAGAGCTACAAATCCAAATGAAGACAGGTATATGGTGTTGAGAGTTCTTAGGGAGCGCAACCTGCCAGCTACTAGTGTAGCCCAGCAATTTGTTAATATGCATGGACGCCCAATTTCGGCCAAAACAATTAGAAGGAGGTTGAAAGCAAGTGGACTGATATCAAGTAGACCTGCAACTGGTCCCAGACTTCTCAGGATGCATCGAGTTGAACGACTGCGTTTTGCGAATGATCACAGGGATTGGAGAAATGGACAGTGGAGCTGTGTTCTGTTCACCGATGAGTCCCGTTTCAATCTGTGCTCACCTGATGGACGTGAAAGAGTTTGGAGAAGGAGGGGAGAACGATTTTCACAGTGTTGCATTTCCGAAAATGTGCCGTATGGAGGTGATGGAGTGATGGTTTGGGCAGGAGTGTGTACGGATGCTCGTACAGAGTTTGCTTTTGTTGAAAATGGAAGACTAACAGCTGATAGGTATATAAATGAATGTTTGGCTGATCATGTTGTGCCATTTGGCCAATTTGTAGGCGACAATTGTGTTTTAATGCATAATAATGCACGGCCGCATATTGCCCATGCGGTCGGAGATTATCTCCAAGAAGTGGGAATCCATGTTCTTCCATGGCCAGCAAGGAGTCCAGACATGAATCCAATTGAACACGTGTGGGACATGCTGGGACGGTGTGTTAAGAATAGACGACCGAGACCAGAATCGTTACAAGAGTTGAGGCGAGCACTTGGCGAAGAATGGGAACTTATTCCTCAAGAAGACATTGCTAACCAAATTGAGAGCATGCCAAGACGTATGGATGCAGTTATTCAAGCCAGAGGGGGTAATACCCGTTACTAAAAAGAGTTTTCAATGTTTAAGGCACCATAAAATGAAAAAACAGTTAGACCAAACGATGCCATAGTTATACGCCCTTTGTAATTTTTTGTAAATTTTCTCATCAGAGATTTTTTTTCAAATGTTGTCGTATAAGGTGCTAAATGGAACATTATTTTGTTTAAATGGGTTTTGTTTCATTTTGAAATAACTGGCAACAAAATACAAGCAAATATAGAAGTGTCCGGTATTTTTTGTCCCTGAGTGTATTTTCACTCGAATCATCGCCTATAAATATTTCCTACAACTGGAAAAAGAAGTTAGTAAACAATAAAATTACACTACATTATCTACAGCGTCGATGTAATGATGGGATGATTATTAACAAAAAGGTACCGTCGCGTTTGCAGGTATTGAACTCCTGACTTTTCTGACACAAGGACAGTACGTTATTCCTCTCCGATCTCTTTCGGTGCCTATACAAAGTAGCGTTAACTAGTTTTCTAACCCAAAGTTTTAATTGGATATGAAAAAAAGGTGTAACCTTAAGTGGTGGGAATTTATCTGGTATCCTAGCAACGCTGTTGAACATCTGCAGGAACTGGGTGAAATTTCTGTACTCTTTTTAACGACTTGGCAATGTAACGAATAAAACAAAAGCAATACGCCAGCCGCTATCCCGCGATAAGTGTTTCAGCGAACACGATCCAGAGAGCTTAACCAAAACGGAGAAGCAATTTTTAAAAGAACGTATCGCAGTACCATCTAATAAGATTCGTGGTTCTCGTGGATTCGCACGGAATACGACAAGGGGTTCAAATTTATTTTCACAAGCTACGAAGCTACGACGAGACAATTAATCATTATAAAGAATTATTCCTCTGAATTAAACAGAACAGAGTTGTAGCACATGATGGAAAAACTTGGTAAATGAAATCAAAAACTAACTGAAAATATGCGGGGAAAAAATGGAGTTTTGGAGAATATCGATACATATATATAAAACACATATAAATGACAGCACAAAATTCAACAAGTAATCATATTCCATAAAAACTGAAGTGATACGGGATTTAAAAGAATGCCGAATGTTGCAGAACTGTAACCGTAGATTTAAAAACAAAGAAGCTGGTGTGGGAGATTTTAAAACTGAGGAAATTCTATCGCACATTTTTAGTCGATTATTTAACGACGCTGTATCAACTACTAGGTCATTTAGCGTCGATGGGAATGAAAATAGCGATATAGTATTTGGCGCGATTAGACAGAGAATTCGTCACAGATTTCCTGACATTCACCTTACGATTGGACACAACCTCGTAAAAAAACCAACAAGGTATTCAGCCCAAGCGGGGATCGAACACGCGCTCGAGCGCAACTCCGGATCGGCACGCAAGCACCTTAGCCGACCGAGCTATGCAGGTGACTAATAAATATTCTGATGCTTGTAATGTTATATTTTATAGACAACAAGCTGTAAAAAAAATCAAGTATAAATAGAAAGAAAATAGTAATATGCGTTACAAGAGCGGTACCGTGAAGTGGGGATATTTCGGACGCAGGGGTAACATCGGACGGTATTTCAATGTATCATATTTTATGTTGATAACACCAGTTCTTAGCATCTTTTCCGCGCTTTTTATTATGTTCGTATGTTTCTGCACATTTTTAAAGACCCATTGGTGAATTGGTGTTACCAACATAAAATATGATAAATTGAATTACTGTCTGATATTACCCCTGCATCCGAAATATCCCCACTTTGCGGTATGTTGACGTTTTCATGTTCGAGGAAAAGATTGAAAAAGCGAAACGTAGTTGAGCTTTTTTAATTTCCGAGAACATGAAAACAAACATACCGCTCGTGTATCCTACATTATTTTGTGCGAAGATCGTTTATTACATACCTGAAAGAGGAATTTCTAATTAGTTGCAATGAAATTTCCATCTTGGTTTCTGTTCAATGACGGCAACTTTGGAAAACAAATATATCTATCTTCAACATTGTTCCTATAAAATGTTTTCTGTGTTTACTATACTGCAGCAGGCCGTGATATACGTCTGTCTTTTTTTTCCCCCCAGTCTATGATGAGTCTGGAATCTTGTTGATTTTTTCACGGCTTCCTTAATGTTACTAGCATTACAAATGCAGTAACTTTTGTGGTGCTGTAGAGTTTACTTAATTTTTGAAAATATTTAAAAACAATAATTAACAGTGCAATTTAGGTGAAATTGCAGTGGTAAGTTTCCAATTTATAATTATTACTATATTGAACGTCTCTAAAATCATATGTTAAAAGCCTAAAGCAGTAAAATGAATATGACGCTTAAGCGGTAAGAATAGGGAAATTGTTATGTGTTACGTTGGGAATATTGAATGTGGTATTTCACACTTACCGCGTATTGGTTTTGTGGGGAAAGCAAGCAAATACGCACGATCTCGCACAAAAAAATTTTACAGCTCTCTTCCTTAATTCATTACCACTAAGCATCTGGTCTTGTTAAGCTTCTTAATTATTTACGGGCAGGCAAGTGGGAGAAAAGGGAAAGGAAAAAAAGTCTCAAAATGTAAGTTACACATTTCTTAAACTATCTCCACAATTCGTCCAAGTGCATCTGCTTGCTTAACGTATATTTCTTTTTGTTCTCTGTATTTCCGTAACGGATAACGTTACTATAGTTTTGAAAATTAATTATTCTATATATCGTTCTTAAAGCAAGTAAACCGATAGGTTTGGAAGTAAATCCCGAAAATACAAAGTATATGATTATGTCTCGTGATCAGAATATTGTACGAAATGGAACTATAAAAATTGGAGATTTATCCTTCGAAGAGGTGGAAAAATTCAAATATATTGAAGCAACAGTAATAAATATAAATGACACTCGGGAGGAAATTAAACACAAAATAAATATGGGAAATGCCTGTTATTATTCGGTTGAGAAGCTTTTGTCATCTAGTCTGCTGTCAAAAAAACTGAAAGTTAAAACTTATAAAACAGTTATATTACCGGTTGTTCTGTATGGTTGTGAAACTTGGACTCTCACTCTGAGAGAGAAACAGAGATTAAGGGTGTTTGAGAATAAGGTGCTTAGGAAAATATTTGGGGCTAAGAGGGATGAAGTTACAGGAGAATGGAGAAAGTTACATAACACAGAACTGAATGCATTGTGTTCTTCATTAGGAACATTAAATCCAAACGTTTGAGATGGGCAGAGCATGTAGCACGTATGGGCGAATCCAGAAATGCATACAGAGTGTTAGTTGGAAGGCCGGAGGGAATAAGACCTTTGGGGAGGCAGAGACGTAAATGGGATGATAATATTAAAATGGATTTGAGGGAGGTGGGATATGATGGTAGGGACTGGATTAATCTTGCTCAAGATAGGGACCGATGGCAAGCTTATGTGAGGGCGGCAATGAATCTCCGGGTTCCTTTAAAGCCAGTAAGTAAGTATATATCGTTATGCCCTAAATATTTTGTTTGAAGAACTCTATAATTGGAGGTATAATTTTCTATTAATATTAGTTATTGAAGGCGAAATTTACATACATTTTTTTCCTTTTGCTCTATTTCCGAAACGCAGATTTTTCAATTTTGCAAAACAATGAAGACATATTTAAACCCCAAATTTCTTAACCAAAGAATTTTTACATGAATATTACGCAAGTAATAAGTAATTTACATTGGACAGTTGTATCTTTTAATATAGTCAACACAATAAAATATTCCAATATTCAACAAAATATTAAAATAAAAAAAATTGAATTGTAATAAAATGATACTGGCATAGTTACACAATAGGATGGATATAAATCAAATATATCTACTCCCGAAATTCAATTAGTTTTCATTCAATTCTACAACTCACAGTATCAATTTTTCTTCGTCCAATCTCTTTCTCTTCTCCACTCTCCGTCTCTGTCCCTCTCTCTCCTTCCTTCTGGTAATTGGATAAAAAAATTGGATTGTCTGAAACAGACTTAATAGAACCAAGAGGCCGTAACTCCTGGAGTTGGCTGGCGTTTCTGTCAATTTTAACAACTTTATTACATCAAATGGTGGAAGTTCCAAATACTCGGTCCACACTTCCAACTCAACTTGACCTTCAAGTGTTACTGAAGTCATTTAACGAAGTAACAAACTGCAAAGGTCATTCATTGTCGTTTAAATATTAATTTAGCATAAAACAGTCAATTTAACGGTCCTTTAAAATATAATTCCTATTCAAAACTACGAAATAATAAATAACAGCAATAATATAACAAAAATGTATTAATAACGACTGGAAAAACCGAATTACCAAAAAAAAAAAAATCTGCAGCCAAATCTCATCGTCGGCAAGAACTATAACATGATCTGTGAAAGATTTAACCTCCGTCTTTTCATAAGAATGCTTTCACCAATAACGAACAGTCACGAGTACAGGTAATCTCTGGTCTTGTGGTGAGAATGGCACAATAGTTTCTATGAAAAGGAGAAATAGTTTCACTTGTCTGATGGAAATCGAAACCGGACCTCTAGCCGCAGACTCTACTTCTTCAACCAGAGCGCCAAATACTTACTTTTATATTTCGTTACTAATTTTAGTAATTACTTCACACAATACAAATAAAATTAGTACCAATTGCAATTCATTATATCAAGTCACAACTATAAACGCCTCCACTAAACTTGAGTTAATCTATGATGTTATGCAACACGAAAGTATAAATTGTGTAAAAGTCACAGACATTTTAAACTAAATAGGCCTACATACGGGTGAATCACGTATGGGTGAATCTAGAAATGCGTATAGAGTGTTAGTTGGAAGACCTGAGGGGAAAAGACCTTTGGGGAGGACGAGACGTAGATGGGAGGATAATATTAAAATACATTTAAGGGGAGAGGATGGTATTTTTCAAAACTTTTTCCTATTTGTGTGTATATTATTAATTTTTTGTATGTAGAGAGCTCATAGCTGTGGCAACTCAACCAAATAAAAATATTTTGAAAAAAAAAAATCCAAAGCAGGATTGTACTAAAGCCGATATATCTAAACCGTGTTTAAAGATAGATTCAAACAGTTTTTGCAATGTATTTGCAAAAGTATGTTCTACAAACTGTCTGTAACAGAATTTTGATATTAGTCCCTACGTTTATAAAATAAACAATTAAAATTTAGTAACAATTTTCTGATTTCCTTTCTTGCAAACAAACGGACGTATTTTTAAAATGAAATCAATTAACAAAATTCTGTCACAGAGAAAAGCTTCCTAATAGTCTAAAGAATGTGTGTTCTAAATTTCATGCATGTATCTTTAATAGTTCAGAAATTATATCCATTTTGTCTGGCAATGTAGCAAAAAAATGAAGTTACTGGAAACCGATAAAAGCGGGCGTGTGATTTAAAAATCCATAGCGCAGGAAGTTTAAAAATGACGTCTCAACATCGGATAAGGGCACAAATACCCACAAAATGTTATGCAATGCATTTCACATATATCAAAGAGTACTTTAAAGAAAAAAAATTTTGAAAATTTAATTTACCGGAAACAACAATAAAAGTGGGCGAGTGATTTAAAAATCCATAATGCAGGAAGTTTAAAAATGACGTCTCAACATCCGATAAGGGCACAAATACCCACAAAATGTTATGCAATGCATTCCACATATATCAAAGAGTACTTTAAAGAAAAAAAATTTTGAAAATTTAATTTACCGAAACAACAATAAAAGTGGGAGAGTGATTTAAAAATCCATAATGCAGGAAGTTTAAAAATGACGTCTCAACATCCGATAAGGGCACAAATACCCACAAAATGTTATGCAATGCATTCCACATATATCAAAGGGTACTTTAAAGAAAAAAAATTTTGAAAATTTAATTTACCGGAAACAACAATAAAAGTGGGCGAGTGATTTAAAAATCCATAGCGCAGGAAGTTTAAAAATGACGTCTCAACATCCGATAAGGGCACAAATAACCACAAAATGTTATGCAATGCATTCCACATATATCAAAGAGTACTTTAAAGAAAAAAATTTTGAAAATTTAATTTATTTTGAAACAACAATAAAAGTGGGCGAGTGATTTAAAAATCCATAATGCAGGAAGTTTAAAAATGACGTCTCAACATCCGATAAGGGCACAAATAACCACAAAATGTTATGCAATGCATTCCACATATATCAAAGAGTACTTTAAAGAAAAAAAAATTTTGAAAATTTAATTTACCGGAAACAACAATAAAAGTGGGCGAGTGATTTAAAAATCCATAATGCAGGAAGTTTAAAAATGACGTCTCAACATCCGATAAGGGCACAAATAACCACAAAATGTTATGCAATGCATTCCACATATATCAAAGAGTACTTTAAAGAAAAAAAAATTTTGAAAATTTAATTTACCGGAAACAACAATAAAAGTGGGACGAGTGATTTAAAAATCCATAATGCAGGAAGTTTAAAAATGACGTCTCAACATCCGATAAGGGCACAAATACCCACAAAATGTTATGCAATGCATTCCACATATATCAAAGGGTACTTTAAAGAAAAAAATTTTGAAAATTTAATTTACCGGAAACAACAATAAAAGTGGCGAGTGATTTAAAAATCCATAAGCAGGAAGTTTAAAAATGACGTCTCAACATCCAATAAGGGCACAAATACCCACAAAATGTTATGCAATGCATTCCACATATATCAAAGGGTACTTTAAAGAAAAAAATTTTGAAAATTTAATTTACCGGAAACAACAATAAAAGTGGGCGAGTGATTTAAAAATCCTTAATGCAGGAAGTTTAAAAATGACGCGATACCCACACAATATCACTTTAAAGAGAAAATTTAATTTTAAAAGAATGCAGGAAGTTTAAAAATATATATGTATTTTAAAGAATATATATATATATATATATATATATATATATTTTAAATTTAATCATTTTTCATCAAAAATACCATCCTCTCCTTTTAAGACAGGTGAAATACCATAGTAGGGACTGGATTAATCCTGCTCAGGATAGGGCTTATGTGAGGGCAGCACCTCCGGGCCCCTTAAAAGCCATTTGTAAGTAAGTATTCGAAATGCACTTGCCTGGAAACATATTAGAGTACAAATGTGAAAAACTTCAACCAATTATCCCATTTCAGTTAGAATATTTCACTTCAAAATTATCTTGAAGATGTACCCAGGAACCCGAAGGTTCATTGCCATCCTCACATAAGCCCGCCATTGGTCCCTATCCTGAGAAAGTTTTATCCAGTCTCTATCATCATATCCCACCTCCCTCAAATCCATTTTAATATTATCTTCCCATCTACGTCTCGGCGTCCCCAAAGGTCTTTTTCCCTCCGGCCCCCCAATTAGCAGTCTATAGCCTATGCATTTCTGGATTCGCCCAGACGTGCTTCATGCCCTGCCCATCTCAAACATCTCGATTTAATGTTCCTAATTATGTCAGGTGAAGAATACAATGCGTGCAGTTCTGTGATGCGTAACTTTCTCCATTCTCCTGTAACTTCATCCCTCTTAGCCCCAAATATTTTCCTAAGCATCTTATTCTCAAACACCCTAAACCTATGTTCCTCTCTCAAAGTGAGAGTCCAAGTTTCACAACCATACAGAACAACCGGTAATATAACTGTTTTATAAATTCTAACTTTCAGATTTTTTGACAGCAGACTGGATGATAAAAGCTTCTTAACCGAATAATAACAGGCATTTCCCATATTTATTCCGCGTTTAATTTCCTCCCGAGTGTCATTCATATTTGTTATTATTGCTCCAAGATATTTGAATTTTTCCACCTCTTCAAAGGATAAATTTCCAATTTTTATATCTCCAGTTTGTACAATATTCTCGTCATGAGACATAATCATATACTTTGTCTTTTCGGGATTTACTTCCAAACCTATCTCTTTACTTGCTTCAAGTAAAATTCCCGTGTTTTCCCTAATCGTTTGTGGATTTTCTCCTAACATATTCACGTCATCCGCATAGACAAGCAGCTGATGTAACCCGTTCAATTCCAAACCCTCTCTGTTGTCCTGGACTTTCCTAATGGCATATTCTAGAGCAAAGTTAAAAAGTAAAGGTGATGGTGTATCTCCTTGCTTTAGCCCACAGTGAATTGGAAACGCATCTGACAGAAACTGGCCTATACGAACTCTGCTGTACGTTTCACTGAGACACATTTTAATTAATCGAATTAGTTTCTTTGGAATACCAAATTCAATAAGAATACAGTACCGTCAAAAACTCAAGTTTCGTGACTGTATATAGTACACTGTGGTATTACTTTCTTCTGTAACTAAATCACTCACAATCTTCAGTTCCATGTCTCAAATTTTAGCAGTGGGAGTGTCTAGACCTTGGCCCTGTCAAAATGTCACCACAATCCTACGACATCGCATTTGTACACACTAAACTTGGCGCGATTCTCCACTAAACTTGACTCTGGCTACAGCCGTCTTCTTTTTGTTTGCTCTTGTATCCAAACCGGCAGATGGAAATGTCTGGGAGTGTGTGCCTTCTAAAAATACATCCGGGGCGGTGGGGCAAGGTAATGAAAGAGGGAAATCGGAATGAGGGAGTGAGAGAGAAGGAAGGAGAGGAGGAGGAGGGTACTCTAATAAAACTGTTGGCATGGTGCGAAAAACAAACAAATCACAAAACAGATTCCGTAATACCGGCCCCACAGTTGGTTTCAACCAAGAGGATGGCACTTGGAATAACTTCGCAAGCCTTTGTAATAACAAACCTCACTCTCGGGCAAGTGTAAATTGCTGGATTTGTAAGCTGCAGCCATACCGCAAGACACTCCCGGCGTCGTTCGATATAAGCACGTCTTGTAACGCAATAATTTGAAGTAACACGGTTTCTAGAGTTTAACATTTTTTTCCTTCGCCAGCAGCATTAATACCTCGAGACTTAAATCAAATTAATCTTTATCCAGGTTACTAAATTGTAACAAAACTACATAATTCAATTTAAATCGTGTCTAAATTCAACCTCGCAAATTTCTAGCGCAATAATTAACAATAGATACCTATTAGAAACACGACAACCAAATTTCTTGGCTTAAAAATCGATAATATGTTAAACTGGAAAAATCATATTCAAAAAATTACGCCAAACTAAATTCAGCTTGTTTTTCTATTAGATCTATGCAAAAGATAGTAAATATCAATACCTTAAAAACAATATACTTTGTGCGAGATCGTGCGTATTTGCTTGTTTTCCGCACAGAACCAATACGCGGTAAGTGAGAAATACCACATTCAGTATTCCCAACCTAACACACATAACAATTTCCCTCTTCTTACCGCTTAAGCGCCATATTCATTTTACTGCTTTAGGCTTTTAACATATTATTTTTAGAGACGTTTAACATAGTAATAATTATAAATTGGAAACTCACCACTGCAATTTCACCTAAATTGCAATGTTAATGATTGTTTTTAAATATTTGCAAAAATTAAGTAAACTCTACAACACCACAAAAGTTACTGCATTTGTAATGCAAGTAACATTAAGGAAGCCGTGAAAAAATCAACAAGATTCCAGATGCCGATTTTATTACTGCAATATGTTATATAAAAAATATTGTTAAAATATTAAAATGAAAAATAAATCATTACATAACATTACCGTTTGTTTTTAAGTTCGCATTTATAGACTGGGGGGAAAAAAAGACAGACGTATATCACGGCCTGCTGGAATATAGTAAACACAGAAAACATTTTATAGCAACAACGTTGAAGATAGATATATTTGTTTTCCAAAGTTGCCGTCATTGAACAGAAACCAAGATGGAGATTTCATTGCAACTAATTAGAAATTCCTCTTTCAGGTATGTAATAAACGATCTTCGCACAAAATAATGTACGATACACGAGCGGTATGTTTGTTTTCATGTTCTCGGAAATTAAAAAAGCTCAACTATGTTTCGCTTTTTCAATCTTTTCCTCGAATATGAAAATGTCAACATACCGCTCTTGTAACGCATATTACTATTGCATACTTCCACTCGATAATGAGTTTTGGAATAACATTCTGGGGAAATTCCACAGATAGTAACAGTATATTTCTATTACAAAAAAGAGTAATTAGAATAATAGTAGGTGCCAAATCTAAGGAATTGTGTAGGACCACTGTTTGACAAGTCACCCTGCATAGTCAGGAGGCCCTTGCCCTTCATGGGATTTCGTGGCTAATTCTAATTTTCAAAAAACTACAAATAATGCCCATGGCTTGTCAGTATATCTTTTCATTAATAATCTTCCTCGTATGTAATCGTGAAAACTTTGTAACTAATTAAACAGTTCATAGTATAAATTCACGTCAAAAAATGACTTTCATACTCCATCGGCAAGTCTATCGTGCTATCAAAAATGAGTGCGTTAAATGGCAGTAAAAATGTTTAATAGTCTCCCTATCGATATAAAAAATGAAACTCAAAACATAAGATTATTTAGGGCCAAATTAAAGAAGTACCTAATTTCTCACGCCTTCTATTCTGTAGGCGAATTCATGGCATTCAATAACAATTCATGAAATTGATACTAAAACTTTGTGTTCTACTAGTAGACTATATTGTAAACCTCGTCTGTATATATTTCATCTAGACAGTGACTATAAATTAAGACTTTATAATAGTATTAAGTATAGTAGTATTTATAATAGTATTTGACTTGTTCCATATTCTAGCTGTAAAGCAATGTATGAATACCATGGAATGTTAATAAATACAATACAATACAATACTGAAACTCCTCAGGATCCATGTAGGATAGTATCATGGGGATGGACTATGGCAGAATGAGAATTACAAAGAGAATTGAAGTAATGGAGAATGTAAGACTCATAGCTACTTTTTAATAATATTTATCAACAGTAATCTCGCTAAAATTTTTTATTTATCTAGAGAAAATCAAAACTCCAGTGGGATTTAATTCACTATTACACGATTAGAAGCAAGTATATAAAGATTAGAAGAAATAAAGAAATGTTAATTGATTTACTGAAATTATATATCGCTAATGTTAGCTTCACCAAAACGTTTCAATGGAGCAGCCATTTTCAGTTGACTCTCTATGCTGTAAACAAATTACGATCGCAAAGCATGTTTTATACAGGGACATCATTTTATTTTTACTAAAATTTCTAATATTAACCTGGCTATACCTTTGGATGAACGATTAAGAACCAGAAACACCGTTTGCTACCCCCTTCCACGACTGGAATTCGATGATACTGGAGTAATATACAAACAAATCACTTCACTAGGTATAGGAGGGAAGAAAAGTAGTTCATCCATTTATGTAAACTAGGAAATATCGCGATTTTGAGTTTCATAATTTACTCTATAAAAGAGTACCTTACGTACTATAAATTCAATATTTACTTCTGCCCGATCCGAAAAGATAAAATTACTCAAACATGCTATCTACTGTCCGTCCATGTGGTTACGTCGCAGCATCGTAGAAAGGGAGGAAATCACGTGACAGTTAATTACTTTACGAGGCCCTTTTATTTAAGTTATTTTAAACAATTGTATGGGTATAATATTACGTAGACGGCCAATTTCTAACAGAAATTAATGTTCCCAGAAAAGAGCTAAGACAGCCCAGCCACTAGCCTTTACAGAGAGGCGAATAGAAGCAGGTGGGGGAAACCGGGATGCGACGTAGGCAAATGGAAAATGTTATGGTTTATTTAACGACGCTCGCAACTGCAGAGGTTATATCAGCGTCGCTGGATGTGCCGGAATTTTGTCCCGCAGGAGTTCTTTTACATGCCAGTAAATCTAATGACATGAGCCTGTCGCATTTAAGCACACTTAAATGCCATCGACCTGGCCCGGGATCGAACCCGCAACCTTGGGCATAGAAGGCCAGCGCTATACCAACTCGCCAACCAGGTCGACAGGCAAATGGAAAATGGTGCAATATTGAAAGCTCTTTCGTCACTGGAAAACGCGAACATATTTTTGGAACGCAGTGTTTACTATGACCGTAAGGCTACTATGACTGTATATGCGGTCTTGGATCTGTGTGGAGGACGGTTGAACTTCATTAATAGAAGGGGTGGGAGAGAAGTACATTAAAAAACTCAGGTACAATAAAAATTGAATTAAAAATAAAATGATATCCCTGTAGTGCCGTAAAGAAAACCATAAAACTTAATAACGGTTTCGCATTGTGTTTCAACTTTCAATAGAGGTAGACTAGGTCACTGTCCTCATATCTCTATCTCTTTCTGAAGTGTTGGTGCAAAGATTTTCCCTACGGTACCTGGTTTACAGTTAGAAAGTAACAGTACTTGTGCTTGTAATAAGCAATTTCCGAGAGAGAATATTGTCGGAATTTTTAGTATGAGTTTAAATTAACAAAATAATAATTAATATCAACTACAAACGATCAATTTTAATCGACTCGATTATTCGATTAAATATTTTTATCGATTAATCTTACAACAGAAAATGAACGATTAATCGATTACATTAATCGATAAATCCTACACCACTAATTAATTTATTTAAAGTTAATTAATTTGCTCAGTTTCATTATTGTAGTGTGAAGACTGTTAAAGTTGTCAAGCAATTACTTGACATACTTTTGGCAACAAACCATAAATTTACAAGTGAGAATACCGGAAACAAAAATTATTGGTACGTTTCGGCTATATGTACCATTACCTTTCTAGGAGCCGGAATAGTGAAGACATTTACTGGTGTTATTCATTCATTCATTCATTCATTCATTCATTCATTCATTCATTCATTCATGTAACACGGCAAAGTCCCAATTGCAATAGACAGTACAAATATTTTCTTAGAACATAAAAAAATGGACATTACATGAAAAAAAGAGATAAAGGCCGGTACAAATGCAAGATATAGGTATTGATACAAATGAAAAATGAGAAAAAAAAATACAAATACATTACTTACTTACTTACTTACAAATGGCTTTTAAGGAACCCGAAGGTTCATTGCCGCCCTCCCATAAGCCCGCCAGCGGTCCCTATCCTGTGCAAGATTAATCCAGTCTCTATCATCATACCCCACCTCCCTCAGATCCATTTTAATATTATCCTCCCATCTACGTCTCGGCCTCCCTAAAGGTCTTTTTCCCTCCGGTCTCTCAACTAACACTCTATATGCATTTCTGGCTTCGCCCATACGTGCTACATGCCCTGCCCATCTCAAACGTCTGGATTTAATGTTCCTAATTATGTCAGGTGAAGAATACAATGCGTGCAGTTCTGTGTTGTGTAACTTTCTCCATTCTCCTGTAACTTCATCCCGCTTAGCCCCAAATATTTTCCTTAGCACCTTATTCTCAAACACCCTGAACCTATGTTCCTCTCTCAGAGTGAGAGTCCAAGTTTCACAACCATACAGAAGAACCGGTAATATAACTGTTTTATAAATTCTAACTTTCAGATTTTTCGACAGCAGACTGGATGATAAGAGCTTCTCAACCGAATAATAACACGCATTTCCCATATTTATTCTGCGTTTAATTTCCTCCCGAGTGTCATTTATATTTGTTACTGTTGCTCCAAGATATTTGAATTTTTCCACCTCTTCGAAGGATAAATCTCCAATTTTTATATTTCCATTTCGTACAATATTCTGGTCACGAGACATAATCATATACTTTGTCTTTTCGGGATTTACTTGAAAACCGATCGCTCTACTTGCTTCGAGTAAAATTTCCGTGTTTTCCCTAATCGTTTGTGTATTTTCTCCTAACATATTCACGTCATCCGCATGGACAAGAAGCTGATGTAACCCGTTCAATTCCAAACCCTGCCTGTTATCCTGAACTTTCCTAATGGCATATTCTAGAGCGAAGTTAAATAAATCTGTAACCGAAATTTTTCTGGTAATTTTCGCTTTTCCAAAAATAATTGGTTTTGACATGTATAATTAACCATTCTGAAACCGAAAATCGCTTTTTTGAAATTTTTATTTCTATGTCTATCTGTCTGGATGTTTGTTACCTCTTCACGCGATAATGGTTTAACTGATTGCGATGAAAATTGGAATATAAATTAAGTTCGTTGTGACTTAGATTTTAGGCTGTATGGCATTCAAAATACTTTATTTAAAACTGGGGTTATAAGGGGGCTTGAATTAAATAAATCGAAATATCTCGCTTATTATTGATTTTCATGAAAATGTTGCATAACAGAAGTTTCTTTAAAAATGATTTCTGATAAGTTTTATTTTATGCAACAGTTTGATAGGACTGATATTTAATGAGGTAAATGAGTTTTAAAATTAAAATAACAATGCCACCTAATGGGCTGTAATGAAATAAAAACAAATGACTTCGTCTATAAGGGGCCTTGGACAACAACAAACGGAAGCTATTAATCATAGCCTACAGAGAATGTTTCTGTGTTTGTATGAAGTAATCTCGGAATCTAATAAACCGATTTGTATAATTATTATTTCACCATTGGAAAGTGTAGTTTCTCTAGATGGACATAATGCTATAATGTTATTACAGTAACTTCTGAGTGAATCAAGGACAGGTAAGATTAAAATAGCTTCTTTTGCACAGAAAACTTGATAGGCTATTCTCTACATTCGTTTCCTGTATTTCTTAAAATAATGTTTAGGTACACATTCATTTTCATCTCAGAAAATTAACGAACAACGAGAGTGTATTGATTAAGTATGCAGTAATAGTACGTTAGCTTAAAATTCCTTTATTTTATAACCCAAATTTTAACTATGCTCAATTGAATCGTGTTAAAATACATGGTAAAGGTTACTTATGTCCCGACCACTATAGGTCTCTTTTGGTACAAGGAAAAAATGTTATGTTTTATTTAACGACGCTCGCAACTGCAGAAGTTATATCAGCGTCGCTGGATGTGCCGGAATTTTTTCCCGCAGGAGTTCTTTCACATGCTAGTAAATCTACTGACATAAGCCTGTCGCATTTAAGCACACTTAAATGCCATCGACCTGGCCCGGGATCGAACCCGCAACCTTGGGCATAGAAGGCCAGCGCTATACCAACTCGCCAACCAGACCGACTGGTACAAGGATGATTTATGTAACATGTTTTTAAATTAGTATTTTAAATACCGGCACAATCTTTAATAAATCACTGGAAAACAAAATGTTAATATAGGACGTAGATTGAGTATGAAATTATTATTTTTTTTTATTTTTGGCTCATCATTTTTATGTAAATAACGACAAATAAAGACTAACATGCCACATAACATTATTTTAAGAAATAAAGGAAACAAGCATGAATAATATTCACCATTCTTAGGCCCGGTTTTATAAATGCGGTTAATCTAAAGATGATGTCAAACCTAAGTTAAACCTAACCACGAGTTTAACTCAACGTGCCGTATTACAGAGTCTAGGTTAAGTTAAACCGTAGTGGAATACGATTGGTATTAGTGCTGGGAGAGAAAAGAAGACGATCGCAACTGTTTAATTATATTAAACGTTTCACGCTCGTGGAGAATCTTCATTAAGAAACATCTTTGTTCTTCGACATCAGAGAGAGTATCATAAAAAAAAACCTAAAGAGGACCAATACCGCGTACTTCAGTATGCTTGTCAGACTTAACCTCAAATAGTTTCTTAACGCTGGCTACCAACGTTATACTCCCAAACACAATGTGACCAAACTGAACCTTGCATGGCCATCCGGGACGTAACTCCATACAGAATCAATTGAGTAATGAAGTAATAATATTAGTGTGCGTATTTTATGTGTTGTCTAGAATGTTTATGAAACAGAATTCAGTCAAACAATACAATTATTTTTACGAGTCTAGTAAAATTAGGCAATATTATTAGTGTGTTCATAAGTCAGGCCCCATAGTAAATCTTACCAGGAGACGGTCTGCCACACACAGTACAATGCTCAAGAGGTTTATAGTAGATTTACAAACAACTCCGAAATCTTCCATCGTTTTCAGTATGTCTACTACCAGAGGAAAAATAACGCAGTGTAACTAGTAACTGATGGGAGATTCAACAGAATGTTTTCAAAAATAAAAAAGGAATCTTTTCAAATAATCTTTAAATTCGAACCCTAAAACATATTTTTGCAGTTTCTCGTTTTTCTGTTACATGTTGTATCCGAGTTTCAATTTTTCGAAACAAGGTTAGGACTATAAGGCTAATTCTGAAGGTTAGGACTGCCTGCTTCGAAAGCCTCAATCTGTTTTACAACTTACGTTCATTTATGTATATTTCAAAATGGTGCACTCTATTTCGAAAAATTCTTGGCCGCCGTGTAATATTAATCACTCACTTATCGTCACTCATAAGTTCTTGGAAAACATCTGCAATATCCATGTATATTGCGGGAACCGCCATCTTGTATGTTGAGCAGAAAACTGCCGATCAAATTAAACTCAAGTTAACTCAAGATTACCTGGTAGTTACGGTTTATAATACGAAGCAGAACGAAAAACTTCAGTTTAAACTGAACGTAAGGTTTAAACGGCGTTTATAATACCGGCCCTTAATGATATTGGGACAGAAAGAAGAACGAGGTAATGTAAAAAATTTAACACGAGAAAGACATAATACGTTTTCCGAAGTCAATATTTTTATTTGAACACATTACAGTCGTCTCAGTGGGTACAGAAAATTTCTCTATGTCTCAAAATGATTTTTCCCACCCCTGAAATGAAGGAAAACAAGCGTTACCACTTGTCATAAGTAGCTCTGATTTTATGGAATTGCATAAATCTCTGCAAGAACAAGGCATCAGTTGTGAATGCAAAATCGGTTTGCAAATGCCGGGTCATTACAGCTTACAGAACGTTATGTTCGTAGGATTTTATAAGCATTGCTTTGTTTAACGTAAAAATGCAAATATTTCAAGTTCCAACTACAGAAATCGAGGCAGCTACAACTGCCCCTCCTGAGAGCGTCGTAGACTACAAAAAAGGGATACTATAAAAACGACACTTAAATTAGCATTTTTGCTGCATTAGATATTCTGCTGTCTGAAAGAAAAATGTATGTTACCCTTAAGAAAAATTAAAACATCCGCTCATTATTCTGCGAACAGCGACTGTCTGGAACTGGTGTAGGGAAGAGAGTGTCTCATTCATATAAGCCCATGTATGAAGATGTGACGTTATACTCATTTGTAAAAAACCCACACTTTTCAGTTTATTAATATTTTATTTCATACTTTGTTCAGTTTTTATTTTTATTTTGTTTTCATTTAACCCGACAGCACACGCACATTATTTTATAGCAGTAGCACACGCGTTGGGTATTTTTTACCCCAAAATAAATAAAGTGTTACTAACAACAAAATACAATTAATACTGAAATGCTATAATTTTATAATTGTTAGGAATATTTTAAAGTAATCTGAACACTTTTTTTAATTAACAATTAATCATATGAATACTAACTTTGAGTGATAAGTCTTCCACAGAAAGGCACCACAATATTAAATTTTTTTATCTCAGTGCTAACACAAATGTAAAAATAAAAGAAAAATTGTTTGTCGGTGTCACTCATGCACTCACTCACTATCACCACTTCCGGTATCAGCACACTCCTCACAAAAAAGCACCGAATGTTCTTTACAAATCATCTTGTTGTATGAAGTAGTAGTTACACGATCCTTCTTCCTAAGACATACCTCAATCGACTTGAGACATCTTCATTCTTTTCTGTTGGTTGGGTTAGTTCCTCCACAACACTCATTCTTCGAATGGTGGATCTGATTTCTAAAGGCAAATTCTTCAATATCAACCGAGGAGCCAAATGATTTTTCACCAATCCAAGACCAATTCCTTCAGAAACGATCGGCGGATGATTGTCCTTGTGAAGTAGCATTGTTAGTTTTATACTATCTCTATAATCATCACCATTGCTGCTTGGAATGTTGGAGTGTAACACTAACTTGCAATGAGAACTTACTATAGAAGGATTGTATCAAATCAATTGTTAAGTTTGTTAAAACTTGTAACATTCTAAGTACGGTTTACTTATATTTAAAAATAATTAAAAGGTCTGTTTACTTATATCTAAAAATGATTACGTTGTTAGGTAGAAAAGAGCATTATATCTGTGTCCTGGATTGAATCCTATATAACATTAGAATAATTGAATCGTATTCCAATATCAAATACTCTACCATGCAGAGTTCATTTAACTCTGTACTACTATATCATTTAAGCTCCCTTGCCTCCACCATAATTTTGATTTAGGTTAGAACCTACATCATATGGTACTGAATATGTATTGTTTACTGTTACAATTTTACATTTATGCTTTTGACTGTTATGATGTTAATTTCAATGGTAAAAAGGAATATTCAAATTTAAGTAATTTTCTTGTAATACAGTAATGTACGCCTGAAAATACAATTTGCTTACGGAATAGCGATATATCGATAATCGTTAGATATATCGATATATTTTCTGAGATATATATCGTTTATCGAAATTAGGTTTGCAATATATTGCAATATTAAATTTGTAACTATTCTTCAATATAAAGATGGACTTATATTCTTTCTTTAGCCACTCATTTACTTACAAATGTCTTATATTTGTTTATTTTAATCATTTAAATAATTGCTTCTTCATTTATATAATCGTATATTTACTTATTCGTATTTACCTACTTACTTATTTATTTAGAAATTTATCTAGTTATTTATTTAATTGTTTATTTATGTATTTATCAATTAATTCGCGTATTTATTATTCATGATTTTATTTATTTATTTATTCATTTATTGTTTTCTTTTTATGATTACTTTTTTATTTATATAATTGTGTATTTACTAATTTTACCTACTTATTTATTTATTTATTTATTTATTTATTTATTTATTTATTTATTTATTTGTTTATTTATTTACATAAATGTATGTTTATTTATTTAATTGTTTATTTATGTATTTATTAATTTATTGCCTTATTCATTCATTCAGGTTTTTATATATTCATTTATGGTTATATTTATATAATTGCTTCTTTATTTATGTAATTGTGTATGTACTTATTCGCATTTACCTACTTATTTATTTATTATTTATTTATTTATTCATTTATTTACATTGACTTTGTCAATCGCACAATGTTGTATGCTCTGACTGTACAATACTGAATATACTGAATATACCTGCCTAGTTATTTAATTGTTTATTTATGTATTTATTCATTTATTGTTTTATTTATATAATTGTGTATTTAAAAAGTATTTATTTATTCATTCATTTATTTACTTATGTATTTATTTATTATTTATTTATTTATTTATTTATTTATTTATTTATTTATTAAAAATCATCGACATTGCTGTATAATTTATGTAAACATTAATTTTATTTTTATTGTTAAACAGGAAGTGCGTGTGCGTAATGATTTTAAAACTCTGAGAAAATATTGGTAATAGAGATTGGTCTACAAGTTTTCAACTTCATTCTTTTAAACTATCGTCGCAATTACTTCTGATATAATACTAACAGGTAACATTCTAGATTACTAATAACTAAAGAGAATCGAGCTATTTCTTATAAGCACCGGGTGACAATCGACTACATTGGGTGTAAACAAAAATCAATAAAATGAAAATATGTGTGTCAAGGAGATGACAATACTTCCCGTACAATTAATTCGTTTCATAACAATACAACTCCTTTACCAGTGTGTGTACCAAGATACTCGAAAACCTGCTTTACTATGGACTCTTACAAGTTTTGTCCATAATAGTAATATACGTTACAAGAGCGGTATGTTGACATTTTCATAGTCGAGGAAAAGATTGAAAAAGCGAAACGTAGTTGAGCTTTTTTAATTTCCGAGAACATGAAAACAAACATACCGCTCGTATATCGTACATTATTTTGTGCGAAGATCGTTTATTACATACCTGAAAGACGAATTTCTAATTAGTTGCAATGAAATCTCCATCTTGGTTTCTGTTTAATGACGGCAACTTCGGAAAACCAAAATATCTTTCTTCAACATCGTTGCTATAAAATGTTTTCTGTGTTTACTATACTCCAGCAGGCCGTGATATACGTCTGTCTTTTTTCCCCCAGTCTATAAATGCGAACTTAAAACAAACGTTAAGGTTACGTAATGATTTTTTAAATTTTAATATTTTAACAATATTATTTATATAACATATTGCAGTAATAACATCGGCATCTGGAATCTTGTTGATTTTTTCACGGCTTCCTTATTGTTACTTGTATCAGGAATGCAATAAGTTTCGTGGAGTAGTAGACTTTACTTAATTTTTGCAAATATTTAAAAACAATAATTAACATTGCAATTTAGGTGAAATTGCAGTGGTAAGTTTCCAATTTATAATTATCACTATGTTAAACGTCTCTAAAAATAATATGTTAAAAGCCTAAAGCAGTAAAATGAATGTCGCGCTTAAGCGGTAAGAAGAGGGAAAATATGTGTGTTACGTTGGGAATACTGAATGTGGTATTTCACACTTACCGGGTATTGGTTCTGTGCGGAAAACAAGCAACTACGCACGATCTCGCACAAAATAATATTACGGTCCCTTTCGGTTTTTGTTACAGCAGAGTTTAGAATATACGCTTTATAAATTTGATATAAACTCTTCTCTACAGACTCATTAACTGACACGTACTTTCAGTTAAATCAAATTCAAATCCATTTGTATCCATGAAACAAGATACAAATCAAATACATTGTGTCTTACATCCCTTTGAGTTGGCTTCATATCGAATTAGAGGTCGCCAATTGAAAGTAGGTAATAGAGTACTTGGAGTCCTATAAATTATGGGTGACTACGTTACGTAAACTGTCCTTCCGTCTACATGTTGAGGGGAATACACATAAATATTCCAACACGGGCTTTCAATTTCGATGAGACAGAAGGAATTAATCTTTCATTATATTTCGACACGACTTTCTACATTGAACACAACTGGTCACTCTATATGGTCCGCTTAAACAGCTCCGAAGTTTAGAAAATCTACCCTATCGATTATTTTACAATTCAGAGGGTGACACAAGCTACATGACATAAAACCCATTCCTTAAATTAGTGTATATTCAAAGCTTTCAACTTCCTAGAAGTTTTGTTCTTCAAATTCGATGTACATGTAACGTTAATCTACAGCGACATCATTTTATTTTTACTTCAATTTTTATTGTACCTGGGTTTTAGAATGTACTTCACTCCCACCCCTTCTACTAATGAAGTTCAACCGTCCTCCACACAGAACCAAGACCGCATATGCAGTCATGTAGCCCTACAGTCATAGTAAACAGTACGTTCCAAAAATATGTTCGCGTTTTCAGTGACGAAAGATCTTTCATTATTGAATCATTTTCGCACAGATACTGATATATGATTCTCCAAATTTCTGAATGACAAGTTTCTATTTTTAAATTTCCAGAAACAAGAAAATTAATTCAATTTTTAATTAGTAACACAAAAGTAACTCTTTCGAGTGTGAATTGCAAGCAAAATCGAATTCTCTCGTCTTGTGGCACGGTTGCCGACTACGGGTTATTAATGATTCTACTTTATAAAAACTTTATCTCGAACTTAGCTCTGGCTTGCCGCATGTCAAGAGTTTTCAGAATAACGGTGTGGGCCTAATGAAGGGGATATTGGAGATTGAAGTGACCAAAACTGATGGGATGCAGTTTAATTTTTTTATCACGGAAACTGTTCAACTAATAATGACCAAATTTTTCAAACAATTGTATATGTGTATCTTGCATATGCCAAATAAATTTCATTACGATTGTATGGACAGTTTAACTCTATTGACAAGTTTTTTGGAACTACATTTCTTGTTTCCGTTAACTCAAAACATTGGTTTTAATGTGCTTTTGTGCGAGATCGTGCGTATTTGCTTCGTTTCCGCACAAAACCAATCCGTGGAAAGTCTAAAATTCCACATTCAGTATTCCCAACCTAACACACATAACAATTTCCCTCTTCTTACCGCTTAAGTGACATATTGATTTTACTGCTTTAGGCTTTTAACATATTATTTTTAGAGACGTTCAATATAGTAATAATTATAAATTGGAAACTTACCACTGCAATTTCACCTAAATTGCAATGTTAATTATTGTTTTTAAATATTTGCAAAAATTAAGTAAACTCTACAACTCCACTAAAGTTACTGCATTCGTGATGCAAGTAACATTAAGGAACCCGTGAAAAAGTCAACAAGATTCCAGACTCATCATAGACTGGGGAAAAAAAAAGACAGACGTATATCAAGGCCTGCTGCAGTACAGTAAACACAGAAAACATTTTAAAGCAACAGCGTTGAAGACAGATATTTTTGTTTTGAAAATTTGCCGTCATTGAACAGAAACCAAGATGGAGATTTCATTGCAACTAATTAGAAATTCCGTCCACGCCTGTGGAGTAACGGTTAGCACGTCTAGCCGCGAAACCAGGTGGCCCGGGTTCGATTCCCGATCGGGGCAAGTTACCTGGTTGAGGTTTTTCGGGGTTTTCCCTCAACCCAATATGAGCAAATGCTGAGTAACTTTCGGTGCTGGACCCCGGACTCATTTCACCGGCATTATCACCTTCATATCATTCACACGCTAAATAACCTAGATGCTGATAAAGCGTCGTAAAATAACCCAATTAAAAAAAATTAGAAATTCCTCTTTCAGGTATGTAATAAACGATCTTCGCACAAAATAATGTACGATACACGAGCGGTATGTTTCCTTTCAATTCTCGGAAATTAAAAAAGCTCAACTATGTTTCGCTATTTTCAAACTTTTCCTCGAACATGAAAACTTCAACATACCGATCTTGTAACGCATATTACTATTTCTCAAAAACTCTTTCATTGAGGTTCTGACTGATGTGTATCTATATCTGTTACATCTCACTTGACAATACGTATATACAGGATGTTTCCGAGGTGGTGTTACAAACTTTCAGGGATGATGGTGAATGGCACATGTATAAATTTGAGATAAGGAACCCTGATCCGGAAATGATCGAGTCGAAAGTTACAAGCAAAAATATTTGTGTGGAATTTAAATAATTTTATTCCTCTGTACATCTTATTTATGTGTATTTATCTGTACATCTTATACATACTGTATTCATCTGACGTTGTTTACGTTGTCTACTTACAGTATTCCATTCAGTGCGCTGTCTGAGGGGTGGGACAGGAAACTACACTAAAGCAATGCAGATGGCGTAATGTGTAACGGACATGGTCGGTCCTGATATGCACGTCTGTAGACAGCAGTGTATGTATACAAGTTGCAGTGTCCAGTCGAGAGCGGGATATGCAGACCTGATTTTCG
Organism: Periplaneta americana; assembly: GCA_025594305.2. Classification (NCBI taxonomy): domain Eukaryota; kingdom Metazoa; phylum Arthropoda; class Insecta; order Blattodea; family Blattidae; genus Periplaneta; species Periplaneta americana. The sequence goes on from JAJSOF020000005.1 coordinate 4,146,923, forward strand.
AATACGGATGAGCCAATGGGAACAGTAGACAAGCTCACAGATTGTATCGGGACATGTACCCACGTAGGAGACATCCGGCCCATACCATCTTTCCACGACTGTTCCAAAGGTTAAGGGAAGGAGGGCACGTGGTGCCAAATTAAAATTCCATTTCCACACAACTATTTTTGCTTATAACTTTCGACTCAGTCATTTCCGGACCAGGGTTCCTGATCTGAAATTGATACATGTGCCCTTCGCCATCATCCCTGAAAGTTTGTAACACCACCTCGGAAACACACTGTAGATTCTCTGTTCTCTGAAGATTTAGCATTCAACTTTTCCTGCCCGCTTTGTTCATTATATGGTTTAGACAGCCATGAAATCGTGAACATGAATAAAACAGGCTGTAATTTCATATATATAATAAATTTCTTAATGGTTCTGAGTTCAGACAGCCGTGAAATCATGATCTTAGCTTCGCCTCGTTTCACAAACTTTACACTCGTGACAAAAAGAGAATCTTTACGAACTTATATCATAAATAACTACTACATACATTGAATTATTTAGCCAATATTTTGATTTATTCAATCTAACTGACGGATCAAGTAGTAGGTACTTGAGGTACTTGGACCTGGTTGGCTTTATTGGAGCTGAAGATGACACTTGGAACAATATTGTTGTAACTTAAGAAATAAGGAAATTCTAACTTAATATTTTCTGAACCAGTTTTTTCCTAATACGACTTGATCATCGCGTAGTGGAATAACGACGAATCGCGGGCCCCATGTTGTCTGACAAAAATATTTGCCTTGGTCTCCCCAACTACACCTTGCAGTTTTTATATTGGACTCTGAAGTGTTCTGTATGCATGCATATATCTATGTAGTCATGTAATAGGTCTAAAAACACACACAGATATATATTGTATGCTTTGTACTGCACTATTTTATTACTATTATTATTATTATTATTATTATCATTACTATTCTTATTTTTTCATTATTATTATTATTATTATTATTATTATTATTTTCATTATCAATAATTGGCTTATTTTTTATACTTTGTATTTCTCATTTATTTTTACCTGCTGTTCACATTTTATTATGCTTTTCTCTTTCTTTCTGTATGTTATATATTATGTCTGATTTCTACTTACTTGTTGTTTACATTTCATTATTGTTATCTTATTCAGTTTTGTGTGTAAAACTGTAGTGTACTTTGTATATTTGTAGTGTTTTTGTAACGCAGTTTTACTCCTGGTTGAGTGTTAGAGAAGGCCGTATGGTCTTAACTCTGCCAGGTTAAATAAATCATTATTATTACTATTATTATTATTATTATTATTATTATTATTATTATTATCATCAATAATTGTCTTATTTTTATACTTTGTATGTCTCATTTATTTTCACCTGCTGTTCACATTTTATTGTGTTTTTCCTTTCTTTCTGTATGATATATATTTTGTCTGATTTCTTCTTACTTGTTGTTTAAATTTTATTATTATTATCTTATTCAGTTTTGTGTGTAAAATTGTAGCGTAGTTTTTAAATTTGTAGTGTTTTTGTAATGCAGTTTTACTCCTGGTTGAGTGTTAGACAAGGCCGTATGGCCTTAACTCTGCCAAGTAAAATAAATCATTATTATTATTACTACTACTACTACTACTATTATTATTATTATTATTATTATTATTATTATTATTATTATTATTATTAACATCATAAAAAATTGTCTCATTTTTATACTTTGTATGTGTCATTTATTTTGACCTGTTGTTCATATTTTATTATGCCTTTTCTTTTCTTTCTGTATGTTATATATTATGTCTGATTTCTACTTACTTGTTGTTTACATTTTATTATTATTATTATTATTATTATTATTATTATTATTATTATTATTATTATTATTATCTTATTCAGTTTTGTGTGTAAAATTGTAGTGTACTTTGTAAATTTGTAGTGTTTTTGTAATGCAGTTTTACTCCTGGTTGAGTGTTAGAGAAGGCCGTATGGCCTTAACTCTGCCAGGTTAAATAAATCATTATTATTACTGCTGCTACTACTACTACTACTACTACTATTATTACTATTATTATTATTATTATTATTATTATTATTATTATTATTGCCAATAATTGTCTTATTTTATACTTTGTATGTTTCATTTATTTTGACCTGTTGTTCACATTTTATTACGCTTTTTCCTTTCTTTCTGCGTGTTATTTATTTTGTCTGATTTCTACTTACTTGTTGTTTACATTTTATTATTATCTTTCTTCAGTTTTGTTTGTAAAATTGTAGTGTACTTTGTAAATTTGTAGTGTTTTTGTAATGCAGTTTTACTCCAGGTTGATTGTTAGAGAAGGCCGTATGGCCTTAACTCTGCCAGGTTAAATAAATCATTATTATTATTATTATTATTATTATTATTATTATTATTATTATTATTATTATTATTATTATTGTCAATAATTGTCTTATTTTATACTTTGTATGTTTCATTTATTTTGACCTGTTGTTCACATTTTATTATGCTTTTTCCTTTCTTTCTGTATGTTATTTGTTTTGTCTGATTTGTACTTACTTGTTGTTTACATTTTATTATTATTATCTTATTCAGTTTTGTGTGTAAAATTGTAGTGTACTTTGTAAATTTGTAGTGTTTTTGTAACGCAGTTTTACTCCTTGTTGATTGTTAGAGAAGGCCGTATGGCCTTAACTCTGCCAGGTTAAATAAATCATTATTATTATTATTATTATTATTATTATTATTATTATTATTATTATTATACACATCTATCTGTTTCTCTTCGTCTTTCTATTTACAGAAATTTCCCTACATTAATACACGAATTTCATTCATATTTGGTAAATGGGATCAATTTATACTGAAATGATGCAAATGAAGTATAATAATTTATATTCAATATTGTCAGTGAAATAATATAACATGGCGACACCGATTATTTATCTGATTTTTGTTTCTGACATTCCATTTTCCTGTCTATTCAACCTGAGTACAAAAGCTTTCACTAAACAATGAGACAACTGCAGTTTGTGTTTGTTATCAAAGAGTCAATTCATTCCGGAATGCTGAATATGAAGTAGAATAATTCTTATCCAGAGAAATGTAATTTAAAAACTCTGAACAATAATATATTCGTTATAATTGACTACAACTAGTTTCCTCTTATTTTTTTCTTATATTGTACATTATGTCACCATAGTCATGATGTTTACAGGTTCGAAGGAACTGCTGTCGAAATTCATATCTGAAATTGTATTGAAACCGAACAATATCACGCGGACAAATAAATTAAATTCTGTGACGTAGGATCCATCCAACAGCGTATTCCGAATCTCACCGGTCCGGTGGCATCAATGACGTCACGTTGCAGCGAAATAAGGAACAAAACTGCTGGAAGGATCGATGCTGTCATGGCGACTGTACAAGTTGTTGTCTGTGCTACGCTAGCAAAATTATGCGAAATTTTCGTACTCCCATCTCGTTCAAAGAAAAGATAGCATAAACAATTTATTTCTTGAACCGGTAGTAATAACTGGTCCGTTGACATGTTCGCTCATAAGCCATTAACATATTGCTTTTACGTTGTGCTCATTACAAACAATACAGCAGAACACACCGCCATGACACAACAGTGCACGATGTTATTCGTCTGCTAATTCCCGCCCTTTACAAGAACCAATCAGATTCACTGATGGCGGCTGATGGAGACTGCCACCACCTCTGCAAGTTGATGGCACCGGTGCGACACCGGTGGAGCATCAATGACGTCATCGGTGGAATTCGGAACACCGTGATGCCATCGGATTGCTCACCGGTGAGATTCGGAATACGCTTCAAGACTATTTCTTTTTAACCCAATGATGAGTACCTGACTACGTCATTCATTCATGCGTCCCCTGTAGTTCTTTATTCCGAACTTTCACATATCAACAACACGTAACAATATCACAGTCTAGTATATACAGTCACGAAGCTTAAGTTGTGAGGGTGCTAGGAACAATAGACTGTCCCGGTACTATTTCCCATTATCTGTAATGAGGCGATATTAGCGATCCTAATGGTTAAAACTACAGGGACATAATTTTATTTTTACTAACATTTCTGGATTATCGGTTGAGAACAGGAAACACCGTTTACTACCCCCTTCCACGACTGGAGTTCGATGATATTGGCGTAAAATACAAACAAATCACTTTTCTAGGTATAGGAGGGAAGAAAAGTAGTTCATCCATTTACGTAAACTAGGAAATATCGCGATTTTGAGTTTGATAAGTTTCATTACGTTTTTGTTTAATCAAAATACAGTACAGTATTAACAAAGAGTGTTTTTACTCACGAACTGAGCTGTCCATGCGGACGTATTCATTATGAGTGTATATCATACTGTCTACAGCACATTAGCGTACACTATAGAGAATGAAGTTAAATTGAAAAATAATCATAGTATGGATATTTAAACACATTTGTCAAAATGGTGGCCGTTCATTTCGATACAGGCTTCAGTTCTAATATGTGTAATTCCAATTACCAGTTTCGTCCTTCGTACTAGTAACTCATGTTGAAATAATTCTGTACCTACTCTATAAAAGAGTACCTTACGTATTGTAAATTCAATCTTCACTTCTGCTCGATCCGAAGAGATAAAATTACTCAGACATGCTATCTACTCTCCGTCCAAGTGGTTACGTCGCAGGGTCGTAGAAAGGGGGGAAATCATGTGACAGTTAATTACTTAACGAGGCACTTTTATTTAAGTTATTATAAACAGTTGTGTAATATTACGTAGACGTCCAATTCCAAACAGAAATTAATGTTCTCAAAAAGAGCTAAGACAGCCCAGCCACTAGCCTTTACAGAGAGGCGAATAGAAGCAGGTGGGGGAAACCGGGATGCGACGTAGGCAAATGGACGACAGTACCTGTGCGAAAATGATGCAATTTTGGAAGCTCTTTCGTCACTGGAAAACGCGAACATATTTTTGTAATGTACTGTTTATTATGACCGTAAGGCTACTATGACTGTATATGCGGTCTTGGATCTGTGTGAATGACGGTTGAACTTCATTAGTAGAAGGGGTGGGAGTGAAGTACGTTAAAAAATTCAGGTACAATAAAAATTGAAGTAAAAATAAAATGATGTCCCTGTATCTATGGATGCATATTTACTACGTATTGAGCTTCGTGACGGTATATAATACCATTGCGCCCAGAAAATTGTATTGCCGACTAAAGAAAATCATTAAAAACTTATAAAACATCAAACTTGAAAAACCGACATTATGCGTATTTATGAGACGATTTAACAACTTAGGCTCGGTTATGAGTTGCCTTCCAAAATACAAACGTATAGAAAAAAATAACAATGTAAACAAACAAGCGACACAATAAACAGGACATTAAAGAATAAGACAAGAAATTATTAAAAAAATAAAATAAAATTTTACAAAACAGTGACGGTACCTGTGTTTAGTTTTAAGAAGCGATTCATAGATTACCATAAAAGACGTATGGGCTATTCCATATGAAATCGATCGGTAAAAAAAAAAAACCTTGCATTTTTTATACCGTAATTTCTTTCCCTGTTTATACAAGGTGCTGAGGGAAGTGCATTTTCAAAAATATACTATCGAAAGTCAAACGGTTTTCGTACTCTTGAGCGACAAATTTAGCGTATTTTATAAAAACCAGCCTCTTTCAGCGCTCAGAACTCTGGAACCATTTACTGCAGAACATTGAACGGGAGCTCATTTTGAAGCTGACATTTGGTAGGTTATGTTAAGAAGTAATCCTTATTTTTATTGTACACAGAGAGACAGATAATCTGATTTTACTTACTTTTAGGCTTTTTGACAATTTGTAAAAATGTAAAAAAAATATTGAGAAAAAACCTTGCATTATTAAGAGGGATTCGGCATTGTTTGCTTAGCGGTACGGCAATAAGTTTCGAGGGTATTAAATAAATTATTTTCAAACGCCTAGACGTGAACGGCACAGTACCGCACGCACTGGCCGAGAGATGATGATAAGCGAGCGTTGGGCGTAATATTACTCCTGTGTTTATGAAAACTTGTGATAAAGCTAGCCCAGCTATGCGCTACTAGACGAAACATCACGTGTTTATGTCTCCTGGGCTTGCATCCCTCGGCTAGCTCCCGCCTCACAGTCAGCTGGTTACTTCACGCGCGTACTATTTATTTTCTTTATTTGATATTTTCAATACTTTCTTATCAACGTTGCACCAGTAAAAAATATGTATTTATTTGTACTTTCAATGCGGAATCTAACCATATATTTTAAAATTTTTTTTCGTGGCCAAAGGCGTCTTAATGAAGAAAAATCTAAATTTCTCCATTTCCATAAAAAGTAAGAAAAACTATTTATATGTCAATATAAACTTTAACTTTTCAGCATCAAAATAAACCATGATTTTGGTCATTGGGTGAAAGGGTTTCGGAGCCACAACAGTTAAAATTGCTAATTTTATGAAAATACGATAAATTTAAATATTTTTAATTCAAACACTATGAAGTTCTGATGCCTCAAACTTTGCACGAAAGCATTGTATCACAGTTGTCTACGGACAGAAAAAGTTTATTGTATTTAAAAATTGCAAGGTCAATTTTCTCTATATTTCGGTCGATTTGAGATGGAATAGCCCGTATGTACCATAACATTAAAAAAATGAAGATATAATAAATATAGAGCACGATGAAGACATCTTAACAGTATGAATTCTGAAAGACTCCTGGTAGCCAAATGTAAGCTCCAATGAAGAATAAATGTATGACGTCAATATAAAAGATGTAGGTGAAGACGAAGACAAATAGGAGTTAAGCACAGAGACGGTTGCTGAATATTCTGGAAGTCCTTATCCACGTTGCAGACTAAAATTATGTTCCATAACATTCTTGATGGCTAGTTTACTTTATGTCTACCATAAAATATTTAAGATTTCTAGCTACAGCTCTAATTGGTCAATAAATTTCGCATCAATGTTTCTTATCGAAGGTTCCTAGCATAAAACCGTGGTAAACATTTCAAAGAACTTTGATGTGATGCAAAGGAAACCAAGTTTTCTGGAGAGCTACGGAAAGTGAAGGTGGAAATTCAATCTCGGCCGGAAGGTACAAATTTTCCTCTTACTTCTCCTTCATCCTTCCCTATTCCCCACCCCTTTCTTCTTCTTTTTCACCGTCACTTTCTTCCTTATTTCTCTTCATCTCCTATGTTCGTCTTGCACCTCACTGCCCTACATTCGCCATCTATTACATTTTTCCACCTCCTGCTTCATCCCCCTATTCATCGTTTGATTTACTTCTCCCTTCTCCAGCCATTCTTTTTCTTCTTCTTCGGACTCTTCTCTTATTGCTTTCTATTCTATTTCCTTCCCATTACCATACTCATCCTCGTCATCTTTTCCAATTTTTCTCCTTTCATATACACATTTCTTCCATTTTTCTCCAATTATTCTCCCCTTTCTTGTTTTCTTCTCAAACTCTTCTTATTCCTCTTCAATTCTCATGTTTTTCGTTCTAACACTTCTCTCGTTATACCTCAATCTCTTTTTCTTCAACCGTCTGCTCTTTTCGCTTACTTCCTTCTTCATTCTCTATCTCTTCGGCTGCTGCTGCTGCTGCTACTGCTACTACTACTACTACTACTACTACTACTACTACTACTTACTGGCTTTTAAGGAACCCGGAGGTTCATTGCCGCCCTCACATAAGCCCGCCATCGGTCCCTATCCTAAGCAAGATTAATCCAGTCTCTACCATCATATCCCACCTCCCTCAAATCCATCTTAATATTATCTTCCCACCTACGTCTCGCCCTCCCCAAAGGTCTTTTTCCCTCCGGCCTCCCAACTAACACTCTATATGCATTTCTGGAATCGCCCATATGTGCTACATGTCCTGCCCATCTCAAACGTCTGGATTTTATGTTCCTAATTATGTCAGGTGAAGTATAAAATGCGTGCAGCTCTGCGTTGTGTAACTTTCTCCATTCTCCTGTAACTTCATCCCGCTTAGCCCCAAATATTTTCCTAAGAACCTTATTCTCAAACACCCTTAATCTCTGTTCCTCTCTCAAAGTAAGAGTCCAAGTTTCACAACCCAACAGAACAACTTTTCCTAAAACTTCGCAGTTTTCTTTCTACTTCTTCTTCTTATCCTTATCTTTTTACCAATTATCTTTGTCCCTATTCTCATATTTTTATTTTTATTTACAAATCTGACTCATTGAGCTTGCTAAGACACAGAATATTATACAAAATAAAGTACATAATTTCAAAATATTACAAGTTACATCGTTAAAACAGGAAAAAGAAGGAAGAATATGTATAACATTTAATGTTTACAGGGTGTCCCAAGAGTCACAATACATAGGAACTGTTGATTCAAAATAATAATGTTAGATAATATGCTCAATACACTATAGACAACCCGCTCCCCAGATCTCACAGCTCTTGATTTTTACCTCTAGGGTCACCTTAAGTTGCAGGTCTACAAGAAGAAAATCTGACTCAAAACATCTGGAAGTCCGGACTGTCGATACCTGTCACGTGACGACGGACATGTTGCAGCTTTTGCATCGAAACTAGTTGGAATGCATTCATGACCTGTGCCGACTCTCGAAGGCGGCCACATTGAACATATTATGTGACATTTGTAATTTGAACTGCCGTTCCGTATGTACGGAGACTTTTGGAACACTCTGCAGTGTATAGATCGATGGCTTGGTGCACACATGTGGTAAGTGCTAATTTCTTAATTTTGAGAAAAACAAGTTTTAATTTTCAATACTTAATTACACTTCAATTAACATCTATTCTCATAAAGTGAACATAACATAGGAAAATCTTATTATTCACTTCCCACATTTGTGCACAGTAAAGATAAATCTCACAGGAGTTCGATTTTGTACTTAACTCAATTTGACCGGAAAATTTACTTAACACATGTGTGCATTAAGCCATCGAGATTTAGTTCCACATACGTAAGCGTAAAATGATTTATATTAAACAATAATATGCTGCAATTTATAATATATTCTGTGATTAAATTGTTGTTGCGTCCGAATAATTTTTTTTTTTTTTTTTAGAAAACTGTCTAGTATTTAACTATATTAATAACAATTTCATATTGCACATCTTACCAATTCTGTATTTTCCTCTCCATTGCATAAAACATTTTGTAATGGTACCGAGTGCACCAAACACTTTTTTGTTTCAGTTTATATTTTTCCAAAAAAAAAAAAAGTAATTTATTATTGGCTTGTATATTATGTCCTCTACATCTACCTCATATGGTTGTCTAGTCGAGATCTTAAATCTGATTGTAGAATCAATTATTTCAGCAAATTATTTTTTTCTGTTGATAGTTATTAGATCAATTCTTCTGTTGCTATCCACCTCAGAGAGACAAAACACTTCTTCATATTCCTCTAGACCTTTGTCATGTATGCTGGGTAACTTTCGGTGCTGGACCCCGGATTCATTTCACCGGCATTATCACCTTCACCTCATTCAGACGCTAAATAACCTAAGCTGTTGATAAAGCGTCGTAAAATAATCTACTAAAAAATTATCATGTAAAACATTTGCTAGAGTACTTCGGATGATGATGTGGCGTTTTATTCTTAGGAATTCTCCCTGAGAACAGTTCCCTAACACATAAGCAAGAGTTTCTACCGCATCACAATGAGCGTATTCCGAATCTCACCGGTGAGCAATCCGATGGCATCACGGTGTTCCGAATTCCACCGATGACGTCATTGATGCTCCACCGGTGTCGCACCGGTGCCATCAACTTTAAGAGGTGGTGGCTGTCTCCATCAGCCGCCATCAGTGAATCTGATTAGTTCTTGTATAGGGCGGGAATTAGCAGACGAATAACATCGTGCACTGTTGTGTCATGGCAGTGTGTTCTGCTGTATTGTTTGTAATGAGCACAACGTAAAAACAATATTTTAATGGCTTATGAGCGAACATGTCAACGGACCAGTTATTACTACCGGTTCAAGAAATAAATTGTTTATGCTATCTTTTCTTTGAACGAGATGGGAGTACGAAAATTTCGCAAAATTTTGCTAGCGTAGCACAGACAACAACTTGTACAGTCGCCATGACAGCCATCGATCCTTCCAGCAGTTTTGTTCCTTATTTCGCTGCAACGTGACGTCATTGATGCCACCGGACCGGTGAGATTCGGAATACGCTGAATGTCTGCAATAGTTTTTGTTACCAGAACACCCAAGGTGGAATTGGTGGAACCACTGCCGTCGTCTTAATCATGCCTCTCCAGTGTGACCTTTTTCACTACCCATCGGTTTGTAGATGGAACTTTCACAAACAGATCAAGTCCCCTGCCTTTATGAAGGTAATCACACCATAATTTACAGCCTATTCATCTTCTCCAAGGCGTGATCGTAAAGTTTTCGGACAGATAGATGTTAATCTGACTTCTTAATCTTTAATTTGGTGAGACACATTTTGTGGGTCTTCTCACAATTTCATATAGCATTAACATGTATTTATTTAGGGCATATAGTTTCATTCACTCAAAGAATGGAAAAAGAAATACAAAGAGAATAGGCCAATCTTGGAAGGCTTTCTGGTCACTCAAATTCTTACTTTTTTACAAGTCTTTAAATCGGAAATTCAGACTGGAGGCTCTCAAACCTCCGTCTTCACTGCAAACTTGGGCTCTCATAGACAATCAGAGGAAAAACATCGGAATATGCCAAAGAAAAATGGAAAGAAATATCTTAGGTATAACGCTGAGAGATAGGGTCTCAAATATGAGCCTACAGGAAATTACAGCTTCAGAAAATGTCGCGCAACAAACTTCAGTGATAAAATGGAGGTGGGGTGTTCACCTGGCGAGGCAGCAACAAGACAGATGGGCGCAGGAAACTATCATGTGGGACCACTACGTAGGGAAGAGAACACAGGGTAGGCCAAGAAAATGAGCGGACACATTCAAGCAACAAACAGAAGTTCATTGGTCCAACATCGCCCGTGATAGAAACGAGTGGCGTCAGCTAGTGAACAATCTTAAAAAAAAATTTCATAAACTATATTTGTAAACCGTAAGGCTTAAAGTATGATTGTAAATCATCTTGCCCCTCTTACAAGAGGCCCTAACCCTACATGAGACACAGTGGCTTATTCATTCATTAACATGTGATTGACTTGCTGCTTTTAGCGTATTGTTAATATTTATTTGTTGCAGAAAGCTTCCCTTAGACTAATTTACAATTCATTTTTATATTTCAATATGCCTAGTGAATTATTAAATAAGTATATAATAAATGTTCAATCTTAAGACTTATCAACTTGGTGTTGTTTTCTTTCAAACATTGTTGGTTAAACCAAATGTTTGCGTTGGTGTTGTGCAACTTAATATTTAGGTTCAAATAACGTTTATACAAAGTTGTCTGACTGACATTGAGTAATTTACAATTCATTTTTATATTTTAACATGCCTAGTGAATTATTAAATAAGTATATAATAAATGTTCAATCTTAAGGCATATCAACTTGGTGTTAAGTTTTCTTTCAAACATTGTTGGTTAAACCAAATGTTTGCTTTGGTGTTGTGCAACTTAATCTTTAGGTTCAGATAACGTTTATACAAAGTTGTCTGACTGACATTGAGTAATTTACAATTCATTTTTATATTTTAACATGCCTAGTGAATTATTAAATAAGTATATAATAAATGTTCAATCTTAAGGCATATCAACTTGGTGTTAAGTTTTCTTTCAAACATTGTTGGTTAAACCAAATGTTTGCTTTGGTGTTGTGCAACTTAATCTTTAGGTTCAGATAACGTTTATACAAAGTTGTCTGACTGACATTGAGTAATTTACAATTCATTTTTATATTTCAACATGCCTAGTGAATTATTTAATAATTCCCTTAGACTGCCTCCGTGATCTGTAGGTCAGCATGCCGGCTTACAGATCTGGAAGTCCCGGGTTCGATTCCCGGGTTCGGCTCTCGGTGAATTTTTCTTGAAGAAGAAAAATTCCCTGGGTGTCTAGAGTCTGGAAATTTGTATGAATGTGAGTGTGATTGTGAGTGTGCCGGGTTAATATTAATTAACCAATCATCACAAATATAAAATACATCAGGACTGTCGCTGGGCAGTAACCTGAACACACATTTCAGCGTCACATTGTTGACAAGTAACTCCATCTGTTAGCACAACCATAAAGCATCTAATAGATGCTATAGAGTTAACGAAAAAGAAAAAAGAAAGCTTCCCACTACGTTCTACAAATTGATAGTGCCTTATATTTATGGAATTGTAAAATTTGCTTCCTCTTTTACACCTCTTCTCTCAATCCCTTCTCTTCATCAATCTTATTTTCCTGTTACTTCTTCTTACCATCTTTTCGTCCTTTTTCCTGAAGACTATTCCGTCTACTAATAAACTCGAAACATTTTCTTGAACTGTCCGTGTTTCTTTTTCTCTCTATTAGATTTATAGTGTTCAAAGCCGTGTGATACTGATTTCCTGGAAGTACATCTGTTTTCTTTCTCAGACTCATTTCCTCATTGCTCCATCATCATATCATAACGTTACAGGCTATTAATATCCTCTGCACCCCAGAAGCATCGTAAAATAAAACATTTTATTACTATAAAATGAAATGACATAATAAATGTATACACTACATTATTTCTTTAAGACACAAATGGGACACAAAGCATGGACCGATATATCAATGCTAGATTAGCAACACCATCATACTCAGGCAGGGCTGATCATATTAGGAAGTTTAAATGCAGAAAACAAAGAACGGACGTGGCAAAATTTTCCTTTGTTAACCGCACAATAGTAGACTGGAACAGCTTACCTGCGGCAATCTTTCAGGGTGGTCCTCTCAAAATCAATACATTTAAGGAAAGGTTGTCCACACCTGTGGAGTAATGGTTAGCACGTCTAGCCGCGAAACCAGGTGGCCCGGGTTCGATTCCCGGTCGGGGCAAGTTACCTGGTTGAGGTTTTTTCCGGGGTTTTCCCTCAACCCAATATGAGCAAATGCTGGGTAACTTTCGGTGTTGGACTCCGGACTCATTTCACCGGCATTATCACCTTCATCTCATTCATACGCTAAATAACCTAGATGTTGATAAAGCGTCGTAAAATAACCTACTTAAAAAAATAATAAGGAAAGGTTGAGAAGATTAGACTGAAAATGTAACTGTAGGTGCAGTGTAATTATCTAAGTTGTGTCATGTAATTAATGAAGTTGATATGTAATTAATTAAGATGATATGTAATAAATTAAGGTGATTCGTAATTAATTAAGATGATATGTAATTAAGTTGATTTGTAATTAATTAAGGTGAAATGTAATTACTTAAATTGGTAATAGTTGGGTGAAATAGAAGTATTTATAAGTTAGGTTTACTTTTGTTTATTGTTAGGCGTTATTATAGAATAGTTTTTATTTATAGTCCTAGGTTTATTGCAGCTATTTATTTATAGTTAGAAATAAATTTAGGTTTATTTTATTTTATTTTATGCTCGACCAAGCCGAAATGTAGTAATTATACATCTAGTAGCAGTCCTTTAATGCATGTCATTAAAGTACACCTATTCATTAGAGTTCAGGTTTTCGATTATTCTCGGATATGCAATCGAAAGACACCTACGGAAATGTCACGGAGGCTGGAAATCCAATACTGTCGCAGAAGGTTATGTTCTGTTACTGTAATAATTAGCGTTAATTGTAAATAATATTCAAATAAATTCAATTTTTCATCTCGTTTTTCAATCTAAATCAATTTCCAGGTTATATCAAGACTAATGTTCTCTAGGTTATATCAAGGTCAATGACATTCGTGCCTCGGAAAAAAATCAATACTTTCGCGTCTGCGCACATTTCACAATTCAGGTCAGTTCCGTTCGTCACATAACCATAACATGAAAACTTATGAATAATTTCAAGTTAGAAATATGGTCGAGCATAAAAAGTCGTATGAAAATTGCCTATAATGGTAATTAAGACGCTCGTATGAAAATTATGAAATTCGCTTGCGCTCGTTTCATAAACAAACGTACTTGCGTCTTAATTACTGCCATTATAGGCTCGTTGCATAATGTACTATTATTTATTTTCTTTTCTTTTATTGCTGTAATTATTGTATAATTGTAATGGTATTATTGTATACTATATATCACTGCCACCGGGTGTATACCCAATTGTAGTATTAATAAATACATACACACACACATACACACACATACATACATACATACATACATACATACATACATACATACATACATACATACATACATACATACATACATACATACATACATACATACATACATACATACATACATACATACATACATACATACATACATACATACATACATACATTATTTCAATCAAAAAAATTAGAAACCGGAAAGAGAAGTTTAACGGAATGACTACAAAATCGGCATCATGGAATTCCATTTAGCTGAAAGTGTTTGAGCATGTCCTACAGAGGGGTCAACAGTTGCAATGAAGATTAAAGGGAACGCGCCTATTGCATTATGGGTAATTAATCATGCCGGTATATACCACACAGAGGAACAATACCATTTATATTCTAATCCTAGATCACAAGTTGAAGGGCATTATAGAGCTTCTTTTCATGGTTAAAACTCTAATCACAATATTGGATTAGTTACGATCTAATAGAAAAGTGCGTTAAAACGAGGATCAATCATTCCGAAGTACACACACACACAACGAGATCTGGCTTATAGTTTTAACTATGCTGATCAGGCGACCGACATCAATTACAGCAGCAGAAGCCATATACAACATAAAGGGGCGTGGGCAGCTATATTGCTGAATATTATAGCTTCAATCAGCAAGCAATCCCCTCCCCTGTTACAAGGAATTAAAACGAGAACCGATTGTAATTAAAGTGTATGACCCATGTTCCAAATCCCCCCTCATTCCATAAAAACGGTTTTTTTAGCTTGGTTTCATTTATGCCTCTCACTTTCTCTTGTTTTGTTTCCCATTCTCTCTGATAATGTCAACTCCCGCATGTTTATCAGTCACTTGTCACCTGTGCGGATTCTCTCTCTTCAACTATTTGTCCTTTAATTCTCGTGGTTGCCACCGCTCGAATTTCATGCCCATTGTTTGCGTCTATTGTTATGCTATTATTTTTGTTTGGGAAGAGGGATTTTAGTCGGTTAATTTTTCATGCCGCTTGGATATGCAAATTCAAAATTCTGCTGAATGCCAGCAAATAAACGAAGTTTAAAGTCCTATGTAAATTTTAAATGTGACATCCATAAGACCAAAGTCAACGTAACAATGAATGTTTTCTTTTGTGAATTGGTACGTGTACAGTTCTATGTTTAAATAGTGCATCTAATGCCATTATTTACGGTCTCTTATCTTTCACGCGCGGGCGACTTTAAACCAATTTTATTCCGACATAAAGCAGTTCAATTTAGTTTTTAATAATGATCAATTAATTACAAGTTACTGAAATCAAAAAAGAATTCCCTTTATGTAATTTCAATCTATTAATATCAGTGTTAGTAGGCGTCAAAGTATTTGTAAAATATTTGAGAGTAACAAATGAAAACTGGGCCTCACTTTATCTTCAAATATTTACATCAAACTAGCTGATATCTCAAGGTTTGATTCCTAATAATTCATTACATACATATTCCGTGTAAAATTCCAGGGCATAGGAAAAGTAATATTCTTCTGCAATTATGCGTTACTCTATTTTTTATTTATAGATCAATCTTAGGAACTTCGTACTAAAACATTTCTTTCAGGTTGACTGCAGCCAGGAATATACAGGGTGGTCTAAAACAGTGATGTCAAAGCAAGCGCATTTTTCTGATCTTGACGTCGCACGCGGGCAGCAAGCGCTAAGTATGGAAAGAGGAAGGGTTGTGTATATGAATAAGCAACCTGTTGGATTAAGAAAACAGTGGTGCACTAACTTCGAACGGAACGTGAACTTTTATGTCGTTATTTTTATGTGGCTTCTTTCTGTGATATTTGTGAGCAACTTCCTATCATCAGAATATCAGAATTTGGTACGTTAAACCAAAGGTTCCGGGTTCGATACCCGGCTCCGGAACAATTTTTCCCTCGAAATTATTCAAATCAACTTTACAGGGAGTTATACCTGAAATCTTGATTTGCAAAGAGATTGATTTACAGTGAAAGGTTGTGAGTTATAGTGAACGTGCTAAAATAGCTAGCGATTTTGAGGTTAATATAGTAAGTACGATTCTATGTAATAATATGGGTGTAATTGATGTTTTGATATTTGAAGTGTTGTGTCAGTGAAATCGGTTGTATCAGTAAAGTGTGTTTGTATCAGTGAATTTTTATAGTTTATAGTGGTAGTGCAAAGTATTTGAACAGTGAAATATTTTTGAAGTGTTAGTGAAATCAGGATAGTGTCAGTGAAATGTGTCGTAGTTGCAGTGCAATGAGTGAGTTGACAGCGAAATGAGTGTAGTGCTAAAAGGTACTTGTGCAGGTATGAACATATCATACTCGTAGGTTTAAGTTCGAGCTTAGGGTTAAGATACAAATTAGATTTACTTTAAATATTGTTTTAAGTGATCGTGCTTCATTTAATTTAGGATGCTCCCTGTTAATATTATTATTATTATTTTAGCAGTAGCAGTAGCAGTAGCAGTAGCAGTAGTAGTAGTAGTAGTAGTAGAGGTAGTAGTAGTACTAGTAGTAGTAGTAGTACTAGTAGTAGTAGTAGTAGTACTAGTAGTAGTAGTAGTAGCAGTAGTACTAGTAGTAGCAATAGTACTAGTAGCAGTAGCAGCACTAGTAGCAGCAGCAGCAGCAGCAGCAGCAGCAGCAGCAGCAGCAGCAGCAGTGGCAGCAGCACCAGTACTAGTAGTAGCAGTAGTAGTAGTAGTAGTAGTAGTAGTAGTAGTACTAGTAGTAGTAGTACTAGTAGTAGTAGTAGTAGTACTAGTAGTAGCAGTAGTACTAGTAGCAGTAGTAGTAGTAGTAGTAGTAGTAGTACTAGTAGTAGTAGTAGTAGTAGCAGTAGTAGTAGTGGTAGTAGTAGTACTAGTAGTAGTAGTAGTAATTGTAATTTATTATTAATTGTATTTATTATCAATTGTCAATTTACTATTAATTGTCATTATTGAGTGTAATTAGATACCACTGCCACCGGGTATTTACCCATTTCCAGTGTGAATAAATGCATACATATACTCACAAGAAGTTGAATGCAATACTTCAACAATTTGCTGGTAACAATAGTACCAAATGGTGCAACATTTTATTGAAAATGTTGTAATGTGCACTGGCGTAGCATGAAATTTTGAGCAGGGGAAGCTAACTCAAGTTGTTTTTCATGTACATATGAGAAAACGTACTACAAAAATACAGTCTTAAAATAAATAGTAGTCAATTTCAAGTCAGCAGTCGAAGATTGGTTGGAACCTCGTAAGTAACACCAATAAGGCATGACCTCAAATGGTAAAATATGATTTCATGGTTTACACATATCTCTAACAAATAGACACGGTCATTTGTTTTTTAAATCGCACTTTTGTTGGTAAGTCATCTTGATAATAGAATTGTCCTAAAAATTCAAGTAAATTGGTGTCAGGAACTGTTATTTCACTCATTATTTATTATATCAGCCACAGTGCACACTAACACTTCAACTGAACACAACTCACGAAAAAGATAACTCGGAAACTACTTATTTTCAATGTAAAAGCTAGCTTCTTCCATGCCTTGCGACCAGGGTAGGTTAGTTAGAAAGGGATGGAAAATCTGCGGGGTGGATTACACAGAAGAATGAGTGTAAGAAACCAGTCTGCTTGGAAGCTGTTCTTTACTGCTGCATCACAAATCATCCTGAGCTGCCGCATCACAATATTTAACGCATAAATATAAACTCTATTAAAATTAATAAATAATTTTGATCATAAACTGCAGGTGTATTATGAAATTATTATTAACTGGGGAAGCTGAGCTTTTTAGCTTACATTGACGCTACGCCACTGGTAATGTGGCAATTTAATACACAAAACGAATAGTAGTTCAGGAACACTTTCCTATGAAAAAACATGCGGAGTCATCTCTTTACATGGGAACTATAGCAACGAAGAGAAACAGTCTACTTCAGAACCTACGTATAGCATACATTATTCTTTTTCGATATTATGTATAATGTTGGTAGTATGTTGCAATATCCCTTCAAACAATTATAAAAATCATTCTGCTATAGTTCAGGATTGTGGAAATGACTGAAGCCGTGATATGTGTGTTAACTATATAATTATACGAACGTACCAACCTAAGTCCCAATAGTTATTAAAGCAAAATTATGAAATAATAATTGTCACTAATTTCAGGTTGTTATCCTTTGAGATGTTTCAAACGAAAAAGTTTAACACAATTTTGCTCGTTTTCACTTCCTTTTCGAAATAAATATTGTTTTATAGAAACAATTCATAGCGTGTTTTAGGAAAGCCATTGATTTAATTCCCAATATGCTCAGACAGTTTAAGACAGCAGTGTATTATGATAATAAATGAATGTACGAATTCAGTTTTGTCCTTTAAATGTGCAGAAATTTTATCCGAACAAATGTTACATTGCAAAATTCCTCAGAATAACGAAAAGTTACATTTGTTCGGGACACATTTCTGCACATTTAAAGGACAAAACTAAATTCCTTCAATCATTTATTTATCATAATACACTGCTCTCTTAAATTGACTGAGCATATTGAAAATGAAATCAATGGCTTTTTCAAAACACGCTATGAAATGTTTCATATAAAATAATTTTTATCTCGAAAAGGAAGCAAAGACGAGAAAAACTGCATTGAAATTTGTTTGAAATATCTCAAAGAATAAGTTCCTGAAATAAATTAAACATATTACATATGGTTCACCCTGTATATATCGTAGAACGAAAATACGTAAATGAAAATATGATAAACTAATTTAAAAGTTCCATCATTATGGATAATATTGAAAGACTATTAAGAATAATACAAGAACAAAGGATGAGAAAATGGGATGGAAGAAGCGCGATAATATTTAGAAGGAGAAAGAAGAAAACGGGAAGGAAAAAATAAAGAAGATAAAGAATAGAATACATGCAGGAAGAGGAAAAGAGAATGACTGAGGAGGAGAAAAAAGTAGATAGAATAGGAAAGTAGAAATAAAATTGAGAATACAAAGGATTCAAAAACGGGTTCTAAGATTCAAAAACGGGCTCTCAAGTGTTGTCGTAATAATTCACCATTAAAATGGGACACACTCACGGACCGGAGAACACGAATTCGATTATGCGTAATGTTCAAAACATACAGAGGTGAGCCTGCCTGGAGAGAAATAAAAATAGGTTGCAGCCGCCAAATTACTCTTCAAGGAACGACCACTCATATAAATTGAGGGAGAGAAGACAGAGGACGGACACTGGAAAGTTTTCTTTTCTCAATCGTACTATCAGGGACTGGAATGCTTTACCTGCAGACTTACTAAAGGCTTTACCAATAACCAATAATGTATTTAAAAATAGGCTTAAGGACTTTACTAATAGACGGTAGTAACTATTTAAAGTGTGTAATAGATATCTTGTTATTTGAAGTGTTCTATCAGTGTGGAAGTGTGTTGTGTCAGTGAAGTGTGTAGTGTCAGTGAAGTCTATTGTGTAAGTGAAGTGTGTTGGTGTCAGTGAAGTGGCTGTGCAATGTATTTTAACAGTGAAATGGTTAGAAGTGTTAGTGAAATCAGGTAGAATCAGTGCAGTGAGTGAGTTGACAGCGAAATAAGTGTAGTGCCGAAAGGTACTTGTGCAGATATGAACCTGTCACACTCGTGGGTCTTAGTTCGAACTTAGGGTTAAGATACAAATTAGATTTACTTTAAATGTTATTTTAAGTGACCATGCTTCATTTAATTTAGGATGTTCCTTGTTGTTATCATTATTATCATTATTATTATTATTATTATTATTATTATTATTATTATTATTATTACTATTACTATTATTATTACTATTATTATTAATTATTGTTTTTTATTAGCTGTGTTTATTATTAATTGTCATTATTGAGTGTAAATAGTTACCACTGCCACCGGGTAGTCTATATACCCATTTGCAGAATACATACATACATACATACATACATACATACATACATACATACATACATACATACATACATACATACATACATACATACATCCATACATCCATGCATACATACATACATACATACATACATACATACATACATACATACATACATACATACATGCACGCACGCACGCACACATACACACACATACATACATACATACATAGTATTGTATTGTATTGTATTTATTAACATTCCATGGTATTCATACATGCTTACAGCTAGAATATGGAACAAGTCAAAAAACTTAATACTATTATAAAATCTTAATTTATAGTCACAGTCTAGATGAAATATATATAGACGAGATTTACAATATAGTCTACTAGTACAACACATAGTTTTAGTATCAATTTCATGAAGTGTTATTGAATGTCATGAATTCACCTACAGAATAGAAGGCGTGAGAAATTAGGTACTTCTTTAATTTGGCCCTAAATAATTTTATGTTTTGAGTTTCATAGATAGGGAGGCTATTAAAAATTTTTACTGCCATATAACGCACTCCTTTTTGATAGCACGATAGACTTGCCGATGGAGTATGAAAGTCATTTTTTTGACGTGTATTTATGCTATGAACTGTTGAATTAGTTACAAAGTTTTCACGATTACATACGAGGAAGGCTATTAATGAAAAGATATACTGACAAGCCATGGGCATTATTTGTAGTTTTTTGAAAATAGTCCTACACGACTCCCTAGATTTCGCACCTACTATTATTCGAATTCCTCTTTTTTGTAATAGAAATATACTGTTACTATCTGTGGAATTTCCCCAGAATATTATTCCAAAACTCATTACCGAGTGGAAGTATGCAAAGTATATTGTTTTTACATACATACATACATACATACATACATACATACATACATACATACATACATACATACATACATACATACATACATACATACATACATACATACATACATAAGAATGAAGATGGAAAAGAGGACAAAGGCGAAGATGAAAAATGCTGACAAAAAGATTATGTAAAACAAGGTACATAAAAATAAAAAACAAAAGAAGTAAGAAAGAGGAACAAGGACTAGTAAGACTAGAAAGAGAATAAAGGCAGGAAGCTAATGAAGGAATAAAAAAGGAAGGAGAAGAAGATAAAAACAGCAACTATGGAAGAAATTCTCACATCAGGACCGAGAACACTGATTTTGTTTAGCCTTGTAATTTATAACATAGTGATACAGGCAGTACTGAGATGCATGTAACAACAATATGAAGCCCCATACTGATAACCTCTGCAGCTGATAATGTGTGTCCCAACGACGCAATCAATAAAGCTGGTAGCTGTTATGTAACATTACAATTTGCATGACAAGAGGGAGCGACTTAAATTTTCTCCTTTTTAAGACCGTTTCAGCATATTAATAAAACATTGTGCAGCCAAATCGAGAAATTCTGTATGGAATAATTTAGTGGACAGTTATAGTACGTTCCTTTCTTGTATTTAAGTTTGTATTACATCATAACTTACGGACGGAAATGATACTTGTAACTAGGGATCGCACTTCGTCCCGGGAGTTTTTGAGTGAACGAAATGCGTGGGTCAAGCAAGCAGTACTTGATTGACGGCTCATGTCACTCTTGTTTCGTAAAGCGGGCCAGAACGAAACATGACCCACTTTAACAATTACACTAATATTTACAATTTAAGTTATTTAAATTACGTACACTGGAATACTCTATTTTTAATATAATAAAAATGTATGCCTACATTTTTCGAACATTATTCAGTACAATATTAAGCTTATGTACAGTCTTGTGTTTTATAATGCAACGTATTTTACTTAGTAACACTGTAACATATGATTATGTCTCGTGACGAGAATGTTGTACGAAATTGAAATATAAAAATTGTAAATTTATCTTTTGAAGAGGTGGATAAATTCAAATATCTTGGAGCAACAGTAACAAATATAAATGATACTCGGGAGGAAATTAAACACAGAATAAATATGGGAAATGTCTGTTATTATTCGGTTGAGAAGCTTTTATCATCCAGTCCGCTGTCAAAAAATCTGAAAGTTAGAATTTATAAAACAGTTATATTACCAGTTGTTCTGTATGGTTGTGAAACTAGGACTCTCACTTCCAGAGAAGAACATAGGATAAGGATGTTTGAGAATAAGGTGCTTAGAAAAATATTTGGGGCTAAGAGGGATGAAGTTACAGGAGAATGGAGAAAGTTACACAACACAGAACTGCACGCATTGTATTCTTCACCTGACATAATTAGGAACATTAAATCCAGATGTTTGAGATGGGCAGGGCATGTAGCACGTATGGGCGAATCCAGAAATGCATATAGAGTGTTAGTTGGGAGGCAGGAGGGAAAAAGACCTTTAGGGAGGCCGAGACGTAGATGGGAAGATAATATTAAAATGGATTTGAAGGAGATGGGCTATGATGATAGAGACTGGATTAATCATGCTCAGGATAGGGACCGATGGCGGGCTTATGTGAGGGCGGCAATGAACCTGCGGGTTCCTTAAAAGTCATTTGTAAGTAAGTAAGCAATTCTCCATAAGAAGTAACAGTCATCACATAAATACCGAAATTGCACTGAAACATTAGTTTTTCCTATTGTTAATCAACAGTTAAAAAGGCTGTTAGTTTATCTAATATAATTTAAGGTCAGGGCAGAATTTTATAAGAACTACAAGGTGTCCCTAAACTTTCTAGTAACACTGTATGTTATGATCTATGTCATGCTTTCTTTCTTTCTTCCTTCCTTTTTTCCTTTCTTTTCATATTTTGTATAGACTACTAAATACTGAAGTCCCATTCACAATGAAAATTAAACATAACCGTAACATAAACACAGAAGTTTGCGCCCAGGCTACCAAATGGGATCATTCACAATGATTCACATAAGCATTGACATTAACATTACCGTAAGACGTTAACATGAAAGTTTGCAAACTCCAAACTTTCATGCTTATGCTTACGTGATTTGCAAACAGAACACAATCATGGAGCGCTGAAGTATACGACAGAATATGAGGAAATGGCGTCGTTGTTATGTTTCCATAGTTACCAAGTATGTTTGCTGTTATGTTTATGTTCCCATCGTGAATGATGGTATGACTTCTTGATTTTACCGTAACGTTTATATTTTTAAGTTAACGCTTACGTTATGTTTAATTTTCATTGTGAATGAGTTAACTCAGAAAATATACTAAGGACAACATCACAAACTTAACACGTTTCAATAATTGCGAATGTTATGCAGAGTTTCATTATCACTAAATTATTTATAGTAAATTTCATTGGTAACCAATGCTGTTTCCGTGGCAAAGTCACAGGTCATATAGACCTTAAGCTGAGGTTACGTACAGGAAAGGTTGGGAAGCACTGAACTAGGGTGCTGAAGTACAAATGTGATAATTCTGCCGTTAATTGACCGTTTGTGCCCATTCAGTTTTTAATTAGTCGAGATTACGCTGCACTCTTCCGATTTGGTAACGTTTCTGACTTCAGATGAAGCAGATTCGTCTTCGGTTTCCTCTAAAAAAGTGAAAAGTAACGGAACTATATCATCTGCTTTAAAGGTCTTCAACGTTTTTTAAGTCTGTTATTTAATGACACTGCATCAACTAGTACTTACTTACTTACTACCTTTTAAGGAACCCGGAGGTTCATTGCCGCCCTCACATAAGCCCGCCATTGGTCCCTATCCTGAGCAAGATTAATCCATTCTCTATCATCATATGCCACCTTCGATTCCCGGTCGGAGCAAGTTACCTGGTTGAGGTTTTTTCGGCGTTTTCCCTCAACTCAATATGAGCAAATGCTGGGTAACTTTCGGTGCTGGACCCCGGACTCATTTCACCGGCATTATCACCTTCATCTCATTCAGACGCTAAATAACCTGAGATGTTGATAAAGCGTCGTAAAATAACCTACTAAAAAAATATCCCACCTTCCTCAAATCCATTTTAATATTATCTTCCCATCTACGTCTCGGCCTCTCCAAAGATCTTTTTCCCGCCGGTCTCCCAACTAACACTCTATATGCATTTCTGGATTCGCCCATACGTGCTACATGCCCTGCCCATCTCAAACGCTGTATCAACTAGTAGGTGGATATAATTGGCGTTTGCGAAATGGTATTTGACGAGATAAGGCCGAGGATTTGCCATGAATTACCTGACAGCTTCGGATCTGGAGGGAACGCACTATCGCCTTAGCTAGGCCAATGGATACGTTCCATGTTTTTTTTTTACTTGGTTATTTAACGACGCTGTACCAACTACTAGGTTATGGGGTTGGTGATAGCGAGATGGTATTTGGCGAGATGAGGCCGAGGATTCGCCATAGATTACCTGACATTCGCAATACGGATGGAGAAAATCTCGGAATAAATCAACCAGGTAATCAACCCAAGCGGGAATCGAAGTCATGCCCGAGTGCAACTCCGGTTCGGCAGACAAGAGACTTAGACGACTAAGCTACGCCGATGCTTTTATTTTATTTTATTTCATTTCATTTCATTTTATATTTTATTTTATTTTATTTTGGCGGTATAAATATATTTTGAGGGTTTTATTTATATTCTAGATTTATAGGTTCTATATGATCTTATATTTCCACGGGAGCAATTTTTTGAATAGTTGTTAAGATAAAACAATTATTTCATTTTAATCGCTCTATGATACTTGGAAATTGAGCTAGAACAAGAAAGTCAAGGAATATTATGGAGAATAAAAAAAATCTATCATACGGGAATGGATATTTAAGAGTTGTTGATTCATTATAAAAAACGAATCTCATGAAACGCACAAAACCAAACTGCGGAAAGTCTAAAATTCCACATTCATAATTCCCAACCTAACACACATAACAATTTCCCTCTTCTTACCGCTTAAGTGACATATTGATTTTACTGCTTTAGGCTTTTAACATATTATTTTTAGAGACGTTCAATATAGTAGTAATTATAAATTCGAAACTTACCACTGCAATTTCACCTAAATTGCACTGTCAATTATTGTTTTTAAATATTTGCAAAAATTAAGTAAACTCTAAATCATTACATAACCTTACCGTTTGTTTTAAGTTCGCATTTATAGACTGGGGGAAAAAAAGACAGACGTATATCACGGCCTGCTGGAGTATAGTAAACACAGAAAACATTTCAAAGCAACAATGTTGACGATAGATATTTTTATTTTGCAAATTTGCCGTCATTGAACAGAAACCAAGATGGAGATTTCATTGCAACTAATTAGAAATTCCTCTTTCAGGTATGTAATAAACGATCTTCGCACAAAATAATGTACGATACACGAGCGGTATGTTTTCTTTCAATTCTCGGAAATTAAAAAAGCTCAACTACGTTTCGCTTTTTCAAACTTTTCCTCGAACATGAAAACTTCAACATACCGCTCTTGTAACGCATATTACTATTATTTCCTAGAATAAAAATATATATCAAGAAAATACAATAATAAATGAATGGATATATGAATAATTAAATGAATGAATAAATAAATAATAAACAAATCAATAAGTAAGGAAAGGAGTGAGTGAGTGAGTGAGTGAGTGAGTGAGTGAATAAAGTATTAAATAAAGAAAGAAAAGAATAAAAATAAATATTACCTTACTCTCTGCAGCAATATCCTTAACATTTGCGCCGTTTTCAAGGCGTTGAATAATATTTACCTTATCAAAAATACTCAGACGTGAACGTGTTTGTGACATGATGCCTTACCGGTATGCGGGGGCTTGGATTCCCGTCACAACAGACCACGGTGTGCTGTTTTCTGCTTTCTTTAGACTCAAATGCATTCTACTAAATCGAGAGAGCAGTGTATTATACTTTTTCTTAGATACAACATGAGCTATTAGCTCTGAAAATTTGCAGCGTTATTCCACTTCCACCCTGTATAAATCTGCTGACAGGCACAGGAATTGGAGAACTTCTGGAGGATTGACCCCTCAGAGATTTGGCTCACTGTGTTTATCGTCGTATTTTCAGGTTTATATAAATTGCTTGACCTTCGTCGAAAGGGGGAGAGATTCAGTAGCAATCTTCAAAGTGAAGTCGGACAATTTCCCCCCCCCACCCCACTTGTTTTTACTTCCCTTCAAGTTCCAAGTACTCCCTAACGAATGCGATTATCACCTAGCTGCGGGGGATCAAGCACCCTGCTTCGAGACCAGGATGACGTCCTGCTTTGAAATCCATTCCAGTATTTAAGCCAGCGTCTACTTGTAAATAAAACGAAATCACGGAATATTCCGCTACTAATCATCATTATTGCTATTGTTATGACTGGAATTATTTCCATTTATAATTAATTTAATAAAAATTCCAACGAACTGGACTGAAGGATAGCTTAGTTAACTGACTACGGACTCTAAGATTCCGAGTTCAACTCCAGATGGTGAAGGAATGTTTTTCGTTGGCACATTTCTAGATCGACCTCAGGATCTACTGTCTCCTGTGAAATTGAATATAGTATCTTTCCAGGGATAGAAAAGGTGATCGGAGCATTTATTCTACCACATCATCCGATCTCAATGTCGAGGTTATAAAAAAGTGGACCTCTATTTTCATGTCCCCCATACGTCTTCAAAGGTCTTAAGGGAAAAATATTAATAATTTTACCTTAGCGAACAACATATAGGCACTTATAGGTTAACACAAGAACACTTACACTGTAAAAATAATAGTTTATAGATACACCCTGTATCTCTTGCTTCTATTTTTCGGAATGAAAGCAAGACTTCATTTTAAAGGATTACAGTAGAATTCAGGTGACCTTCGCATAGGAAAATCTCCCTGCATACAATTCAAACGCTTTTTTTTTTGTACCTTATTCAAATTTATTCCCAATACTTTTCGATTTCTGGTAAAATTCATGTTCTGGGAATAATAAGCTAATTAAGTAGTAAAATATCGCTGCAATCGAAAAGGATTGGGAATAAATTTGAATAAGGAACAAAAAAAAAATTTCCTTCCCAGGCAGGATTCGAACCACGAAAGTCTTAGTTATCAGTCTATCGTGCTCTGGAGTGAATAAGGCTCTGAAATTAGCTACAAGGGTCGTCTGGTTTTTTTTTTTTTTGGCACTACTGTACATTTATTATCAGGCAGTTCACCTCACTTGACGATATGTGTCAGAGGAAGAAAAATTGTTTGTATGCATCTGAAGTCTGATTAATGCAACATGTAGCTAATCAGCGATGTATGCAGTGGAGGGGGAAAAGAACTGGCCACCCTACCTCATTCTCTCCTAGCCTAGTTGCCTCAAAAGTGGTGCCTTGTTGGTATCACTTGTGAGGTTCAGATCTGTCTTCGGACAGTTGACTAAACAACAATAAACAAATGCAATTCATGGATTCATTAATTTATTCATACAACCATTACTTATTCTACTCGAGTATTTAACGATATAACTACGCTGTATCAACTGCGTAATCTACTTATTTTAAGTCATTACTTAATGTAGGACGTTGCACGGTTATCCAGATTCGAAGAAATTGTGTGGTGGTAAGATGGCATATTCGTCACGGAATTCCTCGACATTTGCCTTAGAGTTGTAAAAATCCTTGCAAAATCTCAACTAATAAATCTAAGCCATCAAACGTTTACAGACTACAAAAAATATAAAAAAGTCAAGATTTCACATGGAGTTCGAAATCAAATTCGGTACATTTTCAGAGACTCCAACTACAGCCAAAATTGATTTCTACTTCACGACTCTGAATTAGGCTCCACGGCATACTTTCCTTCATACTTACTTACTTACTTACTTACCGACTTTTAAGGAACCCGGGGGTTCATTGCTGCCCTCACATAAGCCCGCCATTGGTCCCTATCCTGAGCAAGATTAATCCATTCTCTATCATCATAACCCACCTCCCTCAAATCTTATTAATATTATCTTCCCATCTACGTCTCGGTCTCCCTAAAGGTCTTTTTCCCTCTGGCCTCCCAACTAACACTCTATATGCATTTCTGGATTCGCCCATACGTGCTACATGCTCAGCCCATCTCAAACGCCTAGATTTAATGTTCCTAATTATGTCAGGTGAAGTACACAATACGTGCAGTTTTGTGTTGTGTAACATTCTCAATTCTCCTGTAACTTCATCCCTCTTAGCCCCAAATATTTTCCTAAGCACCTTATTCTCAAACACCCTTAACCTATGTTCCTCTCTCAAAGTGAGAGTCCAAGTTTCACAACCATACAGAACAACCGGTAATATAACTGTTTTATAAATTCTAACTTTCAGATTTTTTGACAGCAGACTGGATGATAAAAGCTTTTCAACCGAATAATAACAGGCATTTCCCATATTTATTCTGTGTTTAATTTCCTTCAGAGTATCATTTATATTTGTTACTGTTGCTCCCAGGTATTTAAATTTTTCATAAGAGAAGAAAATTCCATTCCCCTCCATCTCCACTTCCGGTATACACCACCTTGTAGTGGAGCTAGCTCACTATTTCATACTATCAGATTGGCATATTTTGATAAGAGGGATGCAGCTAGAGGGTTGAATCTAATAAGGGTACAGACGGGGGAGGAATACCATCACGCTCTGAAGATCAAATGCCCCTGTATTAGTTAGGAATTCCACAATTAGCCCGTCAAGGTGACCACGTGATGCAGATTATTCGAAAGAGCAGATCGCTGGCGTTGCCATAGCGACCGAAATTTGACGTGATATAATGTTGAACATAAAAAAGTAAATCAGGAATCCAAGCATTACGTAACTTTATACATAAATCAGAATTAACTACCTTACATAATGTAGACGGCGACCAGTTGCTTGAATTGCTAGGTGCCTTTCCACTCAGGAGACCACGTTCAAATTCCGACTTGTATCAGTGCAATTTGTGGTCAACAAAGATTGTGTTGGGACATATTTGCCCGTAGTACTCCCCTTTCCCTTACCGACGTCCACCAAAACATTCACAATTACTGTCAATAAAACAAAGTGATGGTTAGATATATGCTGCTGCTCCATGAATCTTAATATTGGAGCGGAGGAACATATTTTCACTAAATACTCCATTTTTCCCCTAAAATAATTCCATCACTTTTCTATTACCAACAATCAGGACCGTATCTCCTGGACAAAAAAATCTGTCGCCTCCCTTCTAAATAAAAGATAGACAGAATTAGTTTTAATTTTCGCTTATTGCACTTGACTAAAACTAACATTTTTTTTTTCATAACTGAAATTAAAAACATAAATGAGGACGTCAGAATGACAATGGATTGTCACGTTTCACAAAACTGAGTTGAATGTACTTTGACGCACAAGTTGTTGTCCTCTTGTTTCTATATAACAACTAGTGGCTTCTGCAGCAAATGCTGCAAACTAAGTAAATCAGACGTTCTAATAAAATGTTTTCAGATTTATTTTCAATAAAGAATACCAGACATTTTGAAAGATATTTGTTTCCATAATAATGAAACATACTCCCTCTGAATGGTTTTTTATGCCAAATACGTTTTCTTGAACCTATACACCTTCAGTTTTTTAGTTTCAACGTGAAAACGCAAGTAACAATGTTAGAACGATCATTGGGTTTTTCATGTGGGACTAAATAATAGCTAATTCAGGTCATTGTGAATTGTACGCGAAAGTTAAAAAAATGTCAGGTTTGCTATGCTTTCGAACAATAGACATAGCATCTTGGTATAGCTGCTGCATGGAGAGCTTGAAATGTAGAGGGTAAAATCATTTCATCCTCTTAAGAGATCTTGCTGAAATGATCGGGAGACTACAAAATTTTTAGGTCTCTTATTTTATCAGTAAGTTTTGGTTTTTCCTTAGGAACTGTAATTTTTGCGCTCTCTCGAGCCAATACTGAAGAGAATGACGCATATAAATATCTAAACCACACCACAGCGTGATGGTATTTCATTAAGTATATGAAAAAGACCCAACCCAACTACATTAATAACTATAAAAATATTTCATTTTTAATAACAATATTATTATCTTACGTAAGTTTTGCAGTTATCTACTACATAGCCGCCATTCAGTAAATTATAGAAATGAAGATCTAATTTCATATATTCTCTACATCTACTTATATAAATCCAAAAGTTTCACTTTCATATCATCAATATAGCATTAATACGTATAATTAATTAAAAATAGTCGCATCATGGCATTAATTATAATAATATTTAATTTTTAATGGTAATAATGTCATCAAACCATCTCAAGTTTTACAGATTTTAATATCCAATACACAGCTGTACTCATAAAATTACACACCGCAGAATCAGACCTGTAAATTATTTTTAGTAAGCCTTGAAGTTTTTAATAACCAATTGAATTTGAGCTCTAAATATGTCAGCAATCCTGCAGGTCATGGCCTTCGTGTAATAGCCTATTGTTTATTGTAGTGTGTGTTTTGTTTTATTCTGAAATGATGCAATTAGTTCCCAAAACTGACGAAAGATGGATTTTGGAAAATATGAAAATTATGTAGGAAAACTAACGCTTAACCGAAAGTTACTATTTTTCTGAAAAACGTCGGGTTCTGAGTTTCAAAATGAGGGGTCATTTATTAAAATCCGTTCAGCCGTTTTCCCGTAATTTCCATTACCAGATCAAAATATATATATATATATATATATATATATATATATATATATATATATTTAGATTTTATTGCTGCTGCGTTTGTTTCTACGCCGATTATAACTATGGTTTTATTATAGTATAGTTGTCCCCTGTTGAGAAATAATTTATTCTGAAAACATTAACTTCACCGTCAGTCTAACTTCCTTAAATTTACATGAGCTTACAAATTAGTTTCTTCACCCGAGCACAAACTTTTGCTGCTTTTGGTGTTATTATTATGTATGACATCTATCTAATCAGAATAAGGGAATAAATTATTATTATTATTATTATTATTATTATTATTATTATTATTATTATTATTATATAGTACAGGGACATCACTTTATTTTTACCAACATTTTTAACATTAACCTGGCTATACTCGGAAAAACTGTTACCCCCTTCCATTACAGGAGTTTGGAGTTGCTAGTGCAATATGTGAACAAATCATTTTACTAGGTATAGGAGGAGAGAAAAGTAGTGTATCCATTTATGTTGTAGGGAAATACGATATTACGATTTTCAGTTTGATCATCACTTTTACGGAATTTATCAAAATACAGTAGAGTAGTAACTTTTTTTTCAAAAACTCAACTTTTCAGGCGGCTATGTTCGTTATGTAATGTCTGCTTTATTTAGCATATTATTTATTGATGTTAACATACAATATAGAGAGTGCATTTAAATTGAGGGGCTCATAAGTAAAGTTACTTTTGAGAAAATGGGGTTTAAATATTTAAGCTTTCGTATAACCGGTGAAATTTTTATTTAAATTTTAATGTGTGATGAGATTAAAATATCCTTTTGCCACTAAAATTTTAGATACTTTAGCTTACACTGGATGCACTTAACTCATGTTATTACAAATGTCACTAGCATTCCTTTGCTTCTAGCCACCTCAATTCAAAATAAGCTAATCTGAATTTTTAAACAAGTTGCTGAAAATGGTTGCCGTTCATTACAATGCAGGCTTCAATTCTTTAATGCATATTATTAAAAACATTTTGAAGCATATTCTCTGAAATTTAATTTATCGTTCCTTCAATATAATTTTTAGTACGATATTATTAATATAGGTTCTTTCTTCTATAGAAAACGCAACCATATTTCTGAAACACACTATACACTGCAGTGTTTACTTCACTGCTTGAAGACTTAGAATGCAACAGCGGCCGTAAGTTTGTGTGTCTGACGGGAGCAAGGACATTAGTGAAGGGGTGAGAGTGAAGTACATTCAGAAATGCAGGTACAATAAAAATGCAAGTAAAAATAAAATGATGTCCCTGTAGTTATTTATGTAACAATAATAGTAACGATTTACGTAAAATGGACCAACAGACTGTATAGATGGAGAGGCTGGCTGAAACACGTATTAATTTACTTCATCTTTCAAAATGTTCAACAGAAATAGCTATAGATAAAATACGTATTATTAAACCCAACATGCAGACTGACTGAGAACTTAATGATAAAATGCTACTGAACCAACAGGATAATTAAAACGATTGGATGAGTCAGAATAGGCGAAGAAATTCACCTCCGTATTTTGACAGAAATCTCCTTTTGACTAAACTGCAGTTGGATGAAAAATAATTTTAAAATTTAAATAAGTGAGGCTGATAATGTATCATAAAATTCCACCACAAACTACGATGAAGTATTTTAGAATAAAATTATGAATTGACTCTCGAAATACTTCATTGGTTGAGCTCTAAAGGGACTATAACATTTCAATGTAAGAGTATCGGTATGGTCATAATATTTAGCTATCCTCAGCATTCATTTCGAGAGGAGAGGAGGGAGAGACGTGGAAATTCCGGCTGGAATAACAATTGTCGTAAATGTTTACGTCTGCAACATAAAACCGAAGCACCAGCAACGTCAACATCTTGTGGAGATGTAACTCGCGAGGGCAGTGGCTATATCATCGCACCTGGAAACACACGTCGGCAACCGTCCAACTTTTCGGATCACATACGTCATTGTTATTGCTAACAAGTCGATGATATCTGGTGCTTAAAGATGATGTTCCAGTACTAGGGCATGGAAATGTTCGGCAATTTATTCATATTTATAAAGTGCTACTAAAAGCACGGCACATCATTCAACGAAAGGTTTTCTATACCGATGATCAGAGTTCTAATGTTTAGTTCCCAGCATTCATCAGAATCCACGTCACCGATATAGAATGGGGAAGAGGATTAAGATAAACGATGTAAAACAGATTATAAAAAGAGGATGAAGTAAAGATGGGAAGAGGGGCAGAATATGAAGCAAGAAAGTGAACGACATTAAACAAGAAATGGAAAACACAAAAAAAGAGAAGGAGCACACAAAATGGAAGTAGGTAAAACCTGAGGAAAGGAAGGAATAAAGACGAAGCATGAGATACGAAAGAAATAAGAGGTAGGAAGTAAGAAGAAAAAGAACACAAAAGAACAGGAGAAGTAAAATAAGGAAAACGAAGAGGTAGTAGAAAGAAACACGGAGTCAAGAGAATAGCAACAATTATATTGCAATAGACATGGAAAAAGAACACAATCCACCTATTTCTGTGCAGAATACAGGACTTTTACAAAATAGCACCAGCGTAGCCCCATTCTATTTTGATCATACTTACTTACTTACTGACTTTTAAGGAACCCGGAGGTTCATTGCCGCCCTCACATAAGCCGGAATCCGTCCCTATCCTGAGCAAGATTAATCCAGTCTCTATCATCATATCCCACCTCCCCCATATCCATTTTAACATTATTTTCCCATATACGTCTCGGCATCCCCAAAGGTCTTTTTCCCTCCGGCTTCCCAACTGACACTGTTTATGCATTTATGGATTCGCCCATACGTGCTACATGGCCTGCCCATCTCAAACGTCTGGATTTAATGTTCCTAATTATGTAAGGTGAACAATATAATGCGTGCAGTTCTGTGTTGTGTAACTTTCTCCATTCTCCTGTAACTTCATCCCTTTAAGCTCCAAATACGCTATTTCCCTAAGGATCTTATTCTCAAACACCCTTAATCTTCATTTCTCTCTCACAGTAAGAGTCGGGAGGAAAATAAACGCAGAATAAATATGGGAAATACCTGTTATTATTCGGTTGACCTCCTCATACTCATCTTCTTTCACAATAGCCCTGCCAAGACTCTGGAATTCGCTACCTGCTAGCATCAGGGACTGTCGAAATAAAATTGAATTCAAACGAAAACTTACTAGGCACTTGGTCAGTAATTGATTACTTGTAAATAGTTCCTTTAATCTATCACAAAATATTTCAATATTCAGTAATTTCATCACTATACAATTTTGTTATTGTAGATTTAATTTGTAATTCAGTAAATATAAAATATTCTTTGTTTCTCTATGTTAAATTATCTAGCTTTAATTATTCAGGTAATCTTTTCGTACTTTGATTTTATTGTAATTGTAAATTTAATACTAATTGTAATGTTATTTGTAATTGTAATTGTAAATTTAATACTAATTGTAATTTTATTGTTGATATTGTAGTTGGAATCTCCTGGTAGAGGGGCAGAGAAGGCCTGACGGCCTTATCTCTACCAGGTTAAATAAATAAATACTACTACTACTATTTTTATCATCCAGTCTGCTGTCAAAAAATCTGAAAGTTAGAATTTATAAAACAGTTATATTACCGGTTGTTCTGTATGGTTGTGAAACTTGGACTCTCACATTGAGACAGGAACAGATATTAAGGGAGTTTGAGAATAAGGTGCTTAGAAAAATATTTGGGACTAAGAGGGATGAAGTTACAGGAGAATGGAGAAAGTTACACAACACAGAACTGCACGCATTGTATTCTTCACCTGACATAATTAGGAACATTAAATCCAGACGTTTGAGATGGGCAGGGCATGTAGCAAATATAGGCGAATCCAGAAATGCATATAGAGTGTTAGTTGGGAGGCCGGAGGGGTAAAAGACCTTTGGGGCTGCCGAGGCGTAGGTGGGAGGATAATATTAAAATGGATTTGAAGGAGGTGGGATATGATAATAGAGACTGGATTAATCTTGCACAGGATAGGGACCGATGGCGGGCTTATGTGAGGGCGGGAATGAACCTGCGGGTTCTTTGAAAGCCATTTGTAAGTAGTAGTAGTAGTAGAACTACTTACTAAAACAGTTATGGAGAAAAGCAAGAACTGGAAGAGTAAGTGAATAAAACAATGATGGAGTTAACAAAGAGAAGTGATGATAGTTGTTCGTACTTCCATTTCCAGATTTCATGAAATGTGAAGAGAACCGCTTGACCCTTGCAAAATCCTTGCCCTGTGACGCAATCTGAAATGCGGTAATCGTGTACTCGCGGACAACTTTCTTTTCCACGTGGCTTGTGCATTATTTCAGGCGCACTGTATGAGCTTTGTTTATAGAGCTGTTTGTTTTTCGAGCTGCCCGCAGTGAGTGACCTTTAAAAACAAACAATTGTTAGCGATGACTGAAGGAATAAGCCCAACCTGCCCAGCGTAGCATCAAACAGAGACTTAAAAAAATTGAAGAATCCAGTGTTGCCAGGCGTAGGGTAAAATCCCTATCGTAGGGATATTTTAACCCTGGTAGAGATTGAGGGACATTTTTGTAAAAATTTCCAAAATTATAGGGATTTTCTCACTTTTTGTTAATATTCATAACAATCGCCATGTATTTTAATCAATTTCAATTTTATAGTCTTAAGAACCTGAAACACACTTCGACCTGTACTTATACAGGGACATCACTTTATTTTTACCAACGTTTTTAGCATTAACCTGGCTGTATTTAGAAACACTGTTACCCCCTTCCATTACAGGAGTTTGGTGTTACTAGTGCAATATGTAAACAAATCATTTTACTAGCTATAGGAGGAGAGAAAAGTAGTGTATCCACTTATGTTACAGGGAAATGCGATATTACGATTTTCAGTCTGTTTATTACTTTTACGGTATTTTATCAAAATACAGTACAGTAGTAACAGTTTTTTTTTCACAAACTCAACTCTTCAGGCGGTTTTATTCATTATATAATGGATACTTTATTCAGCATATTACCGTACTTTCGGTAACTCTAATCTTCACTTCTGCTCAGCCCACACAGATAAAGTTATTCAGTCATTATACACACCGTACCTGTGCGAAATAAGCAGGGCCAGGTATTTATGGAGACCGCAATAATCACTACGTAATAGACATATAATAGATTTTTACTAATCTTTACGAATTAAGTGATTCTGTTTAATAATATGCGGATAAAACAATCGCGACAAATCGCGAAATAGAGTTCTAATAGCGAAATATGAACACATTCGCAAATTATTATTATTGTGTCTTTTTATAGCGAATTTCATATTCTGAGTTCTTTTCGGATTTTTTTTTCATTTGAATTTATTATACATTCAAGTAGGCTACATTACATGGTATTCCAGGTGTTCTGATTACATTAGTGAACTAAAAAAATGAAGAATTCAACATTTCACTAATAATTTGAAAGTGTTTATTTGAGGGCTGCATTTTTTTTTTTTTCGTTTTAATGAATGTGTGTTAAATACAGTCTCAATCCAACAAATATTGTCTATTGGCCATACCGCACCTTTACCAGAATCCAACGAACCTTTAATGTTAATTATTTGGAAAGTAATATTCATACTGAGTTAATACTCCAATTTCAAAGTAATTGTATTTTCCAGAATTTCCATTAATATCCGCCAAGAGTTCATATCAATCTCCAACAATCTCCTCCAACACCAATATTAAAAAACACAAATGATAAAATTAATCTCCAATAAATACCCGTCATGGAAATAAGTTTCAATAATACAGGCTCTTTCTTCTATAGGAAACACAACCATATTTCTGAAACACACTATACTCTGTACTGTTTATTTCACTGCTAGCAGACTTCGAATGTAACAGCGGCCGTAAGTTCGTGAGGCTGACGGGAGCAAGAACATTAGTGAAAGGGGTGGGAATCAAGTACATTCAGAAACGCAGGTACAATAAAAATGCAAGTAAAAATAAAGTGATGTCCCTGTACAAAGCATCGATGATAACATAGCAGGCCTAAATGCATCACGGAGTCATCTGTGAGAGTTCATCTTTTCTTGTGAAGTGCATGTGATTAAGGTACTCAAATGACACCTCTATATTTTTATCCTTAAATATGAAAGAGCATTCAATTGTTTACACACCTCATTCATTTCTCATCGCATCTTTTGTTTTCTATCGTCGCCTGGCAACCTGCATTTTTGTTATTGTTGATTAGAGCTGAAGAGAATAAAGCTACAAAAACTTATTGAGTAGTTCATGTAATAGTTGTGTTTGTGTATTGAATTATTTTAAAACTAGCCGTACCCGTGCGCTCCGCTGCACCCGTTAGAAATAAATATAAAGTAATTACATAATTAAAATAGGACATTTGATCCAGGGGACATTCGTGTTTGATAGAAGGATAAATCGTTTATTATGTCAATTAATTTAAATTGTATTAAAAAATTAAAATGCCATCATTTTGATCCAGAGACCACTCATTTGGTCATAAAAATTATTTTAGGAAATAAAGGAAACGAATGTACAGAAGAGCCTATCAAGTTTTCTGTGCATAAGAAGCTATTTTCATCTTATCTGTCCTCGATTCACTCAGACGTTACTGTAATAACATTATAGCATTATGTCCATCTAGAGAAACTACACTTTCCAATGGTGAATTAATAATTAATTATACAAATCGGTTAATTTAGCTTCCGATATTACTTCATACAAACACAGAAACATTCTCTGTAGGCTATGATTCATAGCTTTCGATTGTTGTTATCCAAGGCCCCTTATAGACGAAGTCATTTGTTTTTTATTTCATTACACCGCCTTAGATGGCGTTATTTTAATTTTAAAACTCATTTTTATCATTAAACATCAGTCCTATCAAAACTTTGCAAAGGGAAAAACTTATCGGAAATCATGTTTAAAGAAACTTTTGATATGTAATATTTTTTACAAAAATCGATAATAAGCGAGATATTTCGATTTATTTAATTCAGGCCCCCTTATAACCTTCCTTTTAAATAAAGTATTTTGAATGCCATATAGCCTAAAATCTAAGTTACAACGAACTTAATTTATATTCCAATTTTCATATAAATCGGTTCAGCCATTATCGCGTGAAAAGGTAACAAACATCCAGACAGACAGATATACAAACAAAAATTTCAAAAAAGCGATTTTCGGTTTCAGGGTGGTTAATTATATATGTTAGGACCAATTATTTTTGGAAAATCGAAAATTATCAGAAAAATTTCGGCTACAGATTTATTATTAGTATAGATATGAAAGAGCATTCAATTATTTATACATCTCATTCATTTTTTTTTCGCATCTTTTGTTTTCTATCATTGCCTGGCAACCTGTATTCTTACTGTTGATTAGATCTGAAGAGAATGAAGCTACAAAAACTTATTGGGCATTTCATGTAATAGTTGTGTTTGTGTATTAAATTATTTTAAAATGGTGTATACCCTTCAAGAGAGAACATAAATCATCCTTATTGATTAAATTGAGGAAATTACACAAAATAAGCTGTGTTTTCATCCTTTTCTGCATCTTTTCTACAGCGTCGTCTTACAGTTCTCCTAGTTTTGCCACACATTCTTGTGAAGTAAATTAATTTATTATCGATGTCTTTGTTATAAACGAATGTGACGTCACATTAGTTTCTAATCATGATAAATTAGCTGTTTTCCATCAGGAATTTTTCCGGCGGCGAATGAAGTCCATCCGTCGACCTGGTTGGCGAGTTGGTATAGCGCTGGCCTTCTATGGCCAAGGTTGCGGGTTCGATCCCGGGCCAGGTCGATGGCATTTAAGTGTGCTTAAATGCGGCAGGCTCATGTCAGTAGATTTACTGGCATGTAAAAGAACTCTTGCGGGACAAAATTCCGGCACATCCGGCGACGCTGATATAACCTCTGCAGTTGCGAGCGTCGTTAAATAAAACATAACATTTTCAAGTCCATCTACTCCCAAGAAGAAAAGGTGAATTAGGTAAAAGTGAGAAATCATGGCATGGTCAGACATTTTTAGATTCATGGTTATCAGAAACTGGTTTTAAAGATTTGTTATGCAAGACTGGAAACGTTAATAAGGCTAAATGTAAAAAATGAACTTGTAGCCGAAAAAGTGAACTCTTAGAGACGCGGTTTATCAAAATTTCACAAACAGAATGGAGCATAAGTACTTTCAAATATACCTGAACATTATGAAGAGTTAGAGAAGTCTGAAATTCAGTATGTTTTTGATGTAGTTGACCATAATCGTAGTTTCTACCTCCCGATACTTCGATCCAGTAACAAGCACAAAATAGTACATTATGCAACGAGCCTATAATGAAGGTAATTAAGAAGTGAGTATGGATATTTATGAAACGAGCGCAAGCGAGTTTCATAATTTTCATACGAGCTTCTTAATTACCATTATAGGCGAGTTTCATACGACTTTTTATGCTCGACCATATTTCTAACTTGATATTATTAATTTTAATTGTATTTGACTTTCAGCAATGTTCCGTATGTTGTGAG
The DNA here is from genome assembly GCA_025594305.2 of Periplaneta americana. Taxonomy (NCBI): domain Eukaryota; kingdom Metazoa; phylum Arthropoda; class Insecta; order Blattodea; family Blattidae; genus Periplaneta; species Periplaneta americana. Next base: position 4,186,328 of record JAJSOF020000005.1, read on the forward strand.
ATGTGCGCAGACGCGAAAGTATTGATTTTTTCCAAGGAACAGATATCCACATTGACCTTGCTAGGCCATAAGAACCTACAGAGATAACATGGAAATTAAATTAGACATTGAAAAACGAGATGACAAATTGAATTTATTTGAATATTATTTACAATTAACGCTAATTATTATAGTAACAGAACATAACCTTCTGCGACAGTATTGGATTTCCAGCCTCCGTGAATTTTCGCTAATTCTCTTTCGATTGCATATCCGAGAATAATCGATACTTGCGGTTTTATAACGGTAGAAAGCTGACCTGTCATTGGCTGAACAGTTGTAACCTGAGTCGTCATTGGCTGAAAGACCTGACCTTTAATGAGTAGGTGTACTTTAATGACATGCATTAAAGGTCTGCTACCAGGTGTATAATTACTACATTTCGGCATGGTCGAGCATAAAAAATATTAAACCTTCAATATGTGAACGAATTTTATTTTTGAGTTCGATTTTCATTTTTGTACACCCCAAACAAATTAATACAACAAAAGCACTACAACAGTGAAACGTTTCCTTTTCTTTTCCTAGAATCGAGCCCTTGACCTTTGGAAGTCCGTGAGCCGTGGATGTCAAGTGAGCTAACACAGGACCAACTAATTGCAACAAACGAATTAAAAGCCATGCAAATAAGAGCAAGCGTCATAATTAAACGGACACTGTAAGAGATGGTAAACATGCGTAAATTATGGGAGATTCAAGAGCTAAAAAAGTTTTATGGGTAATTCGACTTCACTTAATGACCTTTCTAACTAGACAAACTCCTCAGGACACGATGCGAGCTGCAGATACAAAAATGCAACACTTGTGGAATTAACAGATACCGAAGAATTGGCTATACTGATATTGAAGACATGAAAACTGAATTATACAACATGTTAAACCTATTAGAAAAATACACAACTGTCAATTAAAGTGCAGCGAAACTGTGTAAAGAACAGAACCTGGAAGCTAGCCCAAGTTATTCTATTATAATAAACCTAGACACAAGATCATGAGGAAGACCAATTAAGTGTTGGAACAAACAACTTCATAGATTTTGGAAAAGAAACTATTTACTAATACTAAACCTTATTGATGATTAGTATGCAGAAGTAAACTAATCTTGTCTATTAAGCACCAAAAGAACAAGGGTACAATTGAGGGGTTTTCCGGAAAAAGGGCGTATACGTCAATATGGTGAATTGATATTATTTTTATTATTTTTTTTTTATTTTATTTTAATGTACCGAAGTACATATGATATTTCCATGCAGATATTCTGCGTCATCATACGATGAAAGAGTAGTGTGGCTTAGTGGATAAAGCATCAGCACGTAGAGCTGAAAACCCGAGTTCAAATCCCGGCTCCGGAGAGAATTTTTCTCCGTTCCATTACTCTTTCATCGTATGATGACACAGAATATCTGCATGGAGTCGACCTGGTTGGCGAGTTGGTATAGCGCTGGCCTTCTATGCCCAAGGTTGCGGGTTCGATCCCGGGCCAGGTCGATGGCATTTAAGTGTGCTTAAATGCGACAGGCTCATGTCAGTAGATTTACTGGCATGTAAAAGAACTCCTGCGGGACAAAATTCCGGCACATCCGGCGACGCTGATATAACCTTTGCAGTTGCGAGCGTCGTTAAATAAATCATAACATATAACATTCTGCATGGAAATATCATATGTACTTCGGTACATTAAAATAATATATATGATATGCGTAAATCAATTCGTGATTTAAGACTGCGCTTATTCCGTCGGATCCCGGCCAACTAGTCACTCATATCGAGTGCACCTCAGCACACGTGTGGACTTCGGTCCTATGTTCATAGATATCTATGACGTAGTGCAGAGGGCGGCCACTAGAGGGAACCCAAGAGTTGGAACTTAAACAGAGAAATTCTGCCCGACGCCGGGGTGGTCTCCGGTGTGGCTTAGTGGATAAAGCATCAGCACGTAGAGCTGAAAACCCGGGTTCAAATCCCGGCGCCGGAGAGAATTTTTCTCCGTTCCATTACTCTTTCATCGTATGATGAATTGAGATACAGACAATCTAAGATTTTAAAACGCACCTGAATAAAATGTTATACAGAGTGTGAACAAAATTATACATTAAATTAAAAATCTTAGCGAGTATAAATGTTTTGTAGCATTTAGGAAATTTATATTATTAAATTTCCTTATATTTATACCATATAAAACTTCAGTCTATATGCCCTTTATCCATATAATGATTTGCTTTGGGGATTTAATGTAGATTTCAGATTTAAATTGCACACGGAATTGAAACAAAGATACATTTTATGACATTTGTTATCTACTTCTAAAGTAATTTACATTATTTCAGATATACCGAGTAGACATTAAGTACGCAAAGCAAAATCTCTGAATATAACAGAAAAAGAAAATCTCCATTTTGTGTGAACATAAATAAATAAGATTTATTCTTTGTATAATCCTGATAACAATAAGCCCAAAAATCTGAATATTGTAACAAATCTATTTATAGAACATAAAATATTTCCGTCTGAATCTACGAGTTTCATAAGTTTGTTTACTCTTAAAGCAAGGACAATAATGAACATAAAAAGCAGTCAAAGGAAACAACTGGACTGACTAAATTGAACTATATATATTTGCTTAGTCTCTACTGAGAGAAAACACACACAGTACAGTATGCGTAACGCGCAGCACTAGCTCTGCTTGTAGACTGACTGACTAAATCACGCAGCCTGTCCTGCAGGTATGTACAGTACAATCAAAACAAAATTTCGCTACTATAATTAGCGAATTATTCACTGCATTTTAAACCGTTTTCCCGAAGAAGAGCGTAGAGGTATCCGCCTTTCTTCCGGCAAACCCCTCAATTATCGGCAGATTTTTTATGATTTGTATAGACAATAGTAATATGCGTTACAAGAGCGGTATGTTGACGTTTTCATGTTCGAGGAAAAGATTGAAAAAGCGAAACGTAGTTGAGCTTTTTTAATTTCCGAGAACATGAAAACAAACACACCGCTCGTGTATCGTACATTATTTTGTGCGAAGATCGTTTATTACATACCTGAAAGACGAATTTCTAATTAGTTGCAATGAAATCTCCATCTTGGTTTCTGTTTAATGACGCCAACTTCGGAAAACTTAATATCTTTCTTCAACATTGTTGCTAGAAAATGTTTTCTGCGTTTACTATACTCCAGCAGGCCGTGACATACGTCTGCCTTTTTTCCTCCCAGTCTATAAATGCGAACTTAAAACAAACGGTAAGGTTATGTAATGATTTATTTTTCATTTTAATATTTTAACAATATTATTTATATAACATATTGCAGTAATAACATCGGCATCTGGAATCTCGTTGATTTTTTCACGGCTTCCTTAATGTTACTTGCATTACAAATGCAGTAACTTTTGTGGTGTTGTAGAGTTTACTTAATTTTTGCAAATATTTAATAACAATAATTAACATTGCAATTTAGGTGAAATTGCAGTGGTAAGTTTCCAATTTATAATTATTACTATGTTAAACGTCTCTAAAAATAATATGTTAAAAGCCTAAAGCAGTAAAATGAATGTCGCGCTTAACCGGTAAGAAGAGGGAAATTGTTATTGTGTTACGTTGGGAATACTGAATGTGGTATTTCACACTTACCGCGTATTGGTTCTGTGCGGAAAACAAGCAAATACGCACGATCTCGCACAAAAGGTTTTTTCTGCGTACTTCTGTTAGATGTGCCTTAAGAATTAAATAAAGAATTACATAATTATAGTCTTCTTCTTCTTCTTCTTCTTCAAGGAGTGTTCATTTATGTCCGTTTGATCTATCACTAGGGTTAGGAATTTTAGGTGCAAAATTTTAGTCAAAAAAGTGAAAAAAGATGGCTTAATTCGGTTGGAAAGGTGCAAATTTCAATGTAAGCTTAATGTTCGAAATATGTATTATATATCTTTCGCATGTTAAATATTACACTACCTGTTTAACTAGTTTCAGCCTGTTATGGGCCATCTTCACAATCATGAACTGGTTGTTGCTGGTCTTGGCACCTTTTATGTTTCCTGTTGGGGTGTGTTTGTGGAGTGTAATGTGGAGTCAAAGAGTGTGTGTTCTGAAATTGGGTTGTGTGTTGAGAATTTCAATTGGCTGCGTTTTTGTGTGCCTATATATACAGGGTGCGTCAGAAAGAACGGATGGATTTCACATGGCAAGAAAATTGTAAAGATTCATCAAATCAAAAATTTATTGTTATCGACATATTCACCAATACATGCAGTTTATTTATGGAAAACAACATTATCCATATGATGTCCTTGGTTTTCAATACAGCCATCGAGGCGTTTTCTGATGTTCGCCATCACTTTCACAGTCATAGTTGGTGCAATTGCCACGATTTCTTCACGAATCGCTGCCTTCAGTTCGTCCAGTGTATGTGATCGATGTTTACAAACTTACGCCTTCAAATGGTCCCAAAGAAAGAAGTCGCAGGGCGCGAGATCTTACCGTAGCCTCGGACAATCTCAGTGCAATAGAATTTCGTCCAGGTGATTTCTTGTTTAATGTTGAACCTGTGATACGAAATGAAGCCACCCACCGCAAAATTGTATTCCGAGTTGGAATCCTAGCGTGACATCCGATGTCGAAATGAGTCCTGAGTGGCGATCACAGACTCTTCATTTTTCAAAAATGTCTCTACGATGAAAGCACGTTGTACACCAGACCAACACCATGTTCTCAACTGAAACTGCATTCTATGGCTGACCCAACAGTCGTGGTCCCCCTCACTATATCTCTCTCCTCGTTGCGTATCGATAGTTTGAAATCCATCCGTTCTTTCTGACGCAGCCTTTATCGTATTGATCTAGTGTGCTTAGTCTGGCTTTTTGGTTGAATATGTAGAATTCCCATGTCACACTAGAACAATACGAAATAAGACAAATTTATTATATTGTATTAATAAAATTCATACATAAAAATCGAAACAATTTTGAATTGTATTCTCATAGTTATGAAACAAAGGTATGAATTCTTTAAGACTGTTTGAACCAAAATGCAACACTGCTACAGTATTTAATCATAGTAGTAATTTAGGCAGGGGCGGCTCTACAATAAGAACTGCAGAGCTGCAGAACCACCATTTAAATGGACCTGAAAAAAATTAAAAATGTAAAACGTGCTTCTATTTAATCTAGTTCATTGTTTCATTTATTTTTCCAATTCATTCCACTTCGATTCCAGATTTTACTGTCTGTAGGAGCCTTGAACTGCTCGATAATTTTAGCTGTAGTGTACTTTTCGGATCTGTGATCGGCAGTTCCTAAAGCTCAACGTAGGGTAGTCGGCAGCAGAAAACTGGTTTCCTTCACAGCCCCATAAGACTGCATTAGAGCTGCAACCGAAGCAGCTGTCTCCGAATATAAAGGGTGCGTCAGAAAGAACGGATGGATTTCAAACTATCGATACGCAACGAGGAGAGAGATATAGTGAGGGGGCCACGACTGTTGGGTCAGCCATAGAATGCAGTTTCAGTTGAGAATATGGTGTTGGTCTGGTGTACAACGTGCTTTCATCGTAGAGACATTTTTGAAAAATGAAGAGTCTGTGATCGCCACTCAGGACTCATTTCGACATCGGATGTCACGCTAGGATTCCAACTCGGAATACAATTTTGCGGTGGGTGGCTTCATTTCGTATCACAGGTTCAACATTAAACAAGAAATCACCTGGACGAAATTCTATTGCACTGAGATTGTCCGAGGCTACGGTAAGATCTCGCGCCCTGCGACTTCTTTCTTTGGGACCATTTGAAGGCGTAAGTTTGTAAACATCGATCACATACGCTGGACGAACTGAAGACAGCGATTCGTGAAGAAATCGTGGCAATTGCACCAGCTATGACTGTGAAAGTGATGGCGAACATCAGAAAACGCCTCGATGCCTGTATTGAAAGTCAAGGACATCATATGGATAATGTTGTTTTCCATAAATAAACTGCATGTATTGGTGAATATGTTGATAACAATAAATTTTTGATTTGATGAATCTTTACAATTTTCTTGCCATGTGAAATCCATCCGTTCTTTCTGACGCACTCTGTACAAAAGAACCGTCAACACCCTCATCTCTTTATGACCTGCGTTAGAACACACAGGCTTCTGGACTGCTGTATATCATTACAGTTCCGGTGTGTTATAGTACTGTGGGTGGTGTGATGTGATTAGTCAGTGTGTCTAAGAAAATATTTTATATTAAAAATGAATGAAATGAAAACCTAAACGACCAACCCTTTTCGAAATTAAAAGAGAAATTGCATGTTAACTTAAGAAATTAGGACGTCCTACACAAAATTTAAATATTGAAATTTCTGGAAAAATTCGAGGAAATCGTGTAGCCTACTAGTCATTTTAATACCGAAATGTGTAATGGAAACGATTGGTTTTTTGCTGTGCTCATGAAAACGCTTTCTGTATTCTGTTTAGAGGAGAAAATACATGGACAAACACCGGAGTAAAGGATTTAGTTAATTTGACTTAAAAAACTAGAAAAGCTTGTGGGGCACATCTCCACTACGTGACTAGTTGTACCAGATGGGAGAGGTGTAGCGCACGGATGGCTGGAGTACAATTTCGGGTGCACAGTCAATTTCGAGAAGGGGCTGTAATTACACGCGTCATCCGATTTAGATGCAATAAACAGCATGCGTTTGCTAAATGCACTATTTTTCATGCAGAACTGCCAACCTTTGCAACCGCGGGCCGCTACTGAATTTAGGCCCAAGAATATATAACAAATTTATATTTAAATATCCTAATCTTGTCAATTCTAATAGTTCTAGTTTTAAATTCAAAAAGTTACGTATGGATTTTATAAAAATTGAAAAATTGTATATTTAAATTTATATACCGTACTGTACTATAATTGCATGGGGTGGCCGGGTAGCTCAGTTGGTAGAGCAGCTGGCTACGGACTGGAAGGTCCGGGGTTCGATCCCAGGTGGTGACAGGATTTTTTCTCGTTGCCAAACTTTCAGAACGGCCCCAAAATTGAGTACCGGGTCTTTCCCGGGGGTAAAAGGCGGTCAGAGCGTGGTGCCGACCACACCACCTCATTCTAGTGCCGAGGTCATGGAAAGCGTGGGGCTCTACCTCCATGCCCCCCCAAGTGCCTTCATGGCATGTTACGGGGATGCCTTTACCTTTTACTATAATTGCATAGTAGACATAAGACAAATTGTATTGTACAATTATTAATTTCAATTCAGGAATCCGCCCCTGAGCACGAGTTCTACACTTTTGGGGCGAGCTAAAGTTTTTCTGTATATATTATATTTTATGTTACAATTATTATTATTATTATTATTATTATTATTATTATTATTATCTCGTTCTCCTGGTTTCTTTATGGGTTCTCTGTATCAAATCTTATAGATTTACGTATAATTATCATTATGCCATTTTTTTGTCTCGATAACGCCTGTTTCTTTATGTACCTATTCCTTATAGCAGCCATGGCGAAAATGTGATTCACGAGGACATTGTGGCTCGCAATGATGGCTATGCATTTCTCTTGCTTCCTACCTCCCCCAACCCCCACCCTCTCACTCACTGGAGTCAAAATCCGTTCCATTTGTATTTGTCTCTGACCTGCGAGTGGCGTATCGTCGCAATGTCTCTCTCGAAACCATGTACCTCTACAAAATCGAAAGTTCCAAGTAGGATGGGAGGACGCATTTTTTTGCTGTCAATATGATGAGAATATTAAATGTATGATTTGTTCACAAGTATTACGAGGATACGGTTGTATAACATAAAACAACATTATACTATATGTTATTGATGAAACACTGAAAGGTTGTGTTGTTATTATTATTATTATTATTATTATTATTATTATTATTATTATTATTATTATTATTATTATTATTATTATTATTTGTAGGTACATAAAACATGCCAATTTGCATGGGCGCAATTTAGATCCTTTTAAAGTATAGTTTCGTGTATTAGTATTTACTGTTCTTGTTCTGAATTTTATTTATGTATGTTTTTTTTTTTATTTAAGATATTATTTATTTATTCTTGCACCTTTGTATCTTCTGTTTGTGTATTGTTCTGAACTATAATTGGCCTCTGGCTGTTGTTCAGCACACATAATAAATAAATAAATAAATAAATAAATAAATAAATAAATAAATAAATAAATAAATAAGTAAATACGTAAATAAGTAAATAAGTCAGTAAATCAGTAAATAAATAAATAAATAAAATCATCATCAGCATTATTACTGTAATAATATTATTATTATTATTATTATTATTATTATTATTATTATTATTAGTATAATACCAAAAATGTATTTAAAAATAGGCTTAAGGACTTTACTAATAGACGGTAATTATACACAGTATTTAAAGGGTGTAAATGATATGTTGTTATTGAAGTGTTGTATCAGTGAAGAATTATGTTGTGTCAGTGAAGTGTGTTGTGTAAGTGAAACGTGTTCCTGTCTGTGAAGCTGTGTAGGTTATAGTGGCAGTGCAAAGTATTTGAACAGTGAAATGTTTTTGAAGTGTTAGTGAAATCAGGATAGAATCAGTGAAATGTGTCGTAGTTCCAGTGCAGTGAGTGAGTTGACAGAGAAATGAGTGTAATGTTGAAAGGTACTTGTGCAGATATGAACATATACTCGTGAGTTTTAGTTCGATCTTAGTTTTAAGATACAAACTAGAATGTTTCAAATGTTATTTTAAGTGATCGTTTCATTTAATTTAGTATATTCCCTGTTGTTGTTATTAGTATTATTATTATTATTATTATTATTATTAATTATTAGTATTATCATTAATTGTATTTTTAATTAATAAGTTTATTATTGTCATTATTGAGTGTAATTAGTTACCACTGCCACCGGGTATATACCCATTGCAGTGTGAATAAATACATACATACATTATTATTATTATTATTATTATATTATTATTATTATTATTATTATTATTATTATTACTTTGTAAACTGTACAGATTGTAAGCCTCTTTCACCACAAATCTCGCAGTATCAGTCGAGGAATGAATACCGTATTTTGTTGGTAAGAAACTGTCTGGCGTCTCGAATTTAATTAGAGTTGTACAGTATAACGTGTGAAAGTCTCACACACGTACAGTACGTACTGTATGTGCTATTTGCTTTTTTCATTGTCATATCATGCCCAAATGACAGTAGCATTGTGTGATATCTGCTTTAAAAGTGGAGGGACCTGTGCATCTTTACACTCGGATTTTAGTATGTCTTATCAGTATCGAGGTAATGAAGTCTGGAAGTCGGGAGGTAGGAGGCCTCACTGAATGTCAGGGCACTCCGCCCCCGCTGCCTCTGCATCGGGAGGTGTACTTTGGACCTGGAAACGGTCCAACCAAATTATACAAAAAACATTGGATATAGAAACACGGGCTGAACAAGTGACTGTAGTAGTGAAGAACGCTAGGATGTAAAGTTGTGGTTACAGTGCAAGAGCGAACATCGAATATGCATGAACACTTTCGATTCCGTCAGTTCTAGTTTGTCTGGACAAGATGGAGCAAAATGCACACACACACGTTATACTCCCTCTGCCCCCTTCCCACCGGCGCTTTCTCTCTTAACAGTTTTTGATATGAAATGTCTGGGGAGATACGAATCCCTTACTTTGAACCAGATGACACACTGACACCTCCTCCGGTTTATTGTTTATAGATAGATAGACAGACAGACGGACAGACAGAGAGACAGATAGATAGAGAGACAGACAGAAAGATAGATGGATGGAACTATTAGAACTATTAGAATTGACAAGATTAGGATATTTAAATATAAATTTGTTATATATTCTTGGGCCTAAATTACTACTATGATTAAATACCGTAGCAGTGTTGCATTTTGGTTCAAACAATCGTAAAGAGTTCATACCTCTTGTTTCATAACTACGAGAATACAATTCAAAATTATTTCGATTTTTATGTATGAATTTTATTAATACAATATAATAAATTTGTCTTATTTTAAGAACATTAAAGTCCAAAAACAATTTTTGAGATGGAAAATCAATAGGTTTATGAAGACATATTTTAATTATTTTCTTCTGTAATAAATAAAGTGGATTAAAATTCGATTTAAATAAGCTACCCCATCCTATAATTCCATACATAATTACCGATTCTCCGGGTTCGATACCCGGCCCCGGAACAATTTTTCCCTCGAAATTATTCATATTGTACGTAACAAACTAATTGACAAGTAATTGCTCAATAAAACAAAATAATATATTTTACGTAATTTATTGGAAAGGTAATTAATGTGTTGGTTCCATTTTAAATGATTGTCGAAAATTATGCCTAGATACTTAACTTCAGAGGACTCTTTAATAATCGGACATTTACACTGTATAAGACAACAATCAGAATTATGTAATTTAATACTTAATATAGATGTAGGAGATTTGTCGCATTTTTCTGATAATGAGAATAGAATAATTATAGTTTTATTTTCGTTGATAGAAAGATAATTTATGTCAAATCATTTCTTCATTAATTTAAGTCAATGATCGGGTACTTAGTATAAAGCGCACGTTGCTGATTGAAGAGGCAAACAAGTTCTATTATGTGTACTATAAAGTACACCCACTTTAATAAATCAGTATTACGTAACAGTAGGGCAGAAGTTTGAAGTCCGTTCTCCTTCCCATTGAATACAAAGAAATGTTGAAGGTAGAGTCAGTGGAAAAAACAGCTGTCCTACACTGGTGGCCATAATTCTGGAAACTTTTTGTTTTTGTATTGAATTATTATAACATCTGCATTGATTCACAGATTTATACAAACGAAGATGTTACTCGTGACTGATCCGTTTATTATGGGAAGATCTAAATATTCATTTCAGATTTCATTATCATTTCACATTATTTACTGTATTAATTATTATTACTCGACAAATCTGTCTCACATCTCTTGGACTTACTTTAGGTTTTCTATCAGTCCTAGGTGTTGTTTTACAAGATTTTGTGGATTTGTACTTCTGCCATACCTTTTGGACGCCAGACACTATAGCACCATTACCAAGTTTTCTTGCAATATCCTTGAATGTATAGCCTTCTTTGAAAGTGTGACTGCCCTAGAACGTTTCCAATCCTTTCGTGGAGCCATTGAGATAAAAGGATCAATAAAGTTTGTTGTAAAGCAATCAGGTGTTCACCTAACGAAATCTTAAGTCAGACTAATGATAGAAACGCACTAATAATGTCCATATTTTATGCCAAGAGTGCTCAACAATGCTTCTACTGATCAACAATAATCTTAAAATCAACGATGAACCAGTTTTTATTACAGTAAATAATGGGAAATTATAATGAAGTCTAAAATTAATATTTAGATCTTAAACGACTAGAACATAATTTTCCAAATAGTAATGAGTATTTATTATTAAAATATTCAGGATTTAATATAATACTGTACCTTTATTACAACCCCAAAATTAACGGATCAGTCAAGAATAACATTTTCAATTGTATAAATTCGTGAATCAATACAAATTTTATAATAATCCAGTACAAAAAAAGTTTCCAGAATTATGGCCACCAGTGTAAAATACTGCAGATGATTGGATTTACCTCCATGTATGCTATTACTCTATGTAAAACAAGCATAGGTTTAGTAAGAAATAAAATGTATACAACTTGAGTGTTTTGCAATCAACTCTACGTAGTGAATATCTAGATAAAATTCAAGTTGAACTTTAATCTTGCTTTGCTCCAAACAGCACCGTCACGACTCATTATTCAAGATTTCACCACGTCCCATCAGTTGCACATAAACATGTCTTGTTCATTATGAAACAGCCTGTTTGATATTAGTCAGTATTATTAGCATCGACCACACCATCTGGAGGCGGAAGTATGCCGCACATAATGGAGTATGTCAGACGTATCCGCTACGGTATGACCTTAATTCCATGCCAATGACCATTACTTTATTTTTCAGTTATCAACAGTCACATGTTTTAACGAAAACAAAATAACTCACATAAATCTGCATACTGTTTTACATACATATATCTAACTTACTGCATATTACGGTTATAGATACAGTGGAAAGCCAATTTTATGCATGAATGAAAGTGATTTATTATGACTTAATCACGGGATAGTCAAGGAAATATTTCTGAAATCAGCAGCACTAATAACTCTATAATTGCGTCTTATTAGTAGATAGTAGTAACCAATGTAAAACTTCGACTCTCTCATGATTACCATGATGTAGAGTCCGAAACTCCAGAAAGAGAAATGAGCTGATATTATAAAGGATGCGTCAGAAAGAACGGATGGATTTCAAACTATCGATACGCAACGAGGAGAGAGATATAGTGAGGGGGACCACGACTGTTGGGTCAGCCATAGAATGCAGTTTCAGTTGAGAATATGGTGTTGGTCTGGTGTACAACGTGCTTTCATCGTAGAGACATTTTTGAAAAATGAAGAGTCTGTGATCGCCACTCAGGACTCATTTCGACATCGGATGTCACGCTAGGATTCCAACTCGGAATACAATTTTGCGGTGGGTGGCTTCATTTCGTATCACAGGTTGAACATTAAAGAAGAAATCACCTGGACGAAATTCTATTGCACTGAGATTGTCCGAGGCTACGGTAAGATCTCGCGCCCTGCGACTTCTTTCTTTGGGACCATTTGAAGGCGTAAGTTTGTAAACATCGATCACATACACTGGACGAACTGAGGACAGCGATTCGTGAAGAAATCGTGGCAATTGCACCAGCTATGACTGTGAAAGTGATGGCGAACATCAGAAAACGCCTCGATGCCTGTATTGAAAGCCAAGGACATCATATGGATAATGTTGTTTTACATAAATAAACTGCATGTATTGGTGAATATGTTGATAACAATAAATTTTTGATTTGATGAATCTTTACAATTTTCTTACCATGTGAAATCCATCCGTTCTTTCTGACGCAACCTGTATAAGTAAACTACAACGAAAAAAAATCATAACATGCATGCAAAACAAATGGGTTCTGAAGTATCATTGCAAAGACGTACAAACGTTGAGTAGAGTATGAAAACGACATTTAAATAATTACGTTGTAATAGACGGCCTTCGCTCTAGCTAGTCTAGCTCATAATTATTAATTTGTAACTACAAATTCAGCCTACCGTCTCCGTGTCTAACGGTTACCATACTACCCGCTGGCTTTATCGAATGTTCTTAGGTTAACCTGCCGACAGCGATAGGGAGGGAAGTAAAGCTGGAACCCCTATGTCGTACAATTACTTACTTACAAATGGCTTTCAAGGAACCCGAAGGTTCATTGCCGCCCTCACATAAGCGCGCCACCGGTCCTTATCCTGTGCAAGATTAATCCAATCTCTATCATCAAATCCCACCTCCCTCAAATCCATTTTAATATTATCCTCCCATCTACGTCTCGGCATCCCCAAAGGTCTTCTTCCCTCAGGCCTCCCACCTAACACTCTATATGCTTTCTGGATTCGCCCATGCTACATGCCCTGCCCATCTCAAACGTCTGGATATTTATGTTCCTAATTATGTCAGTGAATAATATAATGCGTCCAGTTCTGCGTCGTGTTACTTTCTCCATTCTTCTGTAACTTCATCCCTCTAGCCCCAAATATTTTCCTAAGAACCTTATTCTCAAACACCCTTAATCTCTGTTCCTCTCTCAGAGTGAGAGTCCAAGTTTCACAACCATACAGAACAACCGGTAATATAACTGTTTTATAAATTCTAACTTTCAGATTTTTTGACAGCAGACTAGATGACAAAAGCTTCGCAACCGAATAATAACACGCATTTCCCATATTTATTCTGCGTTTAATTTCCTATCACCCTTACTTTTTAACTTTGCTCTAGAATATGCCATTAGGAAAGTTCAGGATAACAGAGTTTGGAATTGAACGGGTTACATCAGCTGTGTGTCTATGCGGATGACGTGAATGTATTAGGAGAAACTCCACAAATTGTTACGGAAAACACGAGAATTTTACTAGAAGCAAGTAAAGAGATAGGTTTGGAAGTAAATCCCGAAAAAAAAAACAAAGTATATGATTATATCTCGTGACCAGAACATAGTACGGAATGGAAATTAAAAATTGGAAATTTTTCCTTTGAAAAGGAAAAACTCAAGTACCTTCGACCAAGAGTAACTAAAATATAAATGACACTCGGGAGGAAACTGAACGCAGAACAAATATGGGAAATGCCTGTTATTATTCGGTTGTGAAGCTTTTGCCATCCAGTCTGCTGTCAAAAAAGCTGAAAGTTAGAATTTATAAAACAATTATATTACCGGTTGTTCTGTATGGTTGTGAAACTTGGACTCTCACTTTGAGAAAGGAACAGAGGTTAAGTGTGTTTGAGAATAAGATGCTTAGGAAAATATCTGGGGCTAAGAGAGATGAAGTTACAGGAGATTGAAAAAATTTACACAACGCAGAAATGCACGCATAGTATTCTTCACCTGACATAATTAGGAACATTAAATCCAGACGTTTGATATGGACAGGGCATGCAGCACGTATAGGCGAATCTAGAAATGCATATAGAGTGTTAGTTGGGAGGCCTGAGGAAAAAAGACCTTTGGGAGGGCCGAGACGTAGATGGGAAGATAATATTAAAATGGATTTGAGAGAGGTGGGATATGATGCTAGGGACTGGATTAATCTTGCTCAGGATAGGGACAGATGGCGGGCTTATGTGAGGGCGGCAACGAACCTATGGGTTCTCTAAAAGTCATTTCTAAGTAAGTTGTCATCATAAAATATAATTTCACTGTCTTAATAACAGTGAATTTTAACAAGTTTAAATATCATAAGCAGTAGGAGTTATATACAGACGTGGACAAATTATTAACAAAATTGACGATTTTTATGATAATTCTGTTTACAAAATTTGACTTTTCAATTTAGACTACAGTTGACAATTTTGCATATTTCTATCATTACAGTAGATAGAAATATGAAAAAATGTCAAATGTAGGCTATTCTAAATTGAAGAGTCAAATATTATAAAAAATGTATAATAAAATATTCAATTTTGCTAATAATTTGTAAATATGCAAAAATGTCAACTGCAGTCTAAAGTGTGAAGAGTCAAATTTTTTAAAAATATATAATAAAAATCTTCTGTTTTGCTAATAATTTTGAAATATCCAAAATGTCACCTGTAGTCCAAATTGAAGAGTCGAATTTTGTAAAAATATACAAAAAAATCTTCACTTTTGCTAATAATTTGTAAATATGCAAAAATATCAATTGTAGTCTAAATTGAAGAGTGAAATTTTGTAAAAAAATATACAATACAAATCTTCGATTTTTCTAATAATTTGGAAATACGCAAAAATGTCAACTGTAGTCTAAATTGAAGAATCATACTTTGTAAAAATATATATTAAAAATCTCCAATAATGTGTGTGTGTGTGTGTGTGTGCGTGCGTGCGTGCGTGCGTGCGTGTGTGTGTGTGTGTAATATTATTTCCATCGAAATATACAGTACATCATGCACACATGTCAACGTAGAATCATCGACAGAGAATGTTGCATCTGAATGAGTTTTAGAACAGTTTATGCAAAAGGTGATTTGCTTTTAATTCAGGGAACTTCTCACAATTTCTAAGTTACTTCTAATTGAATAAAAGTTACGAATTTCTTCTACAGAAGTGTTCTGATTACGTGCATTCCTCCTCTCTCGTTTCTGAATGTTTGGTTAATATTGCAACACGTAAATCAAGATCAGATTTCTATTGATTTTCTTGCCGACATATGCTAACGTTATTGAATTAATTACCAGGAGAAACAGAGGTCGATGAAAAGGTCGTAGAGGGTAAATACGCCCCATCCGAGGCACAGTTAACCGATTATTTCTCGTTCAAGTGACACAGACATAAGCTGTGAAATTCTCAGTGGGTAAAGCGGCTATATGCCAAGTCTTAAGATTTCAGTTTTTCACTATCCTTCCTTTTAATATACTGAGTCACAAAGGCTACTCAGGGACGATTCCACGACGCAGTAACTACGTAACAATTATTGTGGAAAGATAATGGCAATGAATACCGAAGTACTCAGAGAAAATCTACCCCGAAGCTTCAATTACCACAACTCTCAAACAGTTTACCGGAGATCGATTTCCGGTGTGTTTGGTGAGAAATCTTCAGTTCGACGAGCTACAATTGTGATTTGTAATTATGCCGTTGCTACAATAGAGTAATGGGCGATAGTCGATAATACTATCGATACTATTGCAAATGACTATCGCCCATCTCTACTATACTATCCATAGGGCTATCAATTGTAAAAACTGCAGTCGATAGTACAATCGATACTATTGCAAGTGACTATCGTGCTTCTCTATTACACTGTTGCCGTATCGTCGCTTTCATCATCTAAATAATATTTGTGCGAGATCGTGCGTATTTGCTTGTTTTCCGCACAGAACCAATACGCGGTAAGTGTGAAATATCACATTCAGTATTCCCAACCTAACACACATAACAATTTCCCTCTTCTTACCGCTTAAGCGCCATATTCATTTTACTGCTTTAGGCTTTTAACATATTATTTTTAGAGACGTTTAACATAGTAATAATTATAAATTGGAAACTTACCACTGCAATTTCACCTAAATTGCAATGTTAATTATTGTTTTTAAATATTTGCAAAAATTAAGTAAAATCTACTACTCCACGAAACTTATTGAATTCCTGATACAAGTAACATTAAGGAAGCCGTGAAAAAATCAACAAGATTCCAGATGCCGATGTTATTACTGCAATATGTTATATAAATAATATTGTTAAAATATTAAAATGAAAAATAAATCATTACATAACCTTACCGTTTGTTTTAAGTTCGCTTTTATAGACTGGGGGAAAAAAGACAGACGTATATCACGGCCTGCTGGAGTATAGTAAACACAGAAAACATTTTATAGCAACAATGTTGAAGAGAGATATTTTGGTATTCCAAAGTTGCCGTCATTAAACAGAAACTAAGATGGAGATTTCATTGCAACTAATTAGAAATTCGTCTTTCAGGTATGTAATAAACGATCTTCGCACAAAATATTGTACGATACAAGAGCGGTATGTTTGTTTTCATGTTCTCGGAAATTAAAAAAGCTCAACTACGTTTCGCTTTTTCAATCTTTACCTCGAACATGAAAACATCAACATACCGCTCTTGTAACGTATGTTACTATTGTGCGACTTAAAAGGAGAGCATTTCCTGTCATTCCGTGCAGGCGTCCGGCGGTACCGATATTTGGAATCTTTTTCATGCACTCAGAGTTTGAACATGAGGTTAAAATATATACACTCTTGCTTCAAAAAGAGGTTAAGGTATATGGAGTGGACGAGGTTCGAAATATTGTATTTTTTGTAGTATTTCTTTTTATACATAAATTGCCGAGGCCATAAAGAGATGATTATACTCTTATGAGAACAAAGCGATGATATGGGAACTAACGAAGTTCTCGAAAAGACAATCTGCTACACAGTCTCTTTGATCACTACTAGAAATTTCACACGACCTGCCAGGGACTGAATACGATTCCTTTCGGTGGAAAGCTTTCAGAATTCTGAGATCCATCTGCTGCGCTTTTACAAACAGTAACCTTATTTTCTTTCTACTATCCTCGCCTCTAAAATTTCGATAATTATTTAATATGCCTTACTTCCAAGCGCATTTGGTATACTTGGATTCCGTAACATCTACATTTTCTTACTTTTAAACGGTAACTCTTTCATCAACATAATATTGTAACAAGTAGGCCTATACAAAAATTATATCGCTGCTGCAAAATATCGATTTCGAATTGTCCACTAGGTACACGCTTCCAACTTTTCTTGTAGTTTGAAAGTGAGCTTTGCACGCCATCTGTTCTAGGTTATTCTATTGCAACAGTACTGTAATATTACACTTGTGATATGGCTCATCAGAACTGGATAAAGAGAGGATAGAGAATGACAGTGTCTCGAGAAAATCTGTCAAAACATCGTTCTAACCAACCAAAAATTTCATTGTACTCGTCAGGTATAAATTCGAGTTTCTAGCATCGAAATATGGCGCTGTAGCAGTTACAGCCTGCCTGGTCAACTAACAGTGACCCTTGCGGTCCTCGTGGTCTAGTGGCTGTCACATATCTGAGAGTTTAACTAGGTCGAAGACGATGAATTCCTAGAGACTATGAACATTCTTTGCAGGGTTATCTCGGAACAGAAGTAAAGCAATTTATGTACCTTTTAGTATATTATTTAACGACGTTATATAAACTACTAAGCTATTCCGCATCGATTAAATTGATAATAGTGAAATAAGTTCGAATATTCGCCTGGGATTACCTGACATTCAGTTTACAGTTGGAGAAAACTTCGGAAAACACCCAACCAGGTAATCAGTCCAAGCAGGAATCGATTCCACGCCCAAGAGCGACTCCGGAATAGCAGGCAAACGTATTACCACCTGAACTACGCCAGTGCCGCGGCATGGGAGGCACCGATGGTATTGCAAGGGATGGAATCATCTCACCCCGTCCATGGGATTCAAATCGGGTGAACAGGGAGGTCAGTCCATCACAGTGATATCCTGCCTCTTACTTACTTATTTTCTTACTTACTTACTTACTTACTTACTTATGGCTTTTAAGGAACCCGGAGGTTCATTGCCGCTCTCCCATAAGCCTGCCATCGGTCCCTATCCTGTGCAAGATTAATCCACTCTCTACCATCATATCCTACCTCCCTCAAATCCATTTTAATATTATCTTCCCACTACGTCTCGGCCTTCCCAAAGGTCTTATTCCCTCCGGCCTCCCAACTAACACTCTATATGCATTTCTGGATTCGCCAATACGTGCTACATGTCCTGTCCATCTCAAACTTCTGGATTTAATGTTCCTAATTATGTCAGGTGAAGAATACAATGTGTGCAGTTCTGCGTTGTGTAACTTTCTCTTGTAACTTCATCCCTTTTAGCCCCAAGTATTTTCCTAAGCACCTTATTCTTAAACACCCTTAATCTCTGTTCCTCTCTCAAAGTGAGAGTCCAAGTTTCACAACCATACAGAACAACCGGTAGTATAATTGTTTTATAAATTCTAACTTTCACCTTCTTTTAAGCAGGTTGTATGACAAAAACTTTTCAACCGAATAATGGCAAACATTTCCCATATATATTCTGCATTTAATTACCTCTCGATTTATATTATAATTTCGTATTATCTTTTGGTCACGAGATATAATCATAAACTTTGTTTTTTCGCGATTTACTTCCAAACTTATCTCCTTACTTGCATCAAATAAAACTCCCGTGTATTTCCTAATAGTTTGTGGATTTTCTGCAAACATATTCACATCATCCGCATAGACAAGCAGCTGATGTAGATTTAAACCGTCCAATTACAACCTAAGCAACAAAAATATGGTGTGCATGTTCGAGAATGATTTTAAGACTCATTTATAGTACATCAATGGGTAAAATGAGATACAGAATAAGTTGTAATTATGAAATGTATGAACATTTCGAGCACGCAATCTTCATTAAAGGCAGAAGAACGGTATATTAGAGTTGATAGGAAACGTTTTCAAAATAAGATTTTCCAACAAATATTACGTCGTAAAAATAGAACTGAAAACCAAGGAAGCTTTAAGAGAAGATGTGAATTACTAAACATCAGGAACTGCAAACAAAAGCTAGAGATGGGGAGGAATGGAGGCAATGCATGGAGTAGGTTATAGACAAAAGCCCGACATGGGCTGCAGCGCCATAATAGAAGCGGCAGTATAATGGTAACAGCAAAGTGCTTCATACTAGGCTTTTGTATGAATTTCTTAAAGAAGACTTGTTCAGATATTGGCACCCGTTAGGGAGTAGCAGAGAACGTAGTCAAGTTTTCAGTGAATCTAATTATGACATTAGGACATTGTAGCTGTTGTGTTTTAGAGGATAGCGCGTGTGCTTCCCAACCAAGCGATCCGAAGTTCAATTCCCGGTTTGGGCGCGCAGATTTATCTCAATTCCACGCGACTGCACCCGTACTAAGATCTCCCCGTGTTGGCCCTGTTGACCACATGATCAAGAAAGCCCGCATTCTGAGAGAATCTAGTGTTTGTTCAAAGATACCCTCCCCTACAACTCATTGGTTACAAATAGAGCCCGGATTTCCACGCAAATCCATGTTTCTATGAGGCTTTTGTATTGTATTGTATTTATTAACATTCCATGGTATTCATACATTGCTTTACAGCTAGAATATGGAACAAGTCAAAAAACTTAATACTATTACAAAGTCTTAATTTATAGTCACAGTCTAGATGAAATATATACAGAAGAGATTTACAATATAGTCTACTAGTACAACACAAAGTTTTAGTATCAATTTCATGAAGCGTTATTGAATGTCATGAATTCACCTACAGAATAGAAGGTGTGAGAAATTAGGTACTTCTTTAATTTGGCCCTAAATAATCTTATGTTTTGAGTTTCATTTTTTATATCGATAGGGAGGCTATTAAAAATTTTTACTGCCATATAACGCACTCCTTTTTGATAGCACGATAGACTTGTCGATGGAGTATGAAAGTCATTTCTTTGACGTGTGTTTATGCTATGAACTATTGAATTAGTTACAAATTTTCACGATTACATACCAGGAAGACTATTAATGAAAAGATATACTGACAAGCCATGGGCATTATTTGTAGTTTTTTGAAAATAGTCCTACAAGATTCCCTAGATTTGGCACCTACTATTATTCGAATTACTCTTTTTTGTAATAGAAATATACTGTTACTATCTGTGGAATTTCCCCAGAATATTATTCCAAAACTCATTACCGAGTGGAAGTATGCAAAGTATATTGTTTTTAAGGTATTGATATTTACTATCTTTTGCATTGTTCTAATAGCAAAACAAGCTGAATTTGGTTTGGGGGTAATTTCTTTAATATGATTTTTCCAATTTAACACATTATCGATTTTTAAGCCAAGAAATTTGGTTGTCGTTGCTTCTAATAGGGATCTGTTGTTAATTATTGCACTAGAAGTTTGCGAGGTTGAATTTGGACAGGAGGTTGAATTTTCTTGTTACACTTCTCAAACTTTGCAAATGAGGAGCTCATTTACAAAACGTCTCTTGTCCACCTGATAACAAAAATGAGCTTCCACTGTCCACGCATTCTTCAACTATAACTCTACATACAACTGTCATGATTTGGTTTCATAACCACAAAAATCTTGCGTTAAAAGTGACTACTGAAATCAAATTGACTCTTGTAAACAGCAAAAATACGATAAAATATTAGTTCCAGCTTTGGAACCAAAGAGTCTCATGCCCCGATTTGATTGTAAATGCACCCAACCTCTTTGGTTTCATAATGTCTCTTGCATAGCTGGTAAGAACATTTTAGATCTTTTTTTGTGATTTCCCACAAAGGTACAGGAATGGACAAGAGACGTTTTGAAAACAAGCATCTCAAATTTTCATTTTATAACTTGTCAATTCCAAATAACCGTATACCCAAGGGTTCACACCTGTGGAGTAACAGTTAGCGCGTCTGGCCGCGAAACCAGGTGGCCCGGGTTCGATTTCTGGTCGGGGCAAGTTATCTGGTTGAGGTTTTTTCCGGGGTTTTTCCTCAACCCAATATGAGCAAATGCTGGGTAACTTTCGATGCTGGACCCCGGAATCATTTCACCGGCATTATCACCTTCATCTCATTCAGACGCTGTGTGGATATAAAGGGAAAAGTTGAGACGGTGTCGGTGGAGTTCCCGGGTAGCTCAGTTGGAAAGAGCGCTGGTACGTTCAACCAGAGGTCCCGGGATCGATACGCAGCCCCGGAACAATTTTTCCATTGAAATTATTGAAATTATTCATAATCTTAGCTGTTTATAAAGCGTCGTAAAATAACCTATTAAAATAAATTAAAAAATTTAAAAAATATACCCAGGGGCAGGTATTTATGGAGATTAATTTTATCATTTGTGCTTTTAAACACTGGTGTCGATGGAGATTGATTTGTAGTCTTGGTGGAGATTAACGGTAATTTTGGAAAATACAATTATTTTGGAACTGGAGTATTAATCCAGTATGAATATTACTTTTGAAATAATTAACATTAAAGATTCTTTGGACTCTGGTAAAGGTGCGGTATTGCCAATAGACAATATATGTTGGATTGAGACTGTATTTAACACACATTCATTAAAAACGAAAAAACTTGCAGCCCTCAAATTAACACTTTCAAATTATTAATGAAATGCTGAATTCTCAGTCTCGAGGCACGGAATATTTAAGAATTCAATTCACGTGGTCACATATACAGGGACATCATTTTATTTTTACTTCAATTTTTATTGTACCTGAGTTTTTGAATGTACTTCACTCCCACCCCTTCACACAGAATCAAGGCCACATATAGTAAACAGCACTGAGTTAGCAAGTATAGTACGTTCCAGAAATATGTTCGCGTTTTTCAGTGACGAAAGAGCTTTCAATATTGAATCATATTTTCGCACAGGTACTGTCCGTTTGCCTACGTCGCGTCCCGATTTCCCCCACCTGCTTCTGCTCGCCCTTCTGTAAAAGCTGGGCTATCTTAGCTCTTTTCTGAAAAAAAAATAATTTCTGTTAGGAATTGGACGTTTACGTAATATTATACAACTGTTTAAAATAACTTAAATAAAAAGGCCTCGTTAAGTAATTGTCACGTGATTTCCCCCCTTATCCTGCGGCATAACCACTTGGACGGACAGTAGATAGCATGTCTGAGTAATTTTATCTGTGCGGGTCGGGCAGACGTGAAGATTGAATTTACATTACGCAAGGTAGGCCTACTCTTTTATAGAGTAGGTACAGAATTATTTCAACATGAGTTACTAGTATGAAAGACGAAAGTGGTAATTGGAATTAGATGCAATAGTGTATAATGCGTTAATATGTACAAAAGAACTGAAGCCTGTATCGAAATCAACGGCCACCATTTTCAAAACTGTGTTTAAATATTCATATTACGATTATTTTTCAATTTACCTTCATTCTCTATATTGTACGCTAATGTGCTATAGACAGTATAATATACACTGCATAATGAATACGTCCACATGGACAGCTCAGTTCGTGAGTAAAAATACTCATTGTTAATACTGTACTGTATTTTGTTTAAACAAAAACCTAATGAAAATTATCAAACTCGAAAGCGCGATATTTCCTAGTTTACGTAAATGGATGAACTACTTTTCTTCCCTCCTATACCTAGTAAAGTGATTTGTTTGTACTCTACGTCAGTATCATCGATCTCCAGTCGTGGAAGAGGATAGCAAACGGCGTTGATCCAGAGGTATAGCCAAGTTAATACTAAAAATGTTAGTAAAAATAAAATGATGTCCCTGTACATTCAGCATGTATGGAAAGTGATTCTAATGAATTTATAGGTTAGTTACAAGCAATGAATGGACAAGAAATTATGTCACGGCCTCCTTGATATAAAATATAGCCTACTATGATCAAATAGTTTTTCTATGGCAACAGAATGAATCTAGTAGGCTGTTCTCGTTCCCGAGCTCCGGCAAGCTTCTCGTTCATTGTGAATGCTCACATTTAAATTCATATATTTTAACAATTTTTTCCGCGCTTGTTCTCGTTGGCGTTTCCGTTCCATGTTTATTGTGGACCAGCCTTAAGAGGAAGGCGGAAAACAGAGACGATTGGAAAATTCTGGGTTTGCAGTGAAAGATCTGCTGTTGGGCAGAAAACGAATGAATTAATTGCTTAATTAATTAATTAATTAAATGCATATGGAAAATAGAACCTATTCACTGAACAGCCATGTGGTGAGTATTAATGGAATTCAAGAAGAATAAAATGAACACAAAATTCAACAAGCATATCTGCTTCAACTAATACAAAACCAGTGTTCTTCGTACTGAAATTTAAATATATCCCGTTTTTCCACACACAACAAATTATTGCGATTGTTCTCACTAACACGGTGCTTCCAAAGCAAGGAACAGTTTTTGAATCCTGATCAAATTAAAATTGACATGTAGATTCCTAAACAAGCAAAGAGATGCACTATCACCTTTACTTTTTAACTTTTCTCTAGAATATTCCGTAGGAAAACAGAGACGGTTTGGAACTGACGCTTCTTTAAGCGGACGACGTGAATATGTTAGGAGAAAATCGATTTCCCACAAACGATTAGGGAAAAACGGGAATGTTACTTGAAGCAAATAAGGAGATAATTTCGAAGTAAACCCCGAAAAAACAGAGTATATGATTATGTTTCGTGGCCAGGAAATATTACGAAATGGAAATATAAAAGTTTGAAATGTATCCTTTGAAAAAGTGGAAAAATTCAAGTACCTTGGAGCAACAGTAACAAATATAAATGACACTCGAGAGAAAATTAAACGCAGAATAAATATGGGAAATGCCTGTTATTATTCGCTTGAGAAGCTTTTATCATCGAGTCTGTTTTTTTTAAATTGAAAGTTATAATTTATAAAACAGTTACATTGCCGGTTGTTCTGTATGGTTATGAAACTTGGAGAGAGGAACAGAGGTTAAGGGGACTGGGAATAAGGTGCTTAGAAAAATATTTGGGGCTAAGGGGGATGAAGTTACAGGAAAATGGAGAAAGTTACACTGCACGTATTGTATTCTTCACCTAACATAATTATGAACATTAAATCCAGACGTTTGAGATGGGCAGGGCATGTAGCACGTATGGGTGAATCCAGAAATGCATATAGAGTGTTGGTTGGGAGTCCGGAGGGAAAAAGACGTTTGATGGGGGGTTAGACATAGATGGGACGATAATAGTAAAATAGATTTGAGGGAGGTGGGATATGATGGTAGAGACTGGATTAATCTTGCTCAGGATAGGGATCGATGCCGGGCTTATGTGAGGGCGGCAATGAACCTTCGGGTTCCTTAAAAGCTATTTGTAACTAAGTTTGCTATACAGCCTATATCAAGCTTAGTATCTCTCTTGAATGAAGGCCAAGGTTGAAGCCGATATCATCATATCTTATAGCTGTAGCGTTATTTATATTGATGTTTTCTGTCATGAATGCTTACGTACATTATTATTCAATGCAAGTAAAATTTTACTAAACACAATTCCATTTGAGTCCCTTTAAGTTACAAAGATCAGTCGGAATCAAAGTGATGATAATGTGACGATTAATGATAAATGCTAGGGAAGACCGGAGTAACAGGGCAAAACTCTTCGATAGCCAGTATGTCACACAAATCTAAGATAAAACCCGGTCCTTTCACTGAGAAGCTGTCAGTTGACAATCTACACGCAAGCAGGTCTTCACCCGGTAAGTAATGTGCGTGTGGATAATGCCAACTTCACATTAATCGATTATCGTGAATGTAATTATGCACCGCCTTTTTCAACAACAAAGGCTATTAATGAACGAAGAGAGAATGGGGCGGTAAGATAACGTAATGACGACAAGAATAGTGGGATAAATCTAAGTTTACGGGAAAAAAACTACTTAAAAATGATCGAATCCCATTCAGCTTGGTAGGAAGTCTCAGTTATTGATCCTGCACATTCCCATGGAAATTGTGTAACACTGGTTCAACGAAGATGTCTACGTACCTAACTTAATACTTCAAGAAAGTGTTAAAGAGATACTTCCCTATGAAGTCACTCATTAATTATTATTCATTTCATTCATCCATTAATTCAATCATTTCAATATTCATGTTCCATATAAATCTATACTAAAAATAAATCTGTAGCCAAAATTTTTCTGGTAATTTTCGATTTTCCAAAAATAATTGGTGTTAACATGTATAATTAACCACCCTGAAACCGACAATCGCTTTTTTGAAATTTTTGTTTCTAAGTCTGTCTGTCTGTCTGTCTGACTGTCTGGATGTTTGTTACCTTTTCACGTGATAATGGCTGAACGGATTTCGATGAAAATTGGAATATAAATTAAGTTCGTTGTAACTTAGATTTTAGGCTATATGGCATTCAAAATACGTTATTTAAAAGGAGGGTTATAAGGGGGCCTGAATTAAATAGATCGAAATATCTCGCTTGTTATTGATTTTTGTGAAAAATGTTACATAACAAAAGTTTCTTTATAAATGGTTTCTTATAAGTTTTATTTTTTTTAAAATTTTGATAGGACTGATATTTAATGAGATAAATGAATTTTAAAATTAAAATAACTGCCATCTAAGACGGTGTATTGAAATAAAAAACAAATGACTTCGTCTATAAGGGGCCTTGGACACAACAATCGAAAGCTATGAAACATAGCCTACACACAATGTTTCTGTGTTTCTATGAAGTAATATCGGAAACTAAATTAACCGATTTGTATAATTAATTATTATTTCATCATTGGAAAGTGTTGTTTCTCTGTATGGACATAATGCTATAATGTTATTACAGTAACTTGTGAGTGAATTGAGGACAGGTAAGATTAAAATAGCTTCTTATGCACAGAAAACTTGATAGGTTATTCTCTATATTCATTTCCTGTATTTCTTAAAATAATGTTTATGAACATATTCATTTTTATCCCAGAGAATTAACGAACGAGAGTGTATTGATTTAGTATGCAGTAATAGTACGTTAGCTTGGCAATCCATTATTGTATAATTAAAATTTTAACTATGCTCAATTGAATCGTGTTAAAATATATAAAATATACATGCGATAAATGCAATGCAAAAAATTGGGTAATGAGCCAAGCAGATTATGTTGCGCTGTTGTAAATTTGTTCCTCCTGAGATTCAAGAGCTCCCACAACAAATTAAATACTTTCTAATTCGAGTACATCCGTTATCAACACACCTTTTACGTAATATAATATAATATAATATAATATAATATAATATAATATAATATATAATAATATAATATAATATAATCTATATATAATTTGAACTGGTAATGGAAATTACGGGAAAACGGCTGAACGGATTTTAATAAATGGCCCCTCATTTTGAAGCTTGGAACCCAAAGTTTTTCGGAAAAGTAGTAGTTTTCAGTGAAATGGCAATTTTCCTACATAATTTTCCTATTTTCCAAAATCCATCTGTTGTCAGTTTTGAGAACTAATTTTATCGAATCACGGCCGACTTGATTGAATTTCGGAACAAAACACACACTACAATAAACAATATTCTATTACACGAAGGCCATGACCTGCAGGATTGCCGACATATTTAGAGCTCAATTCAATTTTTTTATTAAAAACTCATTCTGCAGTGTATAATAATTTTTTCAGTACAGCTGTGTATTGGATATTCAAATCTACGAAACTTGAGGTGGTTTGATGACATTATTACCATTAGAAATTAAATATTATTGTAGTTAATATCATGATGCGTCTATTTTTCATTAATTGTACATAATATTGATGCTATATTGATGACATGAAAGTGAAACGTTTTGAGGTTATGTAAGTAAATGTAGAGAATATCTTAATTTAGATCTTCATTTCTATAATTTACTGAGTGACTGCTATATATATAACTACAAAACTTAAGATAATAATATTTTTATTAAAAATCAATAATTTTTATACTTATTAGCCCAGTGGGGTTGGGTCTTTTTCATATACTTAATGGCGGTGTAGTGTAGATATTGATATGTGTCATTGTCTTCAGTATTGGCTCGAGAGAGCGCAAAAATTACAGTTCGTAAGGAAAGATAAAAAGGTATTACTTACTGATAAAATAAGAGGCCTAGAAAATTTTGTAGTCTCCAGATCATTTCAGCCAGATCTCTTAGTATGATAAAATGAATTTACGCTCCACATTTCAAGGTCTACATACAGCAGCTATACGAAAATGCTATTGTTCGAAAGCTTAGCAAACCTGATATTTTTTAACTTTTGCCTACAATCCACAATGACCTGAAATACTGACACTAGTACTGCTATCG
Organism: Periplaneta americana; assembly: GCA_025594305.2. NCBI lineage: Eukaryota > Metazoa > Arthropoda > Insecta > Blattodea > Blattidae > Periplaneta > Periplaneta americana. The sequence goes on from JAJSOF020000005.1 coordinate 4,214,325, forward strand.
TCCTGACATTGATACTTGCGTTTTCGCGTTGAAACTCAAAAACTGAAGTTGGATAGGTTCAAGAAAAAGTATTTGGCCTAAAAAAATCCATTCGGAGGGAGTATGTTTCATTATTATGGAAGCAAATAACTATCAAAAAGACAAGTATTCTTCATTGAAAATAAATGTGAAAAATATGTATTTGAACGTCTAACGAACTTAGTTTGCAGCAGCATTTGCTGCACAAGCCACTAGTATAATATAATATAATATAATATAATATAATATAATATAATATAATATAATATAATATAATATAATATAATATAATATAATATAATATAATATAATATAATATAATATAATATAATATAATATAATATAATATAACATAATATAATATAATATAAACATAATAATAAATCTGTAGCCAAAATTTTTCTGTTAATTTTCGCTTTTCCAAAAATAATTGGTAATAACAATTAAGAAACATGTTAAAGGAATTGTCACTGCACCAAATGAGTGGTCTCTGGATCAAAATGATCGCATTTTAATATTTTAAATACAATTTAAAGTAAGTAACATATTAAACGATTTATGTGAATATTTCTTCTTAACTCTTTATTGTGTTATTAACGTTTAAAACACAACTGCAATATTAAAAAATTGATGTTAGTACTTTTGTTTTACAGACAATATACAGATAGATATCAAACAAAAAGAAGCCATATATAAATATGTTCCCTGGATCAAATGTCCTATTTTAATTATGTAATTACTTTATATTTATTTCTAACGGGTGCAGCGGAGCGCACGGGTACGGCTAGTGAATAAATAAATAAGTGAATAGGTAAGTAAGTAAGTAAACAAATAAATAAATAAATGTCCTACGTATATTTTATGTAAAATGTCTGTTTTACTTAGTAATATGCTCAATGTGTATTTGTAAGCAAGTTTTTAATTATTTTCATAATATACCCTACGCTAAAATAGGGGTCAACAAACTTGTATATTGAATAAAAAATAATGAAAATAAATATTATCCACAGCATTTCTTATTTGGTGTACCAATAACCCTAACCTAACCTTTCCAACTGTAATACTATTTCCGTATTTTTGGGGGGAGGGGGGTTACCATGTTGTTGATCATTTCTGTACAATGCTAAGGTAGTGAGAGGAAAGTCTTTCTGTATAAAAAAAACTGTTTAAATAGACCATTTTGCGTCATCGTCATAAAGACAAGTAAAAGCGAATGGAAAACCTTATGAGAGGCTTTTCAGCCCCGGGTATACAGCAGAGTTAAGGCTGGTTCACAATAAACCTGGAACGTGAACAAGAATGAAAACGAGAAGCAGAGAACGTGAATATGAAAATTTTTGATTCACGATAAACCGAGAACGTAGACACTATGCATATCGATATGTATGTCAATAACGATATGTAAAGTCGATATTACGTATTCTGATGTTATTTGTGTATAATTGACCAATGGCGTTCTCTTATGAGTCAAGGCAGCCAACATAAGCACAGGTTAGCCAACTTCGAAATTTCAACTGAAACATTTCATTAGGTACGGTACTATAAATATGCCCATGCATCTTGATTATCACAACCTATTTTAAGTCTACCGTAACGTAAAATAATTAGAGAAGAGACATTTGTAATAGAACAAAAATGAACACAACAGTAGTTATTGAATTGAAGCATGAATATGTAGAGTGTAATACAACCAATACAGTAATAAAATAGGATTCCCTTCCGATCGGTGTTCAAAGATGCAGCTATTGAAAGCCACGTATTCTCCTTCATTTTATCATCTTTATACGAGGCGCGCCGCTTATCGTAAATGTGAGGATTTGAATATCAGGATCTCATCAAATAAAACTTGCTCCATGATGCACAGCACAGAACAAAATAATGCATAGGTTATGTCACGGTCTTCTTGCTACAAAATATACGACGACAAAATAGCTTTTAGATGGCAATATAATGAATCTAGTGGGCTGTGATCGGAAACGTGAACGCCAAAGTTGAAACTTGGCCAACTCTCCGTTCCCGATCTCGGGCTCCGGCAAGCTTTTCATTAATTGTGAATGCTCACATTTAAAAGTATACAATTTAACAATTTTACCGTTTTCGTTTTCGTTCCGATTCTCGTTTCCGGTTTATTGTGAACCAGCCTTTACGGGCCAGGGTTAGAACAATATTTTGATAAATACAAATAAATTCTGATCTAGGTTATTTTTATTTTAATAAATTTAAGGAAAACATTAAGCAAATTATTGAGTAGGCTATTCATGCTTTTTTCCTTGATTTGTTTATCGCTGTTTTGCAATACGTAGTTATATTGGTTCTGTAATTTTTATTGCATCTTTGTTATGTTCCATTTAGTACAAAATACACGAAAACGAGCTTGTAAACATATACTGCATGTAGGAATAAACTCTGAATACAAGCATCAATTCAGTCAAAGACGAGAATCGAACCTAAGTTAGCAGAGTAAACCACAGCTCTAGCACTGAGCACCTCGAAATATTAGCAGCATTAAAATCTACCTTATTTCTCAAACAATTTTTACTAAGTACCTGTGTTCCTTCTACCAAGATAACGTATCGATTGGTGCAGTCATGGAATCGCAGATACAAACGAAACATAGGGAGAGAGAAACTGACCAATCATGATGCCTGAACTACTAAATATTTTATTCCCCATAAAAAGTAGCGAAGCCAGCATAGCAGCAAACAACTCAGCTATGAAGGAGACCAAAAACTTGAGAAGTCGTACAAGTAGTTCAGGAAGACGAAAAGAAGTCGAATGGAGTGCGGGAACTCAGCTCAGCCAAAGCTGCTACAGCTATGCATTGTAGCCAGAAACTGTTGCTACGTTACGGAAATCGATATGAAGATTTTGACAGAAATATGAGTACACAATCTAAGCAGACTAATAAGTAGAGCCCCGATGTTTAGGCATAATATATTTTATGCTCGACCATGCCGAAATGTAGTAATTATACACCTGGTAGCAGACCTTTAATGCATGTCATTAAAGTACACCTACTCATTAAAGGTCGGGTCTTTCAGCCAATGACGACTCAGGTTACAACTGTTCAGCCAATGACAGGTCAGCTTTCTACCGTTATAAAACCGCAAGTATCGATTATTCTGGGATATGCAATCGAAAGAGAATTAGCGAAAAGTCACGGAGGCTGGAAATCCAATACTGTCGCAGAAGGTTACGTTCCGTTACTATAATAATTAGCGTTAATTGTAAATAATATTCAAATAAATTCAATTTGTCATCTCGTTTTTCAATGTCGAATTCAATAATCAAGGTTATAGGGGAAGGAAGGGTATTGGCGCTCACCTTAGGAAAACCATTATTTGTTTTCAAAACAATGGTCGATCTTAATACTTCATTCACAAAATGCAGACATGAAATAGTTTTCTTTACATCTGAAATAGTATTACTTAAGAAAATAGTATATTTAGGGAACTATTAGGAAAACAATGAAAATGAGTAATGAGCGGTATTGCCCGACACTGTAGGGCAATGGCGCTCAACATAGTAAATAACATTCATGCGTATTTAGGTGCAGTGATCGCATTTATAATTATGTGATCGATCAACTCCACTGCATTCCTTATGTGTCCAGTTTGCACATACAGTACACCGACACCACACTTCACCATCTTCACCGAATTCTCCACACACAGCGCAAGTCTCTTACACTTCTGGAAGAAGTGTGTTTGGATTAATATCATCTAATTCATCATCGTCACACAAATCATCTTCATCCAGTTCATCTTCTGATGTACTTTCGAATAACTTTCTTATGTTTTTTAATGTTCTTTGCCCTGATCTTTGATAAAGGAGCAATGGTTGATTTTGGTTTTTCAGACTTCTTAGTCTTATGTTTGTCAGCTCTGCGCTTCTCTAAGACTTCTAGTTTTTCCTTCATCGGTGATGCTGTAAGTATCTCAGAATGCTGTTTGGTATTGCCGGATCTTCTTTCACTGGTGGTTTTTGAGGGGCCAGGAATAGGTGATATTTGGGTGATTGGTATTGATTTTCTATTTTGATTTGTTTTAATGCAGAAGGATGCGATGGAATTTGAGAGGTCGTCGGCTGTACAGAAGATATTGTGGGTACATTCTTGTGACATATTGCCTTCACACTGGTTGATACTAGTTGCTGACTTGTTCCTTCAATCTGATTTTCGTCGTCAATCAATGAAAGAACTGAATCTTCACCTGGTGGGCTCAAATTCATTGCAGCCATAAAATCTTCATCTGAGTAAACATTTGGGTTCAAGGGCCAAATGCCACTTCTTTGAATCCATTGGTCGCTTTTTCCATAGAAGAAACTCTACCTTATGCTTGATTGAAAAGCTTGCAATGTCGTATGGAGTAATTTTTTGAGCTGCACGAGTCTTCAAGAAAGTTTCGCATTCTTTGTTGAACGATGATTTTAATGGTCCACAGAAGGTGAGGTGAAAGGGCTGCAATCTGTGGGAGATATTGAAATGATGTGGATGCCTTTCTCTTTCCAAAAGGAATATGAAGAAAGTGATGTGTGACTGCTGTGGTTGTCCATTATAAGGAGAACAGGGTTATCGATGGAAGCACTGGTTTCCTTTGCAAAGTGTTGTAACCAGACTGTGAAAAGTTCAGACGTCATCCACCCATTTTTAGAGCACAGTTCTCCTGCAGGTCCATCACACGTAGCTGAGGTGACATTCGTTGGTGCGGGAAGATAAACATCGGGGGAATGTAATGTCCCGCAGCACTAACTGCACAACAGACCGTAATATTCTTACCCCTCTCCCAGCTCGTAATGGCGCTAACTTGTGTCGTCCCTTTAGATGCAATAATGCGCGAAGGAATATGGAGAGTTGAGACCTCCGTCTCGTCTACATTGTAGATCCTCGTGGCTGGAAAGTTGAATTTTGAAAACAGTGATTCAAGATTGCTATAGGCTCGTTGAATTTCATCCTCATTAAATGCCAGAATACGGTTAACGCCTTTTGCTTCAGGTTTCCTTAAGCTCAATTTTGGATGTCGTCTTAGGAAACCATAAAACCAATCTTTTCCAGCTTCCCTTTTGTCTCTGGAAAAATTGTTTTTTATTTCATGTTTTTCTGCATATTCAAAACTATCTTTTTGAGCTCCGAAGCTGTAATATCAAAGTATAATCTAGAAACCGTCAAAACATACTCTTCAGTTTCATTTTCTTGTTCCTCACTGAAAACACCTAAAGAGGGGGCATAAGACTTTACTGCTTTTACTCTGTCCTTAAGTGTGCTGAAAGAGATATTGAATTGCCGAGGTGATTGCCGAATTGATGTTCCTAAAGAAACTGCTCTAAAAGCTGTTTTCATGGTCTCAATTGTCCATGCTGCCTTGTTTGTACACCTTTCTCTTTTTTTCGGCATCTGTTAATAGTCTAATTACGAAATTAATTAATAATAGAATGAATAGAGACATCGCACTTCGTTAAAACAGAAAGCATAATAATATTTAACATATTGTATGCTTTAAATAACATTTTATTGCAGTAATATAAGAATATAGGCCTAAATGGACTGTTTTCTGCAAGGAAATAACCTCAGCTGGAGGGTAAGACCGCTCACTTGAGCGCCACAACCCTCCATAGCAATATTGAAATTCTTAACATGTAGCGACGAAAGAAGCTTATTACAGATGTTTATAAGTATATCAATGTGAAGCTGACTTTATCCCCTACATAAACATATTAATTGTTAATAATGTTAAAGGATATTTGTTCACATAACTTCAGTTTGAAATATGCGTGTTCTTATAACAAAATACTAACAAAAATATTCTCGCTCACAACAACGAAATGTGCCTTCCCACGGTAAGCATTCAACTACTATGCACTTAGTACAGTGTCCGCAAAATAGCATCACCTCCTGAGCTCTTCAAAATTTAAACCATGCAGATATATTAGCATGAGCGCGATTGCCCTCTGAGCGGTACAACCCTCCGTTCCCCTAATATGTTTTAAATATGTATATTTGGCCTATACTTGTTTATCCTCTTCAAAATGCTCCCCTTCACCAGCTTTCTGACCGGTTTCTCGAAGATGTGGATAAGTTAATTAAAAGTTCGGTGAAGGAAATTTTATGTTTGCCAGGAGACACGCCCGACGCGATGTTGTACACCGAACGTAAATATAAGGGTCTCAGCCTTTTCAAAGCTCAATGGGAAGCATATTTACAGCATCTCAATATTTGCAACACATTATTGAGAACCTCGAATCCTCTTGTCGTTTCTACAAGGAACATAGCAGCAGAAAAGAAAGTATGTTCCAGGAAGTTAAAAATTCCATCTGAAGATCTGGATATAAGTAACATCAATGTCCATAAACTACGACAAAATCTTAGGAAACAAGAGTACGACAAATGGTGTGCGCTTCCACATAAAGGAAAAGGTGTTATTTTATTTCAAGAATATACTCCCGGAAATAAATGGATTTTTTCTAAGGAGGGTCTATCTTCCTCTGAATGGCGGGACGCAATTAAGATGAATGCTAACGTAGCACCAGTGAGAAGTCTTCATGGGAGATCCTTGGACGGTTTCCGTTGCAGATACTGCAACGAGATTGAAACCTTAGCACACGTCCTAGGATCCTGTCAGCATGGAGAACCCCTGAGAAATTCACGCCATCATAACATCCGAAAACTAATAGCACAAGCCCTTAGAAACAAATCCTTCGAGGTCCATGAAGAGGTGCACTGCGTTGCGTCTGAAGGCAGCGGAATTAGAAGAGCGGACATCGTGGCTCTAGACAAGACTAATAGTAAAGGCTTTATAGTGGACCCAACTGTTAGATTTGAGATGAGCCAGACCCAACCATCCGAGGTCAATAAAGAAAAACAACAAATTTATGAGCCTACTATTCCGTATTTTCGAGAAAAATATCAGATGGAAGGCACCTGGGAAGTACATGGTTTAATGATCGGAGCGAGGGGCACCATCCCACGATCAACTGTAAACACTATCAAAACATTTGGAATCCATGACATCATTCCAAAAATAATTACTTCAACCATTAAAGGGTCTGTGGCAATTCTGAAAAATCATTTATACGGAATATCATAATACCCCCTTTTCTATTCGTTAGTGTGTGATTGTTACAAATATATGTACAAATTTATTATTTCTTAAACTTAAGCTCCTAGTTCACATTTAAATTTGGCTCATCTATCTCACTGTAATCATTACTATTCTTATATGTGTGTTATTCTGTGTTTTTGGCAACCCAGGATGCCTGGGCAGACTATTTCTTGAAATAAATTATATATCAAGTTTAACGGGACTACGTCAAGGTCAGTGACATTACTGTTCCTCGGAAAAAATCAATACTTTCGCGTCTGCGCACATCTCACAATTCACGACCTAGAACAAGGTCACTTCCGATCTTGTCAGTTACAAATAAAATGTATACATCTGAATACCGGTAATTTCAAGTTAGATATGTCGTCGAGCATAAAAAGTCGTATGAAACTCGCCTATAATGGTTATTAAGACGCTCGTATGAAAATTATGAAAATCGCTTGCGCTCGTTTCATAAATATCCATACTCGATTCTTAATTACTATCATTATAGGCTAGTTGCATAATGTACTATTATGCTCGACCATGCCGAAATGTAGTAATTATACACCTGGTAGCAGACCTTTAATGCATGTCATTAAAGTACACCTACTCATTAAAGTTCAGGTGTTTTCAGCCAATGACAACTCAGCTTACACGTGTTCAGCCAATAAGGAGTCAGCTTTGTACCGTTATAAAACCGCAATTATCGATAATTCTCGGATATGCAATCGAAAGAGAATTAGCGGAGGCTGGAAATCCAATACTGTCGTAGAAGGTTATGTTCTGTTCTATAATAATTAGCGTTAATTGTAAATAATATTCAAATAAATTCAATTTGTCATCTCGTTTTTCAATGTCGAATTCAATAATCAAGGTTATAATATTATAATATTATCAAGTTTAACGGGACTACGTCAAGGTCAATGACATTATTGTTCCTCGGAAAAAATCAATACTTTCGCGTCTGCTCACATCTCACAATTCACGACCTAGAACAAGGTCACTTCCGATCTTGTCAGTTACAAATAAAATGTATACATCTGAATACCGGTAATTTCAAGTTAGATATGTCGTCGAGCATAAAAAGTCGTATGAAACTCGCCTATAATGGTTATTAAGACACTCGTATGAAAATTATGAAAATCGCTTGCGCTCGTTCCATAAATATCCATACTCGATTCTTAATTACTATCATTATAGGCTAGTTGCATAATGTACCATTATGCTCGACCATGCCGAAATGTAGTAATTATACACCTGGTAGCAGACCTTTAATGCATGTCATTAAAGTACACCTACTCATTAAAGGTCAGGTCTTTCAGCCAATGACGACTCAGGTTACAACTGTTCAGCCAATGACAGGTCAGCTTTCTACCGTTATAAAACCGCAAGTATCGATTATTCTCGGATATGCAATCGAAAGAGAATTAGCGAAAAGTCACGGAGGCTGGAAATCCAATACTGTCGCAGAAGGTTATGTTCTGTTCTATAATAATTAGCGTTAATTGTAAATAATATTCAAATAAATTCAATTTGTCATCCCGTTTTTCAATGTCGAATTCAATAATCAAAGTTATACCAAGTTTAACGGGATTACACAAGGTCAATAACATTATTGTTCCTCGGAAAAAATCAATACTTTCGCGTCTGCGCACATCTCATAATTCACGACCTAGAACAAGGTCACTTCCGATCTTGTCAGATACAAATAAAATGTATACACCTGAATACTGTAATTTCAAGTTAGAAATATGGTCGAACATAAAAAGTCGTATGAAACTCGGCTATAATGGTAATTAAGAAGCTCGTATGAAAATTATGAAACTCGCTTGCGCTCGTTTCATAAACATCCATACTCGCTTCTTAATTACTATCATTATAGGCTCGTTGCATAATGTACTATTTTATGCTCGACCATGCCGAAATGTAGTAATTATACACTTGGTAGCAGCCCTTTAATGGACCTCATTAAAGTACACCTATTCATTAAAGTTCAGGTGTTCCACCAATCAGAAAATACCATTGTAGCAATATGAAAGCGCAAGTATCGATTATTCTCGGATATGCAATCGAAAGACAACTAGGGCTAGATTAGATTAATAATTAGCGTTAATTGTAAATAATAGTCAAATAAATTAAATTTGTCATCTCGTTTTTCAATACCTAATTCAATTTCAAGGTTATATCAAGATTAATGTTTATTTTACTCTCTAGATTATATCAAGGTCAATGTCGACATTTCTTTCTCGGAAAAAATCTATACTTTCGCGTCTGCGCACATCTCACAATTTACGAGGTATTGCACAAGGTCAGTTCCGCTCCTCAGTCAGATAAGGATAACATGAATACTTATGAATAATTTCAAGTTAGAAATATGGTCGAACATAAAAAAATCGTATGAAACTTGACTATAATGTTAATTAAGACGCTCGTATGAAAATTATGAAACTCGCTTGCGCTCGTTTCATAACCATACTCGCGTCTTAATTACTACCATTATAGGCTCGTTGCATAATGTACTATTTTGCGATTAACTGTCTTTTCACAAATCTTACATAACAAAACTGTTCCATCGGTTGAAAACACATGGGCACCAAATTCACTAACGTAAGCATGAAGTTTACTTTTCAATGGTTTACTGAATTTAGGCATTCTAGCTAACCGATCTTACACCTTCTGTCACCCGACAATAACTGACTGTTCCTCACTCAAATTTCTTTCTCCTACAATAACAAACACGTGTAGCACAAAATTGTAACAGTAAGATTTGAAAATATGAAACCGAACAATTGAAAATGCTACGTGACAACTTCTATGAGAACGAGCTTAATATTTAAAATTATAAAGCTGATTATTGGTATCTTGAAGACATGACAATATTATATTTGTAACTGTGGACTGTCGATCATTATTCATATTACACCAATAGTATTAAAGCACGATTATTAGCAGATTAAGCACTGAAATAAATTACTTTTATTTACTATTGTTAGTAAAGTTAGTCATTGTTTCATATATTTAAATTTCATACACATTACATTACAATTAATTATAAAATTGCAAATAAACAAGAAATATTGCTTTAAGGTGACAAAAAAGATATTTATTAGTAATAAACACCTTAAAAAAGGGCTAAATATGCAAATTAAAAATTGGCCCTATCACTTTCATTTACTCCAAATCACATTTATATCTATGTAAATAATTATTTACTTCCACCCAGTAAAAAATGCATTTTGCCAAACATCCGGAGTCTACTAATAACAAACTGGCCACTGTCATAGCTCACCCGGTTAAGGCACTTGTCTGTCGACTCAGAATTGCGCTCTGGCATGGGTTGAGTTTTTTCCGAGGTTTTTCCCGACTGTAAGACGAATGTCAGGTACCTAATCTAATCTATGGCAAATCCTCGGCCTCATGTCTTCAAATACCATCTCGCTATCACTAATCCCACCGACGCTAAATAACCTAGTAGTTGATACAGCGTCGTTAAATACAGTAGGTTCCTCTAAGAGCTCTCAGTCCTATAAGAGTACGCTCTTCGACTTTTCTAATAACTGATAGTTGGTTGTAATGTTTTGAGAACCCCATAACAGAAAAAGAAAATAAACATATTGAAAGTATGAGCATATTTTGTGCATTCAAAGAAACAAGGAACAGCCTGTTATCTGTGGCTTGTGGCAGTCGTGTTAGGTGGTAGTGCACGGACATTAAGAAATCAGGTGCCATTGTGATAGGTTCTGAGGTGAAATAGTGGCAATGGAATCAGAAGATAGCGATAGTGGTATCCTAGTAAGTCATACTCCCAAAAAATCTACATCCGGTGTACTTAAATATACAGAACAGAAACAAAATTGTAGAAAATTATGGTAACGATTCCTAAATTTAAAGCTTGGTTTTGCTCTGATGAAACAAACTGTAAAGGGGCTAGTTGTAGGTTCTGGCAGTGTAGGTAAGAAGACAATAAAGTGTTTAAAAATCATTTTATACGCTGATATTTAATTTTTAACTATTATTGTCTTGTAAGAATTCAAAAATATCATTTAAATGAAACACTGTGTAGAGAATTTAGGTGAAATAATCAAAATATGTCTATTTTATATGTATTGTACGATCCTCCAATCAAAAGTACGATAATTTAGAACCAATTGTGCGATACAGTCAAGCCTCTAGGTTGGCAACGCTGCGATTGAATGTGTTTCTTGTTCCATTGTCGTCACATGGTTAATTGCATCTGTGTGAATAACGTACGAGAAAATATTGCCATATTATTATTTGTTCCTGTTTTCGCTGTAAAATATTGACGCTTCCTCATAAGGTATGTAAGCAATCCTAATCAAAAGTTGATATTAATTATAATATCCATAAATAGTACTAGCCATTGGCATTTATTATGCATAACGGTGGAATTTAGTTAAACATACAGACCAATTAAGTATACAGAGAAATAATTTATTACAGTTGCATGAACACTTTTTAATAAGGTCAGTCTCCTTTAAGCCACGATACGCGGTCGAACATCAGATCCAGCGTCGTGGTATTGCCACTGAAGATGGAGGAGCATTCCTCCGAAACATGTCTGGTTTTTAACTGATTATATTAATTTTAATAATTATTAAAAAGTGTTCATACAACTGTAATAAATTATTTCTCTGTATACTTAATATCTAAACTTAATATGAACACTGTTGAATTTTACCTTGCTTGTGTAATTTCAAATACAGACCAATATTTAGTAGTGGGGAGAGTTCTGGAGTAGAGATAAGGGCGAGCGATCAGTAAAGGAATGCAGTACAGGTTAGGTGTACTGAAAACACAACGCTATACCGGATGCGTGACATCCGATCGCTCTGACTGCAGGCGACAGACTAACCTGAACATCCCTTGGCGTAACTTAATGGACTCGTCTGACCCAGGTGCACATCGCCGGCGACTGCAGGACTAACTTATCGTACTGCACATAATATAGGCTAGTGGCCTACAAGAGCCCGTAGTCTAGCTTCCCCAAAGAGTTGGCGCGTACTGAGGCAGATTTACAACGGTCACCTATTCCAAGTTCGATGTAATATTTTCTTCACACAGGCTGTAGTATGCCATACTACAAGCGAAAAACCGATCGCAAGCTTGTGTTTACTGAAGAAAATCTATAAGAGTGTCGTAAAAGACTGGAAAATGAGAAAGTAAAAGAAAAATAGCAGCATCTTTAGACGTAAATGAACCAACTTTGAAGAAACGACTAAAACTTGTACCTTCAAAATTATTTTTCATTGGTCTATTTTTATTCAGCTTTATTCAATTTTCATTCTTAATTCGTTGGAATACATCATTTCAACCCAGCAATATTCTATGATGAAGATTTTGAACCATCAGCTGTGACAGAGACACCCATTCCTGTCGAAGAAGAAAATGAAGGACACCTTCAAGGATCAAGCAGTAGGCCTAATGATAGTAGGCCTAATAATGAGGAATCACAGCCATTAGGCCTATCCCCATCTTCACTGATGCCTCTCCCAACTGCTACATTTGACCGAAAAGTACAAAGAAGAAGGAAAAGATCTGAAATTATGACGTCTTCACCTTTTAAAAACAGTCTGATAGAAGCATCAACTAAACAATTTAAAATTAATAAATGAAAGGGGAAAATGCAAGCAGTTAATAAAACACTTCGGTCTTGAAGGCCCATCAATTTCACCTTCAACTATAAATAAAGACATTCGTAGATTTAAAGTTCAACTCATTTACAAGATCAGTCTTCGAACAATAAGCTGTTAATACTCGAAATATGAAATTTATAGATCTTTTGTAAACAAGGGAGACATTCAAAACGTTTACGCAACAACTGTGCGCAAAATAAAGTCGTGGCTCCCAATTACATTTGTAACGACAGTCGTGATTGGCTCGCATGAGTGAAATACTCTGTGTTTACGTGCGATGAAAGTCGTTCCAGATAATGCAGAACTTGGCTAGTCTTGTGTTAGATGATGGTAGCAGATGGGGACAAAGATTGTGAGACGAGATTTGATCTGTTTATTCCTAGAAATGAATTGGTTATTTTTAATACTACTTCTTGGATAATATTTATGGACAAGTGTGACTCCCAGACTACGCGTTTAGTGCCAAACATTCAATTCTCGCCTCTAATACAGTAACAGTCCAGTGTTTAACATTTATTGCAACCACAATAAATCTGTGTCATTCAGTAACACATGTTTTAACGTTGTAAATATCACCAAGTAATATTATTACATTAAGTACAGATATGTCACAATCTTTTGAGAGGATTAACTCCATATGTAGATAAATTATTGGGGATCATCAGTGTGGTTTTAGGCGTAATAGATCAACTATTGATCAGATATTTTGTATTCGACAGATAATGGAGAAAAAAAATGGGAGTATAAGGGTACAGTGCATCAGTTATTCATAGATTTCAAAAAGGCATATGACTCGGTTAAGAGAGAAGTTTTATATGATATTCTTATTGAATTTGGTATTCCCAAGAAACTAGTTCGATTAATTAAAATGTGTCTCAGTGAAACGTACAGCAGAGTCCGTATAGGTCAGTTTCTATCTGATGTTTTTCCAATTCACTGCGGGCTAAAGCAGGGAGATGCACTATCACCTTTACTTTTTAACTTTGCTCTAGAATATGCCATTAGGACAGTCCAGGATAACAGATAGGGTTTGGAATTGAACGGGTTACATAAGCTTCTTGTCTATGCGGATGACGTGAATATGTTAGGAGAAAATCCACAAACGATTAGGGAAAACACGGGAAATTTACTGGAAGCAAGAAAGGAGATAGGTTTGGAAGTAAATCCCGAAAATACAAAGTATATGATTATGTCTCGTGACGGGAATATTGTACGAAATGGAAATATAAAAATTGGAAATTTATCCTTTGCAGAGGTGGAGAAGTTCAAATATATTAGAGCAACCGTAACAAATATAAATGATACTCGGGGGAAATTAAACACAGAATAAATATGGGAAATGCCTGTTATTATTCGGTTGAGAAGCTTTTATCATCCAGTCTGCTGTCAAAAAATCTGAAAGTTAGAATTTATAAAACAGTTATATTACCGGTTGTTCTTTATGGTTGTGAAACTTGGACTCTCACTTTGAGAGAGGAACATAGGTTAAGGGTGTTTGAGAATAAGCTGCTTAGGAAAATATTTGGGGATAAGAGGGATGAAGTTGCAGGAGGATGGAGAAAGTTACACAACACAGAACTGCACGCATTGTATTCTTCACCCGACATAATTACGAACATTAAATCCAGACGTTTGAGATGGGCAGGGCATGTAGTACGTATGGGCGAAACCAGAAATGCATACAGAGTGTTAGTTGGGAGGCCGAGACGTAGAAGGGAAGATAATATTAAAATGGATTTGAGGGAGGTGGGAGATGATGATAGAGAATGGATTAATCTTGCTCAAGATAGGGACCAATGGCGGGCTTATGTGAGGGCGGCAATGAATCTCCGGGTTCCTTAAAAGCCAGTAAATAAGTAAGTATATCACAATCTGCAATCATATTCTTACAGAACCTTTCTTTTCCTCAATTTCAAATATCCACTCTCAGAATGCACTACTTGTTCGAGTCTACAGAACAACATAGAAACCACCCCTTAAACTCGAACTTGAGGACACAATGTACAACGGAAACTTCAAAGACTTCGCCTACTAACGAAAAAGGAACGAAAGTAAATGATAAAAAGTAAGAGTGACTTAAATAGAACATTGTTTGTTCCAACTTGTAACTAGATGATGTTTAGTTTTTCTGAAACAATAATAAATTTGAGACTTAGTTTTCCCGTTCTTAATCAACTATTCGAATACAGGTCTGAACCTCACTAGTGATACCAAGAAGGCTCTATTTAAGACAACTAGGCCAGGAGATAATGGGGTAGGTTGGCCAGTTCCATTCCCCCTCCATTGCATACATCGCCGACTTGCTACATATTACAAGACTTAGTTTATAAAGTCTAATTTAATCATTTTACCTTACGTAATAAAATCGTTGTCGACCACCTTATGCTGACTTATGTCACTTTTCCCAAGCACTGCAGATACGTATATATGATATGATATGATATGATATGATATGATATGATATGATATGATATGATATATGATATGATATGATATGATATGATATGATATGATATGATATGATATGATATGATATGATATATGATATGATATGATATGATATGATATGATATGATATGATACGATATGATATATGACATGATCTGATATATGATATGATATATGACATGATCTGATATATGATATGATATATATGATATGATATGATATGATATATGACATGATCTGATATATGATATGATATGCCATGATCTGATACATGATATGATATATATGATATTATATGATATATGACATGATCTGATATATGATATATGATATGATATGATATATGACATGATCTGATACATGATATGATATATATGATATGATATGATATATGACATGATCTGATATATGATATGATATATATATGATATATGACATGATCTGATATATGATATATGACATGATCTGATACATGATATGATATATGACATGATCTGATATATGATATGATATGACATGATATGACATATGATATATATGACATGACCTGATATATGATATGATATATATGACATGATCTGATATATGATATGATATGATATATGACATGATCTGATACATGATATGATATATATGATATATGACATGATCTGATATATGATATATGACATGATCTGATACATGATATGATATATATATGATATATGACATGATCTGATATATGATATATGACATGATCTGATACATGATATGATATATATGATATGATATGATATATGACATGATCTGATACATGATATGATATATATGACATGATCTGATATATGATATGACATGATCTGATACATGATATGATATGATATATGACATGATCTGATATATGATATGATATATGACATGATCTGATACATGATATGATATGATATATGATATGATATGACATGATCTGATACATGATATGATATGATATATGACATGATCTGATATAAGATATGATATATGACATGATCTGATACATGATATGATATATGACATGATCTGATACATGATATGATATAAATGATATGATATGATATGATATATGACATGATCTGATATATGATATGATATGACATGATCTGATATATGATATGATATATTAGTATTAGTATTAGTATTAGTATTCATTTATTTAACCTGGTAGAGATAAGGCCGTCAGGCCTTCTCTGCCCCTCTACCAGGAGATTCCAACTACAATATCAACAATAAAATTACAATTAGTATTAGATTTACAATTACAATTACAAATAACATTACAATTAGTATTAAATTTACAATTAGAATAAAATCAAAGTACGAAAAGATTACCTGAATAATTAAAGCTAGATAATTTATCATAGAGAAACAACGAATATTTTATATTTGCTGAATTACAAATTAAATCTAGAATAACAAAATTTTATAGTGATGAAATTACTGAATATTGAAATATTTTGTGATAGATTAAAGAAACTATTTACAAGTAATCAATTACTGACCAAGTGCCTAGTAAGTTTTCGTTTGAATTCAATTTTATTTCGACAGTCCCTGATCTAGCAGGTAGCGAATTCCAGAGTCTTGGCAGGGCTATTGTGAAAGAAGATGAGTATGAGGAGGTGCGATGGGATGGTATTGTTAGTATTGTTTCATGACGAGAGCGTGTGTTCAGATTATGGTGGGAAGAAAGGTAAGTGAAGCGAGACGACAGGTACGAAGGAATAGAAGAGTTCAAGATTTCGAAGAGAAAGAGAAGTGAATGTAAATCTCTTTTCTTATCTAGTTTAAGCCAACCTATTGCTTCCAGGGATGGGGTAATATGATCATATTTACGAACATTGCTTACAAAACGTACACACAAATTATGAGCACGTTGAAGTTTCATTTTGTTGTCGCTGGAGAGGTCAGTCAGTAAAATGTCCGCATAGTCGAAATAGCGAAATGCAAGTGTCTGCACAAGGGACTTTTTTAAGCAAGAGGGGAGATGAACATTTATCCTTTTTAGCACATGGATAATAGAATATACTTTTCTGCAGGTTTCTGTGATTTGCATGTCCCAGTTGAGATTATTATCCATGTGAATGCCAAGATTTTTTACTGAAGAACTGAAAGGGATATGCACTGTACTTACTTTAACAGGGGAAATGTCGAGGTGTTTTACAGCGTCGGTTTGCCGTTTGTGTCCTAATATAATTGTTTGTGTCTTTCCAGGATTGATTTTAAGACGGAGTTTCTTTGTCCATGTCACAATCGAGTCAATGTCTTCGTTCAATTTATCTATAGCGTCATTTACTCGGTCTAAGCGGGAAGAGATGTAGCATTGAAGGTCGTCAGCATACAAGTGATAGTTACAATGCCTTACATGAGATGTAATATCATTGACATATATATGTGACACGATATAAAATGTTATGTTTTATTTAACGACGCTCGCAACTGCAGAGGTTATATCAGCGTTGCCGGATGTGCCGGAATTTTGTCCCGCAGGAGTTCTTTTACATGCTAGTAAATCTACTGACATGAGCCTGTCGCATTTAAGCACACTTAAATGCCATCGACCTGGCCCGCGATCGAACCCGCAACCTTGGGCATAGAAGGCCAGCGCTATACCAACTTGCCAACCAGGTCGACTGACACGATATATGATATAAATCCTCTATAAGTAACCAGTCGATAGCCGGGCTCGTAGCTCGCGCTAGCGAAATGTCTGTGAATAGCACTCACAGAGACTGTCCAGAGGAGGCAACTTGATAATTACGCAGAATATTGTAATCATAAAAGCAAGGATCAAGAAATACTCGAAAGAAACCTTTCCAAAAACATTTTTGTCCACCACTAAGACCACATATTTTTCGGGAATAGAATCCTGGACAGTATTGTACTGTAGAATAACTTATTAAATGCATATAAGTTAGAGACAAGACTGTGATGCAGAGGTTTAATGATATTGGCAGCGGAACTAGAAGTATTCGTGAAAACCTAACCATCAAAATATTTGACATCGTAAATTTAATTGGGCATAACGGAATCAGATCTCTTTCCCTTTGTGAACCAGCAAAAGACATTCAATTTTGTGTTGTTGTTATTTAGCAGATAGAGTATTACAACTGGCAAATTACGTTTCCCTTGCAATGTCTCAAAAGAAATAACATGAGCGGTAACCGAAGATCGTGTAAACACTATTCATAAAATTCAACTGGTAATTCTGCACTAGACGCCCACACAGTACTTTCCCATATATAAATTCGTTACAAAGCATGACATTCAATAGCAAGATTTGCAAAATATGAACATTTACAGAATATAGATAATTTTCTTTCATTAACCAGGATAGGTCCAACAAAATTGCGATGATATGTAGTTTATACGTCACTTAACTATTTCATTTAATAAACAACAACTTTACAACAACTCGAAAGTTCACACTGAACAATCCTCTCATCTAACCCACTTTAACTCTTTCACATACATCGCTTCATGTCGCTTAGCTATCCCTTCATCTAAACCAACAAGAGCCTCGTCCTCTCATTAAGCCAACCTCTCATCTAGCCCAGTCTAACCTTGTCACAGTCCTCCCTTCACGTCGCTTTGTTATGCAACATCTAACCCAGACAAACATTGTCACAGTCCTTGATTTACTGTCACTAACCCATCCTCTCATCTAGCCCAGTCTAACCTTGTCACAGCCTACATTCATGTCTCTTAGTTATCTCATCATCTAACCCAGACAAACATTGTCACAGTCCTTGATTTACTGTCACTAACCCATCCTCTCATCTAGCCCAGTCTAACCTTGTCACAGCATTCTCCCTTCATCTAACCCAGACAAACATTGTCACAGTCCTCTGTCACTTATCTCTCATCTCATCTAACCCAGACAGACAAACATTGTCACAGTCCTTGATTTACTGTCACTAACCCATCCTCTCATCTAGCCCAGTCTAACCTTGTCACAGTCCTCCATTCATGTCTCTTAGTTATCCATCATCTAACCCTAAGACAAACATTGTCACAGTCCTTGATTTTCTGTCACTAACCCATCCTCTCATCTAGCCCAGCCCAACCTAACCAGTCACAGTCCTCACTTTGTTATTCATAACCCAGACAAACATTGTCAGTCCTTGATTTACTGTTATCTCATCATCTAACCCAGACAAACATTGTCACAGTCCTTGATTTACTGTCACTAACCCATCATCTCTCATTTAGCCCAGTTATCTCATCATCTAACAAACATTGTCACACAGTCATCTAGCCCAATTCATGTCTCTTAGTTATCTCATCATCTAACCCAGACAAACATTGTCACAGTCCTTGATTTTCTGTCACTAACCCATCCTCTCATCTAGCCCAGTCTAACCTTGTCACAGTCCTCCCTTCATGTCTCTTAGTTATCTCATCATCTAACCCAGACAAACATTGTCACAGTCCTTGATTTTCTGTCACTAACCCATCCTCTCATCTAGCCCAGTCTAACCTTGTCACAGTCCTCCCTCATTCAGTCTAATCAGTCCTCCCTTTAGTTATCTCATCATCTAACCCAGACAAACATTGTCACAGTCCTTGATTTACTGTCACTAACCCATCCTCTCATCTAGCCCAGTCTAACCTTGTCACAGTCCTCCCTTTATGTCTCTTAGTTATCTCATCATCTAACCCAGACAAACATTGTCACAGTCCTTGATTTACTGTCACTAACCCATCCTCTCATCTAGCCCAATCTAACCTTGTCACAGTCCTCCCTTCACGTCGCTTTGTTATGCAACATCTAACCCAGACAAACATTGTCACAGTCCTTGATTTACTGTCACTAACCCATCCTCTCATCTAGCCCAGTCTAACCTTGTCACAGTCCTCCCTTCATGTCGCTTTGTTATGCATCATCTAACCCAGACAAACATTGTCACAGTCCTTGATTTCCTGTCACTAACCCATCCTCTCATCTAGCCCAGTCTAACCTTGTCACAGTCCTCCCTTCATGTCGCTTTGTTATCCATCATCTAACCCAGACAAACATTGTCACAGTCCTTGATTTACTGTCACTAACCCATCCTCTCATCTAGCCCAGTCTAACCTTGTCACAGCCTCCCTTCATGTCTCTTAGTTATCTCATCATCTAACCCAGACAAACATTGTCACAGTCCTTGATTTACTGTCACTAACCCATCCTCTCATCTAGCCCAGTCTAACCTTGTCACAGTCCTCCCTTCATGTCGCTTTTTTATCCATTATCTAACCCAGACAAACATTGTCACAGTCCTTGATTATCTGTCACTAACCCATCCTCTCATCTAGCCCAGTCTAACCTTGTCAGTCCTCCCTTCATGTCTCTTAGTTATCCATCATCTAACCCAGACAAACATTGTCACAGTCCTTGATTTTCTGTCACTAACCCATCCTCTCATCTAGCCCAGTCTAACCTTGTCACAGTCCTCCCTTCATGTCGCTTTGTTATCCATCATCTAACCCAGACAAACATTGTCACAGTCCTTGATTTCCTGTCACTAACCCATCTTCTCATCTAGCCCAGTCTAACCTTGTCACAGTCCTCCCTTCATATCGCTTAGTTATCTCATCATCTAACCCAGACAAACATTGTCACAGTCCTTGATTTTCTGTCACTAACCCATCCTCTCATTTAGCCCAATCTAACCTTGTCACAGCCTCCCTTCATGTCGCTTTGTTATCCATCATCTAACCCAGACAAACATTGTCACAGTCCTTGATTTACTGTCACTAACCCATCCTCTCATCTAGCCCAGTCTAACCTTGTCACAGTCCTCCCTTCATGTCGCTTTGTTATCCATCATCTAACCCAGACAAACATTGTCACAGTCCTTGATTTACTGTCACTAACCCATCCTCTCATCTAGCCCAGTCTAACCTTGTCACAGTCCTCCCTTCATGTCTCTTAGTTATCTCATCATCTAACCCAGACAAACATTGTCACAGTCCTTGATTTACTGTCACTAACCCATCATCTGATCTAGCCCAGTCTAACCTAGTCACAGTCCTCCCTTCATGTCTCTTAGTTATCTCATCATCTAACCCAGACAAACATTGTCACAGTCCTTGATTTCCTGTCACTAACCCATCCTCTCATCTAGCCCAATCTAACCTTGTCACAGCCTCCCTTCATGTCGCTTTGTTATCCATCATCTAACCCAGACAAACATTGTCACAGTCCTTGATTTTCTGTCACTAACCCATCCTCTCATCTAGCCCAGTCTAACCTAGTCACAGTCCTACATTCATATCGCTTAGTTATCTCATCATCTAACCCAGACAAACATTGTCACAGTCCTTGATTTTCTGTCACTAACCCATCCTCTCATTTCACTAACCCATCCTCTCATCTAACCCAGACAAACATTGCCCTTGATTTAGTCTAACATCTTGTCACAGTCACAGTCTCCTTCATGTCTCTTAGTTATCTCATCATCTAACCCAGACAAACATTGTCACAGTCCTTGATTTCCTGTCACTAACCCATCCTCTTATCTCATCTAGCCCAGTCTAACATCTAACCCAGACAAACATTGTCACAGTCCTCCGTTCATGTCACAGTCCTACATTCTTTGTTATCCATCATCTAACCCAGACAAACATTGTCACAGTCCTTGATTATGTCACTAACCCATCCTCTCATCTAGCCCAATCTAACCTTGTCACAGTCCTCCCTTCATGTCTCTTAGTTATCTCATCATCTAACCCAGGCAAACATTGTCACAGTCCTTGATTTCCTGTCACTAACCCATCCTCTCATCTAGCCCAATCTAACCTTGTCACAGCCTCCCTTCATGTCGCTTTGTTATCCATCATCTAACCCAGACAAACATTGTCACAGTCCTTGATTTTCTGTCACTAACCCATCCTCTCATTTAGCCCAGTCTAACCTTGTCACAGTCCTCCTTCATCTAGTCGCTTTGTTATGCTTTGTTAACATCTAACCCAGACAAACATTGTCACAGTCCTTGATTTCCTGTCACTAACCCATCCTCTCATCTAGCCCAGTCTAACCTTGTCACAGCCTACATTCATGTCTCTTAGTTATCTCATCATCTAACCCAGACAAACATTGTCACAGTCCTTGATTTCCTGTCACTAACCCATCCTCTCATCTAGCCCAGTCTAACCTTGTCACAGTCCTCCCTTCATGTCTCTTAGTTATCTCATCATCTAACCCAGACAAACATTGTCACAGTCCTTGATTTCCTGTCACTAACCCATCCTCTCATCTAGCCCAGTCTAACCTTGTCACAGTCCTCCGTTCATGTTGCTTTGTTATCCATCATCTAACTCAGACAAACATTGTCACAGTCCTTGATTATCTGTCACTAACCCATCCTCTCATCTAGCCCAATCTAACCTAGTCACAGTCCTACATTCATATCGCTTAGTTATCTCATCATCTAACCCAGACAAACATTGTCACAGTCCTTGATTTTCTGTCACTAACCCATCCTCTCATTTAGCCCAGTCTAACCTTGTCACAGTCCTCCCTTCATGTCTCTTAGTTATCTCATCATCTAACCCAGACAAACATTGTCACAGTCCTTGATTTTCTGTCACTAACCCATCCTCTCATCTAGCCCAGTCTAACCTTGTCACAGTCCTCCCTTCATGTCTCTTAGTTATCTCATCATCTAACCCAGACAAACATTGTCACAGTCCTTGATTTCCTGTCACTAACCCATCCTCTCATCTAGCCCAGTCTAACCTTGTCACAGTCCTCCGTTCATGTTGCTTTGTTATCCATCATCTAACTCAGACAAACATTGTCACAGTCCTTGATTTCCTATCACTAACCCATCCTCTCATCTAGCCCAATCTAACCTTGTCACAGTCCTCCCTTCATGTCGCTTTGTTATCCATCATCTAACCCCGGCAAACATTGTCACAGTCCTTGATTTCCTGTAACAAAGTCATTTTCTCATCTAGCCCAGTCTAACCTAGTCACAGTGCTCCTTTTCTGTCGCTTAGTTATCTCATCATCTAAGCCAGAGAAACCTTGTCACAATCCTTGAGCTATTATCACTCATCTATCCCCTCATTTTACCCACTCTAACCATGTCACAGTCCTTGCCTCCTGTCCCTTATTTATCCTCTGATCTAAACCACTCTAACCTTGTCACAGTCCTCCCTTTCTGTCACTTGTCTATCTGCTCATCTAACCCATTCTAATCTTGTGACATTTCTCGCCTCCTGTCACTTAAATACTGTCTGGTCCGATCCACTTTAACTTTCTCATAGAGCTCATCTGCTATCACATAGCTATTCCCTCATCTAATCCACTCTAAGCTTCTCGAAGTTCTCTACCTTTTCTTACTTGTCTATCGGCTGAAATGTCCACGTCGTGCAGAATACCGAATGAAGCTATTTTTATAATTTATAAATTTTCTTCTACGTCGCCGAATTAGGCCTCAGGCCTGTTTCCACATCAAGAGATCGAGTCTCTCCACCTTGTCATCGGACGGCCAACATTCCTTCTACCTTCAGGTTGGTAGTGGAGTAAAATCAGTGAAAGCCTGTAAGGTGGCATTCTTTCTATGTGCTGCAGGCAATTAGATCTTAGACTTTGAATTCTTTCTGTTAGGTTAAAATGTATAAATTTATAAATATAACAAATATTTAATTTAATACTTTGCTGACGGAAGTTAAGTGATTTATTTAACGACAACTTTAAATTACAGAGAGTATCCATAAACATATAATTAAGTTATCATTAATGGAGCAGTGGTGAGTAAAAATTAGAAATGAAACGTTCTTGGAGAAAATCTGCCCAAAGACCGAAGTGATAACCTGACAGAATCAATCAGCAATCAAATTCCAATCCATTCTATAGAAATAAAGTCTGAGCTACAAGTGAACCTGAAAACAGATCCTGAAGACATTGTGTGAATTATAAACGAAACATAAAAAAAAAAATATTATTATTCTCTCATTTTAGTTGAGATCTTTGATTCATAAATATTTCAAATAGAAATAGAATATAGGCCTACTGGAAAAGAATGTCGATAGTGAAACTATAAACATCATGCGTCTTTTTACTACAGCCCAACGACATCATTACTGATAAGTAGGGAACGGAATTTGGATAGTAAAAGCTAGTATTGGCATCTACACAGCCATTTGTTTACAACCCTTTATACCAAGTCCTCCCCTCCATGACATACTCGCAGATCTCTGCACGTCAACAACAGGTGAACGGGACAGTTGACGCATAAGAACTTCAACATGCAGGTTTGCAGTTCAGAGTGGTGAAGTGCAGGTACAATGCCGAAAGTGAAACCAACTAACAATACAAAATTGAAAGACTATATTTGTAAAATCTCCAGATCGAGTATCAAAATTCAGGAAACAATTCCCTAAATTGTCGCTTCCCCCATGTCCAGTTCTCAAGAGATGGGGGTCATGGTTAGAAGCTTGCAATTATTACGCACGTCACCTCCAATCTGTGAAGAAAGTGGTCCAGTCTTATGACGCAGCTGCGATTCAAATATGACAGGAATGCTAAATGATAGAACAATCAAAAAAGAAATCATGGATATTAAGTCAATTTTTTTATATTTACCGAATGCCATTATTTGGTTAGAAAAGTCAGGGGTAGAACTAGTTGAGCTCAAATATTATGAGTACTATTGTAAATAAACTGAGTGCAGTAGAAGGTGAAGTAGGAAAACGTGTTGGTGAAAAAATGAACAGAGTTTTGATTAAAAATGATAGCTACAGTATTCTTAGTCGGATTTCAGATGCACTAACAAACACGTGTCTCAATGACGTCATTCGACATGTGAATTTAATTGACGTATTTTGTTTCAAGTACTCTCCAATTGTCTCTGCAGATGTAGAGCGGAGTTTTTCCATGTTAAAAAATTTCCTTCCTTGCAACAGAGAAAAGTTGTGTTTTGAAAATTTGAAAATGATATTTACAATTTATTATAACAAGGCACAGCAAGAATAATTGTTTTATCAACAAAATATAGCATTAATTGAAAATGCTATTTCGTTTGGTTCTACATTTTGTTCAACATTTAATGATACTCTATTAGACTATATTGTAAATATTGGATATCTTGTAAATACTGTAGTTTACGTAGTATACATATTATCATATTTCATGATATTGTAAATAAAGGTTTTAATGTAACACGTTCCTGGCAGAAAAACATACATATTCAGAGGCGAGTTCAATACAGAAGACAACTGTCTATCAGCCATCAATATTTCCACTGACACGTGAGTTAATAATTATGTATATTTGTAATGTTGTTTATTGGTGTCTTGTGCGTTGCCAAGAAAAACACATGTAGTTCAAAATGAAATGCAGATTATGTATGTAGACCACTATATGTCATTAAACTATTCCATATGTTTATTCTGAAATACGTTTACAGCACGTTGCGTGTAAGTTTGTATGAAGTGAACTGTACTCGTCCATGCTCTGTGACGCAGCTCGCTTGACAGTCACTGAGCTACGAATATCTATACTACGTTTCACCATTCTTTATAATACTCCAAATCCCTTTCCCTGCTGATAAGATATTGAAAAACAACTGCAGAACTTATACAGAATGGAATCAACATAAGTGTGCAGATTTTAACAGCTTATTTCTTGAATAGAGCACATAAAATTTCTAATACTCGATAAGTAATATCCGTAAGATTCTGATTTTTATTGTTATTGTTAGAGAAACTAAAAAGGAATTATTTATCGCTATTGAAGTCTCTCAATAAAATGTACGGTTTTCTTGCAAATTAAATAAAAAGATTAACACGTATCGTTATTCCTGCCATTAGGAAGTCTGACAACCCTACTGGAGTGACTAAGGGAAAGAACTTAGCTGTTTAGACCGATTGCGTGTGTGCTTTCGTGCGCACGCCGACGACGCGTTGTTACCAAACTACGCATATTACTTCCTATAGTAATGTCACAAGAGGTCTGAGATTTGCCGATAAATCCGCGAGTGAAGCGAGTGAATAAAATTAAAATGTAAACAATATATTATATCCCTAAAATTTGCTTACAAAAGTCAATAATTATATATTTGTGAATACTTAACCTATTCCTTTCATACACTGTGAAGTCGAAATAGATGAATAACGATTACTGCAATAAAGAAATTGAATGTTATTCAGTAATGCCAATTGAGGAAAGTGAAATACAGGTTTAACAATGTTAATTACATGTACTGCGCTTTTCTCTTGTTATTATAACAGAAATACGTTTTCATTATCTGTTGAAATCATAATTTAATTTAAACATTTTATAGTATAATTACAAATAACCTGATTAATACATTAATTAAATGAACAATTGTTATGAAGGAGTGTCATTTTCTAGATACAATGGACATGGAATTAGAAGCTGAAGATATAGATGTGGAGGTAGGATTTCGCACTTTATTTAGTACAATGGATTCATTCTCATCGATTTAAGTGGAAACAGTTGGCGACACTGACTAAACAAAAGAACTATCATACGATAAATTGATAGTGATAAATCGAGCTGCAGAAATGATCGCGATGTATGGCTGTGATTGTTTGGAATTCAAAATGTCATTACACTTCATTGGCTGAAAATGGAATGACGTCATACAAACGAAATAGTCAGCCTAATTTTCTAATTCTGCAGTGCTTGGTAAAAGTGACATAAGTCAGTTTCCACAAACCTTTTTTGATAATTTATTGACAACTAATACACTGGTTTATGTCGATTTGATTTTTTCTGTATGAATTACTGTAATGGGAGAAATACTTATGTATTTTTTTCCAAGCGAGCAGATGTTCCGTAAGTTGTCAATAAATTATCAAAAAAGGTTTGTGAAAACTGACTTGTGTCACTTTTCCCGAGCACTACAGAATTAACAATGCACTCATTTACAAAATGAATAACAGACCTTTTTATTTTAATGTATTCTATTGCCATCTTTAATCTGCATATTTATATAATTTCTACCCTGTATTATTGAAAGTAAAATAAATGTTGGATCAATATGATAGCTATACAATAAAAGTACAAATTACTACAGCTGTATCTCACAAGAATACGACGTACTTTTTTAACATAACGTTACGATATTTTAAAAACACATTTTTTTAAATGCCGTCATTTTTAAACAAGCATTTTGTCACAAAGATACAGAGGTGTGAAAATTATTAGAATAATCTTAATTTTAAAGGTTTTTTAATAGTTCCTTCACAAATATTAATTGAATTGATGAATATTGGTATATATATATATTAATATTACTTTACTGATGTAGGATATATTTACTACTAATGCCGGAAAGCATTGTTGTACATTGGTATTTTTCTTATTTTACAATTATTATGGGAATTCAGAAATTATGTTGGCGGAATTGGAAACATCAAACATTAATTAAGAAATGCTTTAAACAAATTGTTCTTTGCGTTTACATTGTTGTGAAGGTTCAAATGAACGTATATATCTGTTTTGTGCATATATTAAGTATTAATTCTGTGAATTATAGTCTCTGTATTCAATTCTGTGTGAATCTTAAAAATTTATTAAAATGGGAAAGACAAGTGATATATCGCCAAGAAAATTAGCTCTGGTAGAGTGTCTTTTGCATGAAAGAACATACACACAACAAGAAATATCGAAAAGGTTAATGATATCTCAAGCTTCAGTCTCTATTTGCCATATTCCTCCTATTATTCTAATAATTTTCACACCTCTGTAGGTTTGCTCGCCGATATTCCTCGACATTTCATTAATAACTAAATGAGTAGTTATGGAAATATAATTTACACTAACACTACCTACACCTTAAAATGAAATTACCGCCAAGATAGTAAAAATTACAGTGTCCAAGCAGTACAAACGTGATGTCGAACCAAGGCCCCTGTTCGTGCCGAAGGCAAGGAAGCATATTTACTTTATCTCCATGCCCTCATACGCCGTTAAATGTGTCACGGAATACCTTTACCTTCACAGTCTTGCAGAATTCTACCTACATGGAAAGTATTTGTGTAAATATATTTCCGACAGCTGATTTTTCCAATACCAAAAACAGTTATCATTCTAACATAGTCATTACTACCAGAAGTGACCTAATTGCTTTGGTTAATAACCTGCATAAAAATATTCTACACTCACTGTGTAATGTTTTAAAGAGAATGTTTCAAGGTAGAGAAACGCCACGTGTGGTTATATAGCAGTAGGTGGGGGAGGGATGGTGCATCTAGGTAACAATATACGTACACAGATCCATCAACATTGTAAGAAACCCATTTTAATGGCAGCAATTAAGGATCCAAGTACTTGAAGCTGGAGTAATTAACTTTGGCTGTAATCAAGCCTGTTCAGTAAGCCACCAGTGTCACCCCCTCGACCACCCCACAGCAGAAATATCGATTTCACCGTTATTAGGTTAAAGAGCTGCTGGGTAAAAAAAATAATGGTTTAAAATGGGGCTCTATCTCTCCTTTAATTATTCCAACATTTATAAACGTTATCTATCATCTCAGGCGCTGGTTTGTCGGGCAAAGGTTATATAACCCAGTGAAGCGCTGTCGACTGTGAACCCCAGGGTGAAAACCGAGCATGTCTCCCGTCTAGGAAACCACGTGCCTTAGAGCTTAGTAACATTAAGTGATATTACCTTAATGACAGCGTTCCAAGTTTGCGCGATCTTCTGCTTTCTTCTGTTTTCTTTCACAACACAAACAATATTTCATATGACAATACTCACACGACACTTACAATAGTAAAAATATAACGATTTATTTTTGATTCTTCGTTTTCTCTTTAAATATATACTTAATAAATATAACAACAACAATAACACCAGTATCTGTATATACTATATATATTGGACGCAGACACGGAGAGAGAAAACAACAAAAACAAACAAAAACAAGGGCTAGACACACACAATAAGACGTGTTGCACACTGCACGTTCACAAAATACTCGACCAGTCTACTCAGAGCCTGTACGGGAGGCGGATTGCGACTGTTTCCGACGCGATGCCAGCGCGCCATGCGAGAACATGAGGCGTCGCACGCGTCAGTGGGATAAAAAAAGAGAAGA
The DNA here is from genome assembly GCA_025594305.2 of Periplaneta americana. Classification (NCBI taxonomy): domain Eukaryota; kingdom Metazoa; phylum Arthropoda; class Insecta; order Blattodea; family Blattidae; genus Periplaneta; species Periplaneta americana. The sequence goes on from JAJSOF020000005.1 coordinate 4,243,597, forward strand.
AGAAAGAAACAACGGCGAAGCGATCGGTGCTGGCGCCTCGGCCAGTAAATTAGGAGTCTGAAATACTGCGCTGCCATGGAAACCATGCGCACCGAACTTAAAAAAGTTTTGTGGCACAAAATCTCTTTCATTCTGACAGTATTCGCAACCCCATTAACTAATTATCTATTTATTAATATTCTGATGCTTTCTGATTCATTATTGTTTACACGGAAAACTCGTGATCTACATTTTGCGTGATGAAAGTCCCCGAATCGAATACAGTGACCTGACTATTTTTGTTCCTCACAGAAATAGAGAAAGAGTAGCTGCATTTAACATGGATTTTGTTACTATTATATGAATATATACAGGGTGTAACAACTTTAATGTTTAGAATTTCTGAAACATGTTCCCTGACACATTCTACGTTGATTAAACCTAACATACCTATATCCGAAATTGAGAGGTTACAGAGATAACAGAGCTGGAAAAAATAGAACTTGTTGCAGCTTCAAGCATTATACCGTTTATACAAGGCCTATTTTATGGCATTACTAAGTAGAGATACATAAGAAACATTTGAAAAGCAGTGAATGAAGGAAATTTTACTTTTAGGAGAAATTAAATTAAAATTGTTTCGGTTGCTAAGGAAACGAAACAGACAACAGTTTAAAATAACAGTTGTGAGAAAAATAAACCGTATTGTGACTAGTCTCTTTATTGAGTTTTGACCATTAAAACATGCCTTTTGTGTACACACATCAGGAATACGCCGACATAGTTCATGTGTATGGACTGTGTGATGGCAATGCAACAGCAGCTGATTTGGCATATCAAGCACGGTTCCCAAATCGTAGGATTCCTAGTGCACAGGTATTTTCACGTGCCTATTGGCAAATTTCAAGAAGTACAGTGTTTGGAATCTTAAGGACATTTTTTTTCAACTTTGCACTGCTTCTTTCATACTCACAAGTAGTTGATATTAAAATGTAATATGGTACTAATAAAAATAATGACATAGACATGTCACTTTCGGAAATTGGTGTTACTTCTTTTAGTATTCAGCGATAAAATTAAACTCAAAAATTTAACTTTGGGGTACAAATATTCCAAACCTATAGAACTTTGGATATAGGTATGTTAGGTTTAATCGACGTAGAACGTGTCAGGGAACATGTTCCAGAAATTCTAAACATTAAAGTTGTTACACCCTGTATATATGATGAATACAGAGTAAAAACAATCAAAGTCACAATCCTAATGAAGGTAATGTCAATGATTTAACACTGTGAAATAGACAAATTTTACGTATTTTCATTTTTCAAAGTTTGAGTAAAGTTTTATTCAATAAATTGATAAGTCATCAATTTATTCCGAACCTCTCCCAAAAAGAAGTAAAGATTTTCTTGTCATCGGTAGTGTGGCATTGTAGGGGCAGAAACATTGGACAGAGGTTCGCGAAGTTGAAACCATAAGCATTTGAAATTATGGAAAGAATGGAACCTTCGAAAGGAAATAAAACTGAAAGATCGGCTTCATAACACAATTGTGAAGTAAAGAATGATGCTGAAACTCCTTCAAAAGTCTCTTAGTTGTTCACTTTCTCCAGAAGATCCTGCAAGGATTTTCTGGAAAATTGTGAACGTTGAAGAAGAGTTCGTTAGAAGAAGATATCAGATGATAGACAACAATAAGATGTATGGATCATATGCGGAGACTAAGAGGAAGGCAGAAAATAAGAAAGTGGAAAATGCTGAGTTTGCAGGAAAACTGCCCTTGAACAGAATTTTATTGATGAAATGAATAACATTATATTACGACAATTATTTCTAGAAAAGTGAATGAAACATCGTTGAAATGTCAAATTTTCAAATGTTTTCAACAATTAAAAACAAAAAATCCATCATCATTTTTCAAATTTGAGAACTAATTTTCCCCTTGAAAATAGTTAATAAATATAAATACATGATAACAAACAGAAATTCCAAAGAAAGATTGTTGTATTATATCATATCCATGTACATGACGGACGACAGATGGACATATTGAGCTCAATTCAATTTGTCATTAACCCTGATAGGAAGGAGATTTTCAGGGCAGACCAGCTGCAGATGAGCATATTCTTCAGAGAACAGGCAGGTCAACAATGGTCCAGATGAGGCATTAGACAGAAGAAAGTGGGAACTACTCGAGAGACTATGATATTATAGTTATATGTGTGACTATTTTCCCTTTAATTATCATAAATGCTAAATAAATTTTCATTAACGTTTTGAGATTATCTTCAGATGTGAAATGTTAGAATATCTTAATTTAGATCTTCAGAAAGAACGGATGGATTTCAAACTATCAATACGCAGCAAAACTTAAGTAAGATACCACGACTGTTATTAAAAATCAGAATATTTTCAGTTGAGAACATGGTGTTGGTCTTTTCACAACGTGCTTTAACGGCGGTGTAGAGACATTTTGAAAAATGAAGAGTCATTGTCACTCAGGACTCATTTTGACATCAGACGTCACGCTAAAATTCCAGTTCCGGGTGGAAAGATCGTAAAGGTTCAACATTAAAGAATAAAATGAAGAACAGAGCGCGTGTACTCCTGCAAATGTGGAGACAGACAGTAGGTTGTCCTGCCACCTCAACCATCAGGCAAACATGCTATTGCACTGAGATTGTCGAGGTTACGATAAGATCTTTCTTCGGGACCACTTGAAGGCGTAAGTAATGCATACACTGGACGAACTGAAGACGGCGATTCGTGAAGAAATTGCGGCAATCCCACCAACTATGACCTGAAAGTTACGGCGAACTTGAAAACGCCTCGTGCCTGATCATTGATACATCATATGGATGATGTTGTAAACATAAAAAACTGCATGTATTGGTGAATCTGATGACAACAAAATTTTTGATTTGGCCTAAATTTCCATTCAGTGAAATCCATCCGTTTCTTTCTGGAAGCAAATAACTATCAAAAAGACAAGTATTAGATGAAAATAAATCTGAAAAATTTTCGGGTATTTGTGTGATTCTAACTTAACTTAGGTTGATCTTTGATATACATGCTATAGTTTAGGTTAAATCACTAAAGTCATATGATATGATTAAAATATAGTTAAAAATAGATGAAACTGTTGAAGAATTGTAACTAGAAATTGTCGTCTGATTATAAGCCACTATTAGCGTAGTCATTGAAATGTGAACACTTTCTATAAACACTTTAAAAGTTTAAATCACTTTGAATATGTTTTGGCTTTCTTTGCCGATTTAAATCAGTGCAAGTCATGCTGATATGATCTAAAATATATAAAAATTAAAACTGTTGAAGAATTGTAACCACTATTAGCGTAGTTATTGAAATGTGAACACTTTGTCTTGAGAACTTTAAAAGTTTAAATCACTTTGAACATGTGTTGGCTGTTGTTTGCACCTGGATTTAAATCACTGCAAGTCATGAATATGATCTAAAATATAGAAAAATTAAAACTGTTGAAGAAAGTAAAATTAGGTAATAATTGAAAAGGAAAATAAACACTTTAAAAGTTTTAAAAAGAAAGAATGTGTTGGCTGGTTTGGATTTAAATCACTGCAAAGTCATGTGATTGATCTAAACTATATAAAAATTAAAACTGTTGAAGAATTGCTAACCACTTTAGCGTAGTAAAAGAGGGAGGTTGTGTCCTTTAACATTTTTTTGTGGTGTAGTCTTTGCGATATTGCGATACTGTCTGTTGCTTCATGGGAACTCGGGTATTCGCAACACTACATCTCATTGAAATGTGAACACTTTGTATAAACACTTTAAAAGTTTAAATCACTTTGAACATGTGTTGGCTGTGTTTGCGATTTAAATCAGTGCAAGTCATGTGATATGAACTAAAATATATAAAAATTAAAACTGTTGAAGAATTGCTACTATTAGCGTAGTCATTGAAATGTGAACACTTTGTAGAAACACGTTGATCAAGTTTAAATCACTTTGAACATGTGTTGGCTTTATGTACTTGATTTAAATAATGCAAGTCATGTGATATGATCTAAAATATATAAAAATTGTCTGTTGAATAATTGTAACCACTATTAGCGTAGTTATTGAAATGTGAACACTTTGTATAAACACTTTAAAAGTTTAAATTTGAACATTGTTGGCTGTATTTGCCGATTTAAATCACTGCAAGTCATTGATATGATCTAAAATATATAAAAATTAAAACTGTTGAAGAATTGTAACCACTATTAGCGTAGTCATTGAAATGTGAACACTTTGTAAATCATATCATATGCGACAATAAGATGGTTCAAGGAAATATACACCTAGTTGTTTAAAGTTCTATTGAAAAAACAAATTTCCTAGTCTTCGTATTTTTTGTTGGTCGCTTGTTAGTATTTGACCGGTCTACTTATCGTACTGTATATATAAACACGTTTACTAAATTGAATATATTCCTCCTTATTGCCAATTGTTGTTAGTAAATAATGCATTTAATTCGTATTTTTCAAGTCATCTATACTAATAATAAATCTGTAGCCGAAATTTTTCATAATTTTGATTTTCAAAAATAATTGGTCCTAACATTATAATTAACCTTATTTTACCCTGAAACCGAAAATCGCTTTTTTGAAATTTTGTTTCTATGTCTGTCTGTCTGTTTATGTTTGTTACCTTTTACGCGATAATGGCTGAACGGGTTTCGATTAAAATTGGAATATAAATTAAGTTCGTTGTAACTTAGATTTTAGGCTATATGGCATTCAAGATACATTATTTAAAAGGGGAGTTATAAGGAGGCCTGAATTAAATAAATCGAAATATCTCGCTTATTATTGATTTTCACGAAAAATATTACATAACAAAAGTTTCTTTAAAAATTATTTGCGATATGTTTTATTCTTTACAAAATTTTGATAGTACTGATATTTAATGAGATAAATGAGTTTTAAAACTAAAATAACTGTCATCTAAGGCCGTGTAATGAATTAAAAAACAAATGACTTCGTCTATAAGGGGCCTTGGGCAGCAACAATCGGAAGCTATTAAACATAACCTACAGACAATGTTTCTGTGTTTGTATGAAATAATATCAGAAGCTAAATTAACCGATTTGTATAATTAATTATTATTTCACCATTGGAAAGTGTAGTTTTCTAGATGGACATAATACTATAATGTTATTACAGTAACGTCTGAGTAAATCGAGGACAGGTAAGATTAAAATAGCTTCTTATGCACAGAAAACTTGATAGGCTATTTTGTACATTCGTTTTCTGTATTTCTTAAAATAATATTTATGTACACTCATTTCAATCTCAGAGAATTAACGAACAACGAGAGTGTATTGATTTAGTATATAATAGTAATAAGTACATTAGCTTAGCAATCCAAATTTTATAATTCAAATTTTAACTATGCTCAATTGAATCGTGTTAAAATACATAAAATAATATGCAATAATTCAAAAAGCAAAAAAAATTGGGTAATTAGCGTAAAGCAGATTATTTGCGCTGTTGTAAAAGTTGTTCCCTGGATCAAACGTCCTATTTTAATTATGTAATTACTTTATATTTATTTCTAACAGGTGCAGCGGAGCGCACGTGTACGGCTAGTCGCTTAATATAGCTATTTATTTCTTTTAAAATAATATTTAATAACTATTTTATTTTTATTTGTATATATTTCTTCCTCTAACCATTACAGGTTGCCATTAACAAAAAGAACCGTGATACAATAAATATAGACAAATGTCTTGAGGCTTTATGAAACATATTTTTGTTGTTACAGTGAAAAATAAATTGAAATAGATTGAAACACAAATTAATATACGAAATAACGTTAAGAAGATGTGGATTAAAGTCATGGTCCATGTATATAATGCCTGAAAATAGCTATTGATCCTTTGCGTGTTTGTTTTTAAAATAATGTGTTTAATCTGTAATTAGAGTCATTGTATTGTTATTAGTATCTCTTTGTTGTTACCTATTGCTTTAAAAAGAATGTGTTTAATTTGTAATCTTAAGTCATTTTTTCTACTATTCCTTTACTGTTTACATTTGTTTTTAAATCGTTTGTATTGCCCCTACTATTATATATTGCCCTTCAAGAATTTCGTTATTCGTTAGTTGTAAGTCATTACTTGTGTTATATTTTAATTATTGTGCTTGTTCCTGAGTCACGTATGTAACTTGTGACCGTAAATCATTGCTTGTAATATCCTTTTATTACTCTTAACTGTTCCATTGTTCATGAATTAAGTACAAATTTCAAAGTGAATGTCAAACTTTGTTATATTAATCTACTATTGATTATATTTTAAGGTCGTGTATTTACTCTGAAACGGTTAGACATTCTTGTATATGTTTTGCATTGATTATTCCTCAAACATCTCATTAATCTTTAACAGGATCCATTCTTTCATTAAGGTGCATTCTTCTACGTAATTCATGTGAATTGTAACTGTGACCACTATTTTATATTATAACTTTACTATTGTTTATTGGTTGTAAAATATATATTTTGATGCCAACTATAATCCTAATATATCTCAGGGTGAAATAGGGTTTATTAAATTGGATAATATAAAAAATTGAATATGTTTAAGTCAATGAGGTGATCAATGATAATGGACATCCATCTCATGTTTATATTGTGATTATGTTCCACAAACTTAAATCATGACTGAGTCCTGCATTTGGTTACTTTGAATCCAAGTTCGATGCACCTCGATCACGATGCGGTTTCTCCCCACGCTCCGGTACAGATATTCGTATACCCGTGTCTATAAATCGGTGAACAACAGGTACAGTACTCATGTACAAAACACCACTAGAATTTATTAACAATAATAATTAAGAATTTATTTAAAGGCAGGTTGTATGCAATAAAATATTTATTTTACTACGGTTAGACAAAACTAAAACTTTTCAAGAGCCAGCCCCTTTACTTTCAGGAGCCACCACACTTGCCCACACATTACATTGCAATGAGAAAATCATTCCAGCTAAGATAATACATTTACTGAATTATATAAAAAAGATTATATATATACAGGGACATCATTTTATTTTTACTAACATTTCTAATATTAACCTGGCTATCTATACTTTTGGATCAACGATTAAGAGCCGGAAACACCGTTTGCTACCCCCTTCCACGACTGGAGTTCGATGATACTGGCGTAATTTACAAACAAATCACTTTACTAGGTATAAGAGGGAAGAAAAGTAGTTCATCCATTTACGTAAACTAGCAAATATCGAGATTTTGAGTTTGATCATTTTCACTAGGTTTTTGTTTAATCAAAATACAGTACAGTATTAACAATAAGTGTTTTTACTCACGAACTGAGCTATCCATGTGGAACGTATTCATTATGCAGTGTATACTATACTGTCTACAGCACATTAGCGTACAATATAGAGAATGAAGTTAAATTGAAAAATAATCATAATATGGATATTTAAACACATTCTTGAAAATGGTGGCCGTTCATTTCGATACAGGCTTCAGTTCTATTGTGCATATTATCGCACTATAGACTATTGTACGTAATTCCAATTACCAGGTTCGTACTTAGTATCAGTAAGTCATGTTGAAATAATTTTGTACCTACCCTATAAAAGAGTACCTTACGTACTGTAAATTCAATCTTCACTTCTGCCCGATCCGAAAAGATAAAATTACTCAGACATGCTATCTACTGTCCGTCCAAGTGGTTATGTCATAGGGTCGTAGAAAGGGAGGAAATCACGTGGCAGTTAATTACTTAACGAGGCCCTTTTATTTAAGTTATTTTAAACAGTTGTATGGGTATAATATTACAGAAATTAATGTTCTCAGAAAAGAGCTAAGACAGCCCAGCCACTAGCCTTTACCGAGAGGCGAATAGAAGCTGGTGGGGAAAATCGGAATGCGACGTAGGCAAATGGAAGACAGTACCTGTACGAAAATGATGCAATATTGAAAGCTCTTTCGAAAATTGGAAAACGTGAACATATTTTTGGAACGTACTGTGATGGTAAGGCTACTATGACTTGGATCTGTGTGGAAGACGGTTGAACTTCATTAGTAGAAGGGGTGGGAGTGTAGTACATTCAAAAACTCAGGTACAATAAAAATTGAAGTAAAAATAAAATGATGTCCCTGTACATGCACAGTAAACTTATAGTATCGGGTCCAAAGTCTCGAAGGCTGCTTATTACACAGTTCCTTTTAAAATAAATGAAGTACATGCTTCGTCCGTGTTTATTATAATTATTAGAGACTGATTAAAAGGGTTGAACAAGTGAACGGACGCCACTGCCATCACCTGATTCCTTCCCCCACCTACTGCTGCACAGTTGATGTCTAAGGGATAGAACTGAGAGGCGAGCAAGCTGTGCCTGCACCATAGTGCACTGAGATGACGACTAGGGTCTGTGCTCTCCACTGAAGCAATGTAGTGATAATATCTTGAGATGCGCAACAAATGCATGATGAGGATTATGATTATTACGTCAGCGGTGAAAATTATGTTAATATTAAATAATACCTCACTAATTATGTAAAACAGATTTTGATTCTCCTGTAAAGTTTATTTCTATGGAGTTGTGCCCTTTTAACAAAAATCAGTTCAAATGTGATCTTGGCTGAATATGGTCTCTGAAGCGTGCATTCGCTTCCGGAGCTCTCACATGCCACTCGCCATTGTCATCACGATCATCTGCAACACTCCCTGCAACAAAAACAAGTTCCCCAAACCTGCGGATCAAAAGTGTCAAATTAAAATAAAGTTCATACCGACTGAAATCAATATCAAAACCTACGTCAGCTGCATTCATTTATTCGTGGACTGGAATGACGTAAGACGTAACCTTTACAGGATTCGAGCAACAAACGTAAACAGTTTGATAGGCGAAGCAGTCTGCAAATGAGGCATTAGACTGCGGTAAGGCATACAAATAAAAATAGAAGGTGATTGAGTACAACACCGCACAAGTAAATGCGACAGAATGTGAAGCATCTCATGCCTGTTTCAGAAAAAAGAAACATTAACGTTTGTTTGACGAGTTATTAGACTAACGCCTTCATGCCGAGGAATTGGGGTCAAATAGCGTAAAACCCTACAGGAATTTTGGTTATTTACAAGAAGTCGTCTCTGAACGATTCACATTATTTCCAGGTTAGTTAAATCAACTCATCTAGTGAACGATATAAATCTTTAAAATACTAGGTGTCTCTCTCCCTTCTCCTCTTGTTACTTGTGACAATAGATATCTCAGTCATGACAACCTCATAAAATATCCTATCAGTTGAATAATCGATCTTGCTACGTACAACATAATTATATTATATGATTACCCATTTCAGCGAGTACTGACGACCACTGCAAAATACGACAATTTGGTCCAGGAAGCATTGTCTTTTGGCACAAGTATGATTTATGTAACATGTTTCTAAATTATTAGTCTTTTAAATACCGGTACATTCTTTAATAAATCACTGAAAAACAAATGTGAATATAGGATGTGGAGTGAGTACGAAATTATTATTATTTTTAAATTTTGGCGCATAATTTTTACGTAAATAACGAGAAATAAAAACTAACATGCCACATAACATTATTTTAAGAAATACAGGAAACAAGCATGAATAATATTCACCATTCTTAATGATCGGGGGATAGAAAAAAAACGTATGGAATATAAATTACATACAAATGTGCGTGTAATAAACAATAAGCAAACCATCTTCGATTAATCATTTCAAAACAACGTGAATATAGCGTGGATTGTGTAGGAAAATAATGTCTTATATGTTGCTTCCAATGTGCATCATTGTTAACTTATGAAAACAAATGAAAATTAACATATCATATAAACACTATTTGAAGAAAGATAGGAGATATTAAGTAATATTCAGCGTTCTTAATGATCTTTGGATGTAAGATAACAATGAAATATGTATAAAATAGAAATTACATACAGGTGAGCATATAAAAAACAGTAAGTAGAATAATTTATTTGATTAATAAACTTAAATTACTCCAGGTTTAGTGTAAGAGTGGCCTATATATCAAACGATGCCTCCCAGCAAATTACTTAATTTAAAAACAAAAAAATCGTGTTAGAAGATTGAATTTGTATATTTTCTCTGAAACTTTCCAAATATTTGTAGGCAGTCTTTTACATTAGATTGCCGAAAATTGGTTTATAGCGCAACATTAGCATTAGCATCCATCTTGAAAATGTTGTGTAACAATAGACAATGGAATCGTTCACAGAAGTGAACTATAAATGATGTGAATCGTTCAGTGCATCCATCTTGTTGTGTAAGAATAGAAGTGAACTATAAACTATGTGAATCGTTCAGCGACGACTTCTTGGAAATAGCCGGAATTTTTAGTGGACAAACACGGTATTAGGTGTAGTTTTTCGTGACAATACTGCCTTTCTGTCTGCCGTAATGCAATCGCAACTCTGTTCATAATCTTTATTCACTTTGTCAGATCCACCTCCAAATGAAGTCCTGCGATCAATGTTTAAAGCGGCGAAGAGGTTTAGAAATTTGTTAATTTTTGTAAGGTATTCTCGGTTTCTGTTATGCCACTTTACAATTTCGACATTCACTCTAATAAATGAACGAATTCATACTCAAATTACGGCGTACTACGGATGATATGGTAATCACACAGTCTAGTACAACGGTTCCCAACCTTTCACCGACTCGCAACGATCTGAGTTGGGTGAACCACTGACTTTTAAATATGCATGCAGAAGACATGAATAAAATTTAATTCCAAGCAAAATGTTTACTTACTTACAAATGGCTTTTAAGGAACCCGAAGGTTCATTGCCGCCCTCACATAAGCCATCGGTCCCTATCCTGTGCAAGATTAATCCAGTCTCTATCATCATATCCCACCTCCCTCAAATCCATTTTAATATTATCCTCCCATCTACGTCTCAGCCTCCCTGAAGGTCTTTTTCCCTCTGGTCTCCCAACTAACACTCTATATGCATTTCTGGATTCGCCCATACGTGCTACATGCCCTGCCCATCTCAAACGTCTGGATTTAATGTTCCTAATTATGTCAGGTGAAGAATACAATGCGTGCAGTTCTGCGTTGTGTAACTTTCTCCATTCTCCTGTAACTTCATTCCGCTTAGCACCTTATTCTCAAACACCCTTAACCTATGTTCCTCTCTCAGAGTGAGAGTCCAAGTTTCACAACCATACAGAACAACCGGTAATATAACTGTTTTATAAATTCTAACTTTCAGATTTTTGGACAGCAGACTGGATGATAAGAGCTTCTCAACCGAATAATATCAGGCATTTCCTATATTTATTCTGCGTTTAATTTCCTCCCGAATATCATTTATATTTGTTACTGTTGCTCCAAGATATTTGAATTTTTCCACCTCTTCGAAGGATAAATCTCCAATTTTTATATTTCCATTTCGTACAATATTCTGGTCACGAGACATAATCATATACTTTGTCTTTTCGGGATTTACTTCCAAACCGATCGCTTTACTTGCTTCAAGTAAAATTTCCGTGTTTTCCCTAATCGTTTGTGTATTTTCTCCTAACATATTCACGTCATCCGCATAGACAAGCAGCTGATGTAACCTGTTCAATTCCAAACCCTGCCTGTTATCCTGAACTTTCCTAATGGCATATTCTAGAGCGAAGTTAAAAAGTAAAGGTGATAGTGCATCTCCCTGCTTTAGCCCGCAGTGAACTGGAAAAGCATCAGATAGAAACTGACCTATACGGACTCTGCTCTATGTTTCACTGAGACACATTTTAATTAATCGAACTAGTTTCTTGGGAATACCAAATTCAATAAGAATATCGTATAAAACTTCTCTCTTAACCGAGTCATATGCCTTTTTGAAATCTATGAATAACTTATGTACTGTACCCTTATACTCCCATTTTTCTCCATTATCTGTAGAATACAAAAAATCTTATCAATAGTGGATCCATTACGCCGAAAACCGCACTGATGATCCCCAATAATTTCATCTACGTACGGAGTTAATCTTCTCAAAAGAATATTGGACAAAATTTTGTACGACGTCAACAAAAGTGATATTCCTCGAAAGTTACCACAGTTGGTTTTGTCCCCCTTTTTAAAAATAGGTACAATTATGGACTTCTTCCATTGTTCTGGTACAAGTTCCTTTTCCCAAATAGCAAGTACAAGTTTATAAATTTCGAAAAATGTTTAATAACCTTAAATTAACTTAACCCTTAACGGTTAAAAGCTATAGTTACTCTAGTTACGGCTTAAAAGTTACACAACGTGTAGGCCTAGTTGCAAAAATAAATACAAGTTTTCATTATAATTACTCACCTCTTCCTTGGAATTCAGTGAGAAGGTTGCACCTGCTTTCCATGGCACAGAGCTTTGAAGTCAGGAACCACAGAAGTTCACTTTCAGCATAAAGTTTGTTTCTGTATTTATTTTTTAAATAGACATATGAAGATAACGACTTTTCGCACAAATATGTGGATGAAAGGGTTAATAAAGCCGTTATGGCTTTATCCGCTAACACTGGGAACTCCTTTAAACTCAACCAAAAACCGAATAATGACAAAGATTTATAACTTTTCTGTAACTGAAAATCAGTGGAAATTTCAAGAAGCTGCTCTTTTTCATCTACGCTTAATGAGGATTCTAAAATTGTTGACTCTTCGAAGGGATTGCGAAACCAATTGTTATTATTGGACATAGCAGGGAAATATTCTCTGAAGGTTTTTTCCAAGTCCCTTCAAAGGTTCTTTAACCATGTTCTTGACATTTTCGTCCAAAGAAAGATGAAGTCGTGAAGGGTATCAAAGCACTCGGTTTGATTGCTATTGAAACACGTTTCCCAAAAATTAAGTTTTTTAATGAATGATTCGATACGGTCTTGCACAATATAAACGTTTATATTTGACCCCTGGAGAGATAAGTTTAAACTATTAATATATGAGAAAATGTCTACCAAATAAACTAAAGTCTGAAGCCAGATTTCATATTCCATGCACTTTGCTTGGTGAAAGGCATGGCTGGTGAGAAAAACGCAAACTTCGTCTTTAATTTGAACGGAAACGATTCTGATACACAACTGACAGTTTGCAGCATTTGCCACAAGGAAAGAAGAAGTAGGCTATTGTTGAAAAAACACGTACAAAATTAAATATAAGTTTGTTGAAATTCCACATTAACATCTAAAATCAAAGGCCTGACTGCCATGTAACCGTTCCTTAGTCGGGTCGCGGTACTGTTGTTAATATTGTTAGAACACGAAGAAGCTGGCAGACTAAATTTCCATTGTAGCGAAATCAAATGCATTCCTAATGTTGTTACATAACTGTAAATCAGGCATTCGTGGAAAATATTAATTTATTGTGGAAATAATGTGATAAATTCCCGTTGTTACGTACATATGTAACAAGGGGCATTATAGGATTAACTTAATTTTTAAATAATAATAATAATAATTATTATTATTATTATTATTATTATTATTATTATTATTATTATTATTATTGTTATTATTATTATTATTATGACCAGGCTTAGAGACTTTGGACCCGATACAATAAGTTTACTGTGCATGCTCTATAGGTTGTTGACTCGCTGCAGGTAGATAGAGATGTGTTGAGGTAACAACGTTGCTGTTTAGAGTAGAGTACGGTAGTATGGGGAAACACACATATGTACATTCTGAAAGTAAATATTCATTACACAATGATAATGTCAAAAGAATGTGAAAAGCATTTATTCTCCTTCTTTTATAAGCATTTGTGTTTAATTATAAACAGTGTTAATGGTGGAAATAAACACGTGGCAATTTAATTTTTTTTCATTTATCCTATTGGTCGTCTTTAGGAAGTGCAGTTACAGTACCGAATTGCAATGTGCCTACTACAAGATACATTCTCAGTGTCTCAAACGTAAATCTTTTTCGGTTATCTGCCAAAGTTTGTACTGTAGAAATCTGCTCTCTACGTCGCATGACGTGATAGGAGCAAAACGAAAAAACCTAACATCATTGCAGTCTCTAAGAGACAGTCCTTTATTCTCGGGTGACTCTATGTCCACTAATTTGCTGTTTATGTTACACAATGCTCCATATCCGTTATTGTTACATAAAATTGATTTCCACTTGTTTTACACGTTCAGTAGCCGGTGTACTTGGTGTCTCATTAATTCTCTGTGTCATTTCCTCAATTTGAGGGCTTCCGGCATCTCTTGCTCTGACTTTTCTAACCGTGTAATAGTTTCAGATACAGTTTGAAATTAGGTTTGTATGAAAATCAAACTATTCGTCAGAACCTTCAAATTCAGAGCGTTTTCCTTTGCGTATTTGTTGTCATTCATTCTACAGTACCCCCACCCACTGTACGCTTTACCACTATACTCAGTACGCCGTTATGCGGATTTCCCACTGAACTGCTCTATCGGGTCCGAAGTCTCGAAGCCTGATTATGACAATGCCGCAGAAATGAAGGAAACAATAATAGGCCTAACCTCGAAACCCGCCATTAAGGAAAAGGTTTGGCGAACCCCTCTGAAATAGTTTGCGAAACCCCTGGGGGTTCGTGAACCACAGGTTGGGAAACGATGGTTGGTCTCATGTCAGTTATGCCCTCATCTAATCCACTCTATCCTTGCAATATTTCTTGGCCTTGTGCCACTAAGCTATCCCCTTATCTAACTCATATAGGGTCCTATTCATAGAAATTCTTAGCGCGGGCTTCCGGTGGATGATCAGCGAACTAACGTTTTTCGTATTCATAAGCCAGTATTAGGGATATGAATTGATATGAATCCTGTTTAGCACGCTCGTAGCGCGGGCTAGCGAAATGTCTATGAATAGCACCCTTAATCTTTAACTCTCAGTCCTCAAATTAGCTCTGTGGTAGCGCATCTGCCTCCAGACCAACCGGCCCGGGTTCGATTACAGGCGGGGTCAGAGACTTTCGTGTAAAATTTCTAACTCTGGACTAGGAAAAGTGGCATTACACAACTTCTAATCACTAAATTGTGCATCAATATGCCTGGATTACATCTCAAATTTCTCCGCAGTGCATATGAAGAGAAATCATATGTCGCTGTTGACAGTGGTTCGTCCGTCGGAGGGGACGTGAAGCTTGTGTTTATTCGTCCTTTATTTCTTGTTTTGATTTCCTTGTCTTGTATCTTCTACTCTTTTCATACCGACTTCAACTCAATATATTGTAAGAGGCACAAGTTAAATATTTAGGCATTATTATTGACCAACATTTAAAATGGAACAAGCATATCTCCTTCCTGTGTAACAGATTGCGTAAAACAATCCACAAATTTTCCATTCTACGCTCTTATTTACCTGTTTATGTTCTGCGTACTGTGTACTTAGCTCTGTTTCAATCAATAATTCAGTTTGGTATTTTAGGTTGGGGAGGAATGGCAAAATCGACTCTCCATCCTTTAAATTTGCTCCAAAAAAGAATTATCAAAATTTGTCTAAGTATATAAACCTTTTGATTACCCAACAAAATTAATTCTTCAGGAATTTATGTATCAAATCTAGAACAAATTTATAAACAAACATTGCTGATTTACTTCCATAAAAACCACAATAAATTTAAATTTGATCCTCACGAATACCATACGAGACAAAACTACAGTTTCTTTCTAAATACTCCCAAATGCCACACAACTGCTGGATTAAAACACAGCAGAAATTTTGTACCCAAAATATATAATGCATTAATTAGAGGTTACCCTGAGCTAAGTACACTTAACACAAATAGATTTAAGAAACAAATCAGATTAATTATTTAATTGTTTAAGGGGAGAGGATGATATTTTTCTAAATTTTTTCCTATTTGGTGTAAAATATTAATTTTTTGTATGTAGAGAGCTCATAGCTGTGGCAACTCAATCAAATATAAATATATTGAAAAAAAAAAATTATTTGAAAAAAAAAATATACCCAATGCAGGATTGTACTAAAACCGATATATCTAAACCGTTTTTAAAGATAGATTCAAACAGTTTTTGCAATGTATTTGGAAAAGCATGTTCTACAAACTGTCTGTAACAGAATTTTGATATTAGTCCCTACGTTTGTAAAATAAACAATTAAAATTTAATAACAATTTTCTGATTTCCTTTCTTGCAAACAAACGAACGTATTTTTAAAATGAAATCAATTAACAAACTTCTGTTACAGAGACACGTTTCCTAATAGTCTAAAGAATGTGTGTTCTAAATTTCATGCATATATCTTAAATAGTTCAGAAATTATATCCATTTTTGTCTGGCAATGTAGCAAAAAAAATTAAGTTACTGGAAACCGATAAAAGTGGGCGTGATTTAAAAATCCATAGCGCAGGAAATTTAAAAATGACGTCTCAACATCCGATTCGGGCACAAATACCCACAAAATGTTATGCAATGCATTTCACACATATCAAAGAGTATTTTAAAGAAAAAAAAATTTCTTAAATTTAATTTACCGGAAATAACAATAAAAGTGGGCGAGTGATTTAAAAATCCATAGCGCAGGAAATTTAAAAATGACGTCTCAACATCCGATAACGGTACAAATACCCACAAAATGTTATGCAATGCATTTCACACATATCAAAGAGTATTTTAAAGAAAAAAAAAATTTCTTAAATTTAATTTACCGGAAATAACAATAAAAGTGGGCGTGATTTAAAAATCCATAGCGCAGGAAATTTAAAAATGACGTCTCAACATCCGATAAGGCTACAAATACCCACAAAATGTTATGCAATGCATTTCACACATATCAAAGAGTATTTTAAAGAAAAAAAATTTTCTTAAATTTAATTTAGCGGAAATAACAATAAAAGTGGGCGTGATTTAAAAATCCATAGCGCAGGAAATTTAAAAATGACGTCTCAACATCCGATAAGGGCACAAATACCCACAAAATGTTATGCAATGCATTTCACACATATCAAAGAGTATTTTAAAGAAAAAAATTTTCTTAAATTTAATTTAGCGGAAATAACAATAAAAGTGGGCGTGATTTAAAAATCCATAGCGCAGGAAATTTAAAAATGACGTCTCAACATCCGATAAGGGCACAAATACCCACAAAATGTTATGCAATGCATTTCACACATATCAAAGAGTATTTTAAAGAAAAAAAAATTCTTAAATTTAATTTACCGGAAATAACAATAAAAGTGGGCGAGTGATTTAAAAATCCATAGCGCAGGAAATTTAAAAATGACGTCTCAACATCCGATAAGGGTACAAATACCCACAAAATGTTATGCAATGCATTTCACACATATGAAAGAGTATTTTAAAGAAAAAAATTTCTTAAATTTAATTTACCGGAAATAACAATAAAAGTGGGCGTGATTTAAAAATCCATAGCGCAGGAAATTTAAAAATGACGTCTCAACATCCGATAAGGGCACAAATACCCACAAAATGTTATGCAATGCATTTCACACATATCAAAGAGTATTTTAAAGAAAAAAAATTTTCTTAAATTTAATTTAGCGGAAATAACAATAAAAGTGGGCGAGTTATTTAAAAATCCATAACGTAGGAAGTTTAAAAATGGCAACTCAAAATCCGATAAGGGCACAAATACCCACAAAATGTTATGTTATGCATTCCGCACATATCACAGAGTATTTTAATTTTTTTTTTTAATTTACTCATTTTTCACCAAAAAATACCATCCTCTCCCCTTAAGCTAATTGAGTTAAAAATTGACACTCTAATATTTATGTACTTTTGTATTTTCTATTTGTATATAGGCACTGTTATTACATGCTGTATGTATTTTACCACTTATTAATGTTATTGTGTTCAATGAACTCTCTTAATTTTGTGATATATTTTGTATAACTGATCTGAACTGCGCCCGAGCACGAGCTTCTGCTCTTTCGGGCTGCAATGCCTAATGTAGCTCAAGAGTAAAGTATTAAAAAAAAGATAAATGAAAGTATTTGTTGTGAAATATGTAAAAAGTATAAATTACTGAAGTGAGTGTGAACCTTGCGAATTTCATTATTAAATCTGCAGTATTACAAACCTGCATTATAACTTGCAGCATACGAGTATTGAACCATATACGTGACTTTGTCATTAGAGTGATGTTCCATGCGATGATACACATGGAGACCCGGCATCGTGCTGATCCACGGTGCGGGATTCTAGCCATCTGTCTCTCTAATGCATAGGTCAAGTGAAGACGTACAAACCTTGACACCGGAGGTAGAAGAGGACAAACAACAAACAAACAAACCATGTTCAGTTTGCAAGAGATGGGCTTCCTTCTGTACTTGCATCACCCTTTCCCGAACTTTCTCGCAGTCAAAATTGCATGCTCATCAATACTGCGAAAATATTAAATCTTGAAAATTGAAACTTTTTTAGTAGGATGTGTATTGTGTGGCAAGACTTGATCTTAAAGTATGTTTAATGATTCTGATGTAGGCTAAATCTAATGGGAATCAAAATAAAAGAAAGAACTGTTACTCTTTTTTGTTATCAGATTCTTCCTCAATTGTTGTCAGCTGGTTGTATTCATGTATCTCCTTTATGAATAAATGCCATTGAGATAATGATTCTTATGTTTTTTGTCGTCACTGCCGGTTCAGTGGTATCCATGCTGTTCATGGAATCCAGGTTCGCGGGTTCAAAGCCGATCGAGGAAGACAGATTTTGAAAGGCAAAGAAATGCTCAGCATGGTCTCCTCTGGGAGGGAAGTGAAAAAGTGTCGTTTCCGTGTCGTAGATATATGAAAATTTCTTGCTCATGTCGAATTTCGATCTTAGACAACTCATGCGGCTGAAAGCTTTATTGAATTAAATTCTACACTAATACTGGGACTACTATTTCTACTACCAGATACTACTACGAGACCCTTACTACTACAACTACTACCACCACCACTACCAGCACCGCTACTAACACAACCACCAACATCACCACCACCATCACTACTAACATTACTAGTACTACCACTACCATTACCACTACCAACAACACCACCACTACCACCACCATCGCTACCACTACCACTACCAACATCACCACTACTACTACTATTACTACTACTACCACTACTAACATCACACTACTACCAACATCACCACCACTACTACTACTACTACTACTACTACTACTACTACTACTATTACTACTACCACTACTAACATCACACTACTACCAACATCACCACTACTACTACTATTACTACTACTACCACTACTAACATCACACTACTACCAACATCACCACCACTACTACTACTACTATTACTACTACTACTACTAACATCACACTACTACCAACATCACCACTATTACTACTACTACTACTATTACTACCACTACCACTACTAACATTACAATATTACCAACATCACCACTATTACTACTACTATTACTACCGCTACCACTACTAACACCACACTACTACCAACATCACCACCACTACTACTACTATTACTACCACTACCACTACTAACATCACACTACTACCAACATCACCACCACTACTACTACTATTACTACCACTACCACTAGTAACATCACACTACTACCAACATCACCACTACTACTACTACTACTATTACTACCACTATCACTACTAACATCACACTACTACCAACATCACCACCACTACTACTACTATTACTACCACTACCACTACTAACATCACACTACTACCAACATCACCACCACTACTACTACTATTACTACCACTACCACTACTTACATCACACTACTACCAACATCACCACCACTACTACTACTATTACTACCACTACCACTACTTACATCACACTACTACCAACATCACCAACACTACTACTACTATTACTACCACTACCACTACTAACATCACACTACTACCAACATCACCACTACTACTACTACTATTACTACTACTACTTACATCACACTACTACCAACATCACCACTACTACTACTACTGATATTACTACCACTACCACTACTAACATCACAC
Source organism: Periplaneta americana (assembly GCA_025594305.2). Classification (NCBI taxonomy): domain Eukaryota; kingdom Metazoa; phylum Arthropoda; class Insecta; order Blattodea; family Blattidae; genus Periplaneta; species Periplaneta americana. Next base: position 4,263,575 of record JAJSOF020000005.1, read on the forward strand.
TACTACCAACATCACCACTACTACTACTACTAACATCACACTACTACCAACATCACCACTACTACTACTACTATTACTACTACTAACATCACACTACTACCAACATCACTACTACTACTACTACTACTACTATTACTACCACTACCACTACTAACATCACACTACTACCAACATCACCACTACTACTGCTACTACTATTACTACCACTACCACTACTAACATCACACTACTACCAACATCACCACTACTACTACTACTATTACTACCACTACCACTACTAACATCACACTACTACCAACATCACCACTACTACTACTACTACTACTATTACTACCACTACCACTACTAACATCACACTACTACCAACATCACCACTACTACTACTATTACTACTACTACTACTACTAACATCATACTACTACCAACATCACCACTATTACTACTACTACTACTATTACTACCACTACCAGTACTAACATCACACTACTACCATCACCAAAACCACCACTACCACTACATAGTACTGGATCCATTATTTTGAATTTCTTGTCGACTGGATTAATTACAGTAAATTAAATTGGGTTGTTTTGCTATTACTACTAAACCTACTATTACTACTAGGCCTACTAGTACCACAACGCTTTGCTTGTTGTCAGGTTTTATTGCAATTCAAATTAAGTCTGTTTATTTTGAAGTTCCCTGACCGCTGTCATAGGCTCTTCTTCAATAAAATTCAGCTTCAATCATTTCTGTTGAGTTTGAACAGGTACAGCTATTTAATTTGTGCCTCGTAGGAATTTAAATATGAATGCCCCCCCTTCGTTCGTATCGAAATATTAATTAATTATAGCATTTTAGAACAAGAAATTACTTTCAAATATCTATATTGTATTTTATCTTATGAATATGAAAAAGTTGTAATATAAAAGATCGAAATTTATAAGAGTAGGCCAACAGAATTTATAAATAATACTTTCAAATCTACAATGGTTCAGACAAATACTACTAGAGTAAGACTACAGCAGCGGTGTCACGAAATCGGCACGACAACATATGATTTTGAAGCCACATGCCTCGCCGCGTGCTCTGCCTTAAAAGACAGCATAGCTATACCTGTACGACTACTCAGCATTCAGGCAGGGGTGTGGAAAGTGTTACAGTAAGAAAGGGATTGTAGTTGTAGGCAAAATCACAATCATACAAATAACACAATTTATATGATAAATGCCTGAGATACGTCATGTAGGCCTACAATAATGATCAGCAGCAGTAAATAAATTGTAATGACTTTATATAACAATTTCTATAAAAGACAAAGGAATGACACAAACATTATTATTATTATTATTATTATTATTATTATTATTATTATTATTACTATTATTATTATTATTATTATTATTGTTATTCATACAGCAGAGTCCGTATATGTCACTTTCTATCAGATGATTTTCCAATTCACTGTGGGCTAAAGCAAGGAGATGCACTATCACCTTGACTTTTTAACTTTGCTCTAGAATATGCCATTAGGAAAGTCCAGGATAACAGAGAGGATTTGGAATTGAACGGGTTACATCAGCTGCTTGTCTATGCGGATGACGTGAATATGTTAGGAGAAAATTCACAAACTATTAGGGAAAACAGGGAAATTCTACTTGAAGCAAGTAAAGCGATAAGTTTGGAAGTAAATCCAGAAAAGACAAAGTATATGATTATGTCTCGTGACCAGAATATTGTACGAAATGGAAATATACAAATTATAGATTTATCCTTCGAAGAGGTGGAAAAATTCAAATATCTCGGGGCAACAGTAACAAATATAAATGACACTCGGGAGGAAATTAAACACAGAATAAATATGGGAAATGCCTGTTATTATTCGGTTGAGAAGCTTTTATCATCTAGTCTGCTCTCAAAAAATCTGAAAGTTAGAATTTATAAAACAGTTATATCACCGGTTGTTCTGTATGGTTGTGAAACTTGGACTCTCACTCTGAGAGAGGAACAGAGATTAAGGGTGTTTGAGAATAAGGTCCTGAGGAAAATATTTGGGACTAAGAGAGATGAAGTTACAGGAGAATGGAGAAAGTTACATAACGCAGAACTGCACCTGACATAATTAGGAACCTTAAATCCAGGCGTTTGAGATGGGCACGGCATGTAGCACGTATGGACGAATCCAGAAATGCATATAGAGTGTTAGTTGGGAGGTCGGAGGGAAAAAGACCTTTGGGAAGACCGAGACGTAGATGGGAAGATAATATTAAAATGGATTTGAGGGAGGTGGGATATGATGGTAGAGACTGGATTAATCTTGCTCAGGATAGGAACCAATGGCAGGCTTATGTGAGGGCGGCAATGAACCTCCGGGTTCCTTAAAAGCCAGTAAGAAAGTATTATTATTATTATTATTATTATTATTATTATTATTGGGTTATTTTACGACGCTTTTTCAACCTGCTATGGTTATCTAGCGTCCGAGTGAGATGAATGTCATAATCTTAATAAATAAATATTTGGCACTGAGATTAATCCGTGTTGAACATGGTTCTTCAGATCACTACCCAACTCAATACACGAACATTTATTCACAAGTATCTGGACATACTGGCTGTGTTTAGCGTAATAATATAATAGAAAGACACGGCTGTTACCATTTCCCTCTCGGAAGTCGAACACGATTCGCTAGGCCTCTGCAAATCGTTTCTTTAGATCTAAATTAGAACAAACTGCCTGAGGACTATCGAATTATGTTTTCTAGTACTGTCATTAAGTTTCGACCACGTTTTGTTTCAACATGTTGAAAAAAATTAAAGACCCGCCCACTGTCACATGCAGCCACTAAATACATCACCAGGTTCAACCCCCTCAATCAAGCCAAACACTCCCCTCCAACCCTCTCCTATTCGCTCTACCCTATGACCCTCTGGTGATGGCTATTAATTATATAGAAACAGATTATGGGAACAAAATTGCTCTGTTAAATCTCGCCCGAAATTTGAAAGAATTAACGTAAACATGGAAACAAACTGTCCATTAGTCTGAACAACTGACTGTCAGTGATAGTAAGGTTAGATTTCCATTTCTTGCCTTCCTATAACTAAAACAATTGTCCTTTTTTAATTTAAGTGTTAAAATCTCCAGTTCCAACCACAACAGTTCATTTCCTAGCAGATAAATATAAAATATATTTTCTTTTAATAGGGACTCTATTGATTGGCAAAGTCGAATTCTTCATTATGGAGTTATAATAAAGAGAGATGATGAATAATCATCATCATCCTTACCCCTGGGGGTAAGCGTACCACCACTCACATAAATTGAGGGAAAGAAGACAGAGGACGGACACTGGAAAGTTTTCTTTTCTCAATCGTACTATCAGGGACTGGAATGCTTTACCTGCAGACTTACTAAAGGCTTCACCAATAACCAAAAATATATTTAAAAATAGGCCCAGGGACTTTAGTAATATTCGGTACTATATTATGCACACTATTTAAAGGGTGTAAATGATGTTTTGTTATTGTATCAGTGAAGAAGTGTGTTGTGTCAATGAAGTTTTATAGGCTATAGTGGTAGAGCAAAGTATTTGAACAGTGAAATGTTTTTGAAGTGCTAGTGAAATCAGGATAGTATCAGTGAAATGTGTCGTAGTTCCAGTGCAGTGTGTGAGTTGACAGCGAAATGAGTGTAGTGCTGAAAGGTACTTGTGCAGGTATGAACATATCATACTTGTGGGTTTTAGTTCGAACTTAGGGTTAAAATACAAATTAGATTTACTTAATGTTATTTTAAGTGATCGTGCTTCATTTAATTTACGTTGCTCCTTGTTATTATTATTATTATTATTATTATTATTATTATTATTATTATTATTATTATTATTATTACTGAGTGTCAGGGAGATGCACTATCACCTTTACTTTCTAACTTCGCTTTAGAATATGCCATTAGGAAAGTTCAGAATAACAAACAGGGTTTGGAATTGAACGGGTTACATCAACTTCTTGTCTATGCGGATGACGTGAATATGTTAGGAGAAAATCTACAAACGATTAAGGAAAATACGGGAATTTTACTTGAAGCAAGTAAAGAGATATGTTTGGAAGTAAATCCCGAAAATACAAAGTATATGATTATGTCTCGTGATCAGAATATTGTACGAAATGGAAATATAAAAATTGGAGATTTATCCTTCGAAGAGGTGGAAAAATTCAAATATCTCGGGGCAACAGTAACAAATATAAATGACACTCGGGAGGAAATGAATCACAGAATAAATATGGGAAATGTCTGTTATTATTCGGTTGAGAAGCTTTTATCATCTAGTCTGCTCTCAAAAAATCTGAAAGTTAGAATTTATAAAACAGTTATATCACCGGTTGTTCTGTATGGTTATGAAACATGGACTCTTACTCTGAGAGAGGAACAGAGATCAAGGGTGTTTGAGAATAAGATTCTTAGGAAAATATTTGGGGCTAAGAGGGATGAAGTTACAGGAGAATGGAGGAAGTTACACAACACAGAACTGCACGCATTGTATTCTTCACCTGACATAATTAGGAACATTAAATCCAGACGTTTGAGATGGGCAGGGCATGTAGCAGGTATGGGCGAATCCAAAAATGCATATAGAGTATTAGTTGGGAGGCCGAGACGTATATGGGGGGATAATATTAAAATGAATTTGAGGGAGGTGGGATATGATGATAGAGACTGGATTAACCTTGCATAGGATAGAGACCGATGGCTGGCTTATGTGAGGGCGGCAATGAACCTTCGGGTTCCTTAAAAGCCATTTGTAAGTAAGTATTATTGAGTGTAATTAGTTACCACTGCCACCGGGTATTTACTAATTTGCAGTTTGAATAAAAACACACACATATACATACAGTACATAGATTGAATACCATTGTCTATCAAAAGATGATGCTTGCCGATTGCAGAGAACTTACTCCGTATGTTATATCTGAGTAAGTGAACATTGGCTTTCTACTAAATCGACGGAGCAGTGTACTACAAAGTGATTTATATAGAACTGACACATTTCTTTCATTAATTGTTTCAAAACGAATTGTGCTAGCGACAATTTGTTATACCTGAAATGTAGAGGAATTTTGGGAGATTATTTACCTCTATAGCAAATGTTGTCCGGCGTTGTCAAATCCGGAGATCTCGGTGGCCATAGGTTCCTGAAAATTATTCGGTCGTCACATAACCGGATAAATGGAACCATGCTTCATCTGTGAACCGTGTGATGGACAATATGGCAGGATTTTGCACAATGAACGTCTGAAACCAACAGCAGAATGTTCTGGAGTTTCGATTCCTTGTCACTAGATTTATTTATTTATTTATTTAATAATAACATATACATAAAAACGTTACATTAAAATACCCCGAAAGAGCAAAGCTCGTGTTCGGGGACAGTTCCGTTACATAGATATACATACTTTGTAGACAAAATACTTAAGAAAAAAGGTCACATAAAGATTGTAATAAAATTAGTAAATAATAATACTAGTAATAACTGAGTGAAAAAAGAGACGATGTTTAGATTGATGGATTAATATTAAATTATTATTAGTAGTATAATTAGACAGGTCATGTTGATATAGTAACCAAGATAAAATAGAAAAATACACTTAGGATAGAAATAAACTTGTTTTACAATACATGGTACATTATATATATATATATATATATATATATATATATATATATATATATATACAGGGAAGTCTGTCATATAAATTTTTTAATTCTGGATCTGAAAATTTCATTGCTTAAAGTAGTCAATTCTGGATGAAATTTTATTATCGAATTACATATACGTGGACCATAATTTGTACTGCGTAGTAAAGCAGCAGATGTGAAACATTTAGGTTCAACTAATTTAAGAATTTCATTTCGTCTCGTATTATGAGCATGTGGCTGAGCTACAAATTTCGTTCTATTTTTATGATAGAATTTCATTAAAGAGTATTTATAAATTTGGTCAATTCTAAAAACATTCAATTCAGATGCGCAGATGTTTATGTTTTATTCCTATTGTTGGCAGCTGTTTTCAACATTTTGTGTCAACGTGAAAATGCAGTACACATTAAATCAACGACTCTTCCTTGTGAAGCAATACTGGATTACGAATTCAATTACAGCTACTCAAAGGGCATACCAGAGAGAATTTGGTGTTCGCAATCCTCCCAAAAGAAACACAATACTGGGACTGGTAAACAAATTGGAAACAACTGGATCTCTGGTGAGTGAAAAGGGCAAGCATCGTTCATCTAGGCTTCCCACGGTTGTTGTTGACGTAAGAGCACGACTGGAGCAGTCACCCAAAAAATCATTAAGACATTTGTCGCAGGAGACAGGGTACACCTATTCAATGTGTCAGAGAGCCTAAAGCCATATAGGGTTACGGTTGTTCATCAGCTACAGGAACCAGATAAGGATAAAAGATTGAATTATTGTCGTTGGTTTCAGACGTTCATTGTGCAAAATTATGCCATATTGTCCATCACATGGTTCACAGATGAAGCATGGTTCCATTTATCCGGTTATGTGACGACCGAATAATTTCCAGGAACCTGTGGCCACCGAGATCTCCGGATTTGACAACGCCGGACAACATTTCCTCTACATTTTAGGTATAATAAGTTGTCGCTAGCACAATTCGTTTTGAAACAATTAATGAAAGAAATGTGTCAGTTCTATATAAATCACTCTGTAGATTACTTAGGGATAAGGCTAGTCTGCTATCCTTGGAGAATATCCATTACTTTCAAGTCCAAAAACTGTGACAAAGGACTTTATGCATTAATAGTAGATTACAGAAGGGTACCCAGAAAAAAGTCTGCTTCAGTATAATAATAATAATAATAATAATAATAATAATAATAATAATAATAATAATAATAATAATGACTTATTTTAGCTGGCAGAGTTAAGGCCGTAAGGCCTTCTCTTCCACTCAACCAGCAAAAAGTGTATATACATAAGCATGAACTTACAAAGAATTCAACAATTTGATTTAGATGAGAGTTACATGTATACAAGAGTTCTTTACGAATTAAACAACAAAATACTATGAACTATTAATTAAACACTGAAATAAACTGGGTAGCAGGATTAAACTAAAATACATAGAATGTTAATATATTTCAAATAATATTAGATAATATAAAGAGATTATTATGAGACAATTTTGAAAATACAGCACTATCAGGATGATGTCTAAAGAAAGAAGTAACAATGTAGTCAGTGATAGTTTAAATCAGTATGATTGGAGTGAAATGCTAATAAGGTTATCTTTTAAGCTGTTCTTAAAGGTGTTTATTGTCTTGCAGCCCCTAATACTTTGTGACAAGGAATTCCATTGACGCGAGGTGGATACTGTAAAAGATGATGAATAACAAGATGTTCTATGGAGAGCATCGTTCTTGTCCATCATGGGATGTACTTAGATTCACAGATATTCACAATTTATTGTATAATATCATGAAAAACCGACGGACTAGCTATCCACCTAACAGTGCAGAAGATTCTGTAAATGGAAGTAACTTACTTGATTTATTATCTGTATTTCGATTTGCAAAATTATTTAAGATAAATCGTTTTAACTAACAACGGAGGAAACAGAGTTGATCCACGCCAATTCAGTTTTAGAATTTGTAAAATATTTCTGAGTCCAGAACATTCCAATTTTTCACAGCCTCCCTCTGCGATTTCATATTAAATATAGAGTACGTTTGCTTGTGAAATGTCACCTTGACAACGTACAGGGTACACACGATAAAAACACGCTGTTAATAATACCTTTAGATAAATCGCAGTTCCTCGTCCATATTTCTATTTTTGTTCTCATTCTTTGACAAGTATGAAGCGCCAAAAAGGGTGGATAGGGGGAGTTAGCGCTTTGTGTCCGTTAACGATTTATTTCTATTTTTTATATTTTTTAGTCGATGAAATCTTTTTTCATTCATCACTGCCCGGGATCTACATATATTGTGAAATGCTATGATATGGTAGGAGAGCTTTGTATCCTGAATGCCAATACAAATGATTCACATTTGATAAGTTCTCTGTCCTGTATCCTCAGTCCTGATATGCGTAACTCATATTTCATTGTTGCGTAACAACAATGGCGTCGGCATCACACGCTTTTGAGACTAGGTCATCAATTTATCAAGAGGATTTCCCTTGCTGTCAAAATAAATCGATTGTTTTTTCCCTCTCAACAAAGGACCAGACACGAGATGCTTTCGGTATGCGTTCCAGGTGTTACAAAGCAAATTGTAGATTTTCAAGTCAACAAAATCTGCATTAGTTTCGCGAAATGATATTTCGTTGTGATTCCAGTTTTTATGACTGTAAATCACTTTACTTTCAACATAAAACCCTTGAAAATCAATTATAAGTTCCTTTTATTGACGTTTTAATTAACGTTATTCGAGGTGTCGTTTTAAGAAGCTTATAAAGTGAAAACCAGTCGTTTATTAAAGGATAACATCGATTCGAACTCCATGTTAATTGAATTCATTTGTTCCTCAAACCGTCTTTTGTCTGTCGCATTGACAGATTCCGGCAATGTAAACATATAAAACGCAAATAATACTAGTCAATAAATCTGAAAACTACACGAACAAAATACTGACGCAATACGGGTATGTGTATGCGACTTCTCATTGTTTCCATGGTTATTAAATGGAACCAAAAGCCAATAATAATTATCTTCCCCTAAATAAAATTTTATCGGCCGAACTTTAACGTAGTCCCTCGCGATAGGGTACTGATCTAAGGTATCATGCCTAGGACTCGCTGGTTCGAGTCCTCATGGGCAACGAATTTTCTTTTGAAATTTGGACAGTGTATGGGACTGGGGCCCATACATCACAGTGATGAACTTGGAGAGCTAAGATAGATAGCGAAATCCGGTTTCGAAAACCAGCTATAACTGCTTGGGTGGATCATCATGGTGACTACACATTACCACCATACTGGTTAGATGATCGTTCACCTCTGCTGAGCCATGTGGACGTGAGACCAGCAGTTAGCTTGTTCTCGCTGTATTCCTCTTCTCTTCCTTGTATCCCCTTGTTCTCGTTGTATTCCTCTTTGCCTTGTATCCCCTTGTTCTCGTTGTATTCCTCTTCTTTTCCTTGTATCCCCTTGTTCTCGTATTCCTCTTCTTTTCCTTGTACCCCCCTGTGCTCGTTGTATTCCTCTTCTCTTCCTTGTATTCCCTTGTTCTCGTTGTATTCCTCTTCTCTTCCTTGTATCCCCTTGTTCTCGTTGTATTCCTCTTTGCCTTGTATCCCCTTGTTCTCGATGTATTCCTCTTCTTTTCCTTGTATCCCCTTGTTCTCGTTTTATTCCTCTTCTCTTCCTTGTATCCCCTTGTTCTCGTTGTATTCCTCTTCTCTTCCTTGTATCCCCTTGTTCTCGTTGTATTCTTTCTTTCTTGTATTTTCCTTGTATCTCCCTTGTTCTTGTTCTCGTTGTATTCCTCTTCTCTTCCTTGTATCCCCTTGTTCTCGTTGTATTCTCTTCTCTTCCTTGTATCCCCTTGTTCTCGTTGTAATCGTCTTCTCTTCCTTGTATCCCCTTGTTCTCGTTGTATTCCTCTTCTCTTCCTTGTATCCCCTTGTTCTCGTTGTATTCCTCTTCTCTTCCTTGTATCCCCTTGTTCTCGTTGTATTCCTCTTCTTTTCCTTGTATCCCCTTGTTCTCGTTGTATTCCTCTTCTCTTCCTTGTTCTATCTTCCTTGTTCTCGTTTATTCCTCTTCTCTTCCTTGTATCCCCTTGTTCTCGTTGTATTCCTCTTCTCTTCCTTGTATCCCCTTGTTCTCGTTGTAATCGTCTTCTCTTTCCTTGTTCCTTGTTTGTTTTATTCCCCTTGTTCTCTTGTTCTTTTATTCCTCTTCTTCCTTGTATCCCCTTGTTCTCGTTGTATTCCTCTTCTCTTCCTTGTATCCCCTTGTTCTCGTTGTATTCCTCTTCTCTTCCTTGTATCCCCTTGTTCTCGTTGTATTCCTCTTTTTCCTTGTATCCCCTTGTTCTCGTTGTATTCCTCTTCTCTTCCTTGTATCCCCTTGTTCTCGTTGTATTCCTCTTTCTTCCTTGTATCCCCTTGTTCTCGTTGTATTCTCTTCTCTTCCTTGTATCCCCTTGTTCTCGTTGTATTCCTCTTCTCTTCCTTGTATCCCCTTGTTCTCGTTGTATTCCTCTTCTCTTCCTTGTATCCCCTTGTTCTCGTTGTATTCCTCTTCTTTTCCTTGTATCCCCTTGTTCTCGTTGTATTCCTCTTCTCTTCCTTGTATCCCCTTGTTCTCGTTGTATTCCTCTTCTCTTCCTTGTATCCCCTTGTTCTCGTTGTAATTCCTCTTCTCTTCCTTGTATCCCCTTGTTCTCGTTGTATTCTTCTTCCTTGTATCCCCTTGTTCTCGTTGTATTCCTCTTCTCTTCCTTGTATCCCCTTGTTCTCGTTGTATTCCTCTTCTCTTCCTTGTATCCCCTTGTTCTCGTTGTATTCCTCTTCTCTTCCTTGTATCCCCTTGTTCTCGTTGTATTCCTCTTCTCTTCCTTGTATCCCCTTGTTCTCGTTTTATTCCTCTTCTCTTCCTTGTATCCCCTTGTTCTCGTTGTATTCCTCTTCTTCCTTGTATCCTTGTTCTCGTTGTATTCTCTTCCTTGTTGTATCCCCTTGTTCTCGTTGTATTCCTCTTCTCTTCCTTGTATCCCCTTGTTCTCGTTGTATTCCTCTTCTCTTCCTTGTATCCCCTTGTTCTCGTTGTATTCCTCTTTTCTTCCTTGTATCCCCTTGTTCTCGTTGTATTCCTCTTCTCTTCCTTGTATCCCCTTGTTCTCGTTGTATTCCTCTTCTCTTCCTTGTATCCCCTTGTTCTCGTTGTATTCCTCTTCTCTTCCTTGTATCCCCTTGTTCTCGTTGTATTCCTCTTCTCTTCCTTGTATCCCCTTGTTCTCTTCCTCTTCTTTCTCCTTGTATCCCCTTGTTCTCGTTGTATTCTCTTCTCTTCCTTGTATCCCCTTGTTCTCGTTGTATTCCTCTTCTCTTCCTTGTATCCCCTTGTTCTCGTTGTATTCCTCTTCTCTTCCTTGTATCCCCTTGTTCTCGTTGTATTCTCTTCTCTTCCTTGTATCCCCTTGTTCTCGTTGTATTCCTCTTCTCTTCCTTGTATCCCCTTGTTCTCGTTGTATTCCTCTTCTCTTCCTTGTATCCCCTTGTTCTCGTTGTATTCCTCTTCTCTTCCTTGTATCCCCTTGTTCTCGTTGTATTCCTCTTCTCTTCCTTGTATCCCCTTGTTCTCGTTGTATTCCTCTTCTCTTCCTTGTATCCCCTTGTTCTCGTTGTATTCCTCTTCTCTTCCTTGTATCCCCTTGCTCTCGTTGTATTCCCTCTTCT